>OZ025282.1:10000-395000 GCA_964019165.1 Mastigias papua | reverse complement strand
CATTTTTTGCTGAGTTATCAAGTTCCTATAACATATCTTTCTGTATTTTTAATTAATCAATTATATAAATTTTGGTGTAATTCCACTTAGTATTAAGTATCTGTTCTATATTGTTCATGGGTGAATATTTTTTATAGAATGCAGAATCTATGTGATGCAGATCCCACACTGACTCATATGAGTTTGGTTGCGTTACATCAGCATGGCAGGGTTTGTTATCCAATCCTCTTTTCTTTTTTATCGACATTCTTGCAATTATCTTTCCAATGTAAACGCACGTTTATTGCAATCGCCTGTTTTGTACACAATGTTGTTATAGGCTTTATGCTTCTTGGCCTAATTGGTGCAGAGTCTTTACACAAGTACAATTGGTGCAGAGTCTAATTGGCGCAGATTCCTACCGTTATACAGTCCATAACTATAACTTTACAACTGGGTTCAGTTCAGCTCAGTTCATTTTGAAAGTTCTCCTATATACATATAGAAGTCATAAAAACTATCCAAAATTTATAACTATTAAATCATGAATAGTTACAGGGAATGGAACAAAAATGCAAGAGTACAGAGAGATTACACAAAAAAATTTGAAATTTGTATGGAAGAGGAATTTTCTTAAAGAAGGAGCTACCTCTATAGATATGTTTATCGGGGAGGGAGCAATGCCATTGCTAAAAGCTTATCGATCAATTTGAATTATTTTAAATGATTGAGGCTGGTTGATGCAGTAAGCTAGAAAGGACTATACGGAATAATTTTTGGAAAATAGATGTGACTTTAGTTGTCGGCGAAAACTCATCCATTATTCGGGTTGGTTCTGGTGGACAGCTTGCCCAACATGAAATTGCAAACTGGAGAGTTTTTACTTTACTCTCCAGTCCGGAATAGACGTCCCCCCCGACTATTTATTTTTTCGAAAAATGCACACCAGGACATTCTTATTGCAGCCCCCCCCCGCTTATTAATTTTGAGCCAAGAGGAAATTTTCCCAGCCAGACCAAGAATTGTCCTGCGAAAGTAACTCGTTGTGAACGTTTGTTGCGCTGAAAAAATGCTAGCGTGAAATGCATAACTGCTGCAAGAAACACTTTAAACGCAGCCGTTAGTTGTGCCAATGATGATGACGTTATGAACACCGATGATAGACACATTTCTAGCATGCTAGAAATATGTAATAACCGAAATAAATTTTTTTTAAGAAGTTAGAATTTTTATCTAATGCATATGTTGGTCTTCTCTCCACATCCATTTATAACAGCCCACCCATAGACATTCACCTTGGAGCTTATTCAACCCCCCCGCTTATTGCAACCTCCCCGCTTATTTACTTTGAGACTTTTTCCAACCCCGCCGCTTATTGCCACCCCCCTTCTATTCCGGACTGGAGAGTATGTATAAAAATAATTATATTATATAATCATTATTATGCATTAGTTATTTTATAGTTAATTATTATAAAATTATTTTAATAATTATCATTATTTTTATAAATACATTTTCACGTTTCATACATATTTTGCTAATATGCTGATTGGGAGCAGTATTTATCCTATCTGCAGCTTTAGTTATGTTCCTTAGATGTTCGATATCCTTTGAGATATAGAATTGCAATATGAAAAATCATATGGAAGTTCCATTTATCATATTTTGTAAACGTAAAGGAGATCCATTGAGTGTCACGGTAGCTCCACCATCCAATGAATCTGTCCTTTACCATAACCGTCAAGTCAACATGTCATACATTTTCTTAAAATAAGTTTATACCAGGTGGTTGCTTTTTACCTCTATGTAGTGTTTACTTAAGGAAGAGCCCAACACAATATCAGTTAGCTTAATATATCATTTGATTTCTTGAGAGAGGTTCGGATAGGTTTATATAGGCCAATAGGTTCCGATAATGGGACTTTTCTTTTCTTAGATCAAGCATATTGTTTCCCAAAATTGTGATGGTTTGCATATTCGAAGTGGATTGCCAAGCGAGGCATTGTCTGAAATACATGGTAACATGTTTACCGAGGTACCAACCTTAATTTGTACTAACCTTAATTGTTGCAATAATGTTATGCAAATGAAGAGGACACAAGATCTATAATGATCATATGTCTATGATGAATTTCTAATAGCTATGATGAACATATAATGTTTGTAACACCCCCAGACCCCTTTGTTCTAAAATTTAACAGAAAAACAAATTATTGAATTTCGTACTGTGGAGCATTTTTGCTATTTCATGATCTTTAATGATAAGTAGGATTTACATATTATCATTATTTTGATTTTTATGTTTTTGTATGACGTCAAACCTTTGCACAGGAAGATTGTCTTCATCTTCATAAGCCTTCGTGATTTTGATTCTTGTATATTTTTATTTGTTTGTTTGAAGGTGTGTGAAGAATGCAATCCGCAACGTGTTTATTGGCGATTGTTTGATGTAACTGAAAAAACGGGCCTGCGAAGACATAGGACAGATCGATTATGTCATAGCTGTAATGGAAGATTATCGGACACAATAGTTCATTTCGGTGAAAAAAGGGAATTGGCGTTTCCACAAAATTGGAAAGCAGCTTTCGAACATGCAAAGGAAGCTGATATGATTTTGTGCCTTGGTTCAAGTCTCAAAGTGAGTAGAAGATTTGAAATTTACATTGATGACTTTTTAATTATTAAGTGTATAGAATAATGATATTTGATTAGGATTAAATTATATTCATTGACGTGCACAAAAGTAGCTAGGGGACATCCACTTTACATAGATTTCTATGATTTTAATCTTGATACGATATTTCAGAGCGAATTGAAATGTTGTAGCAAAAGCTTTGTAGGTCATAATTTAACTTTTGGAATAAATAGCGTATAGCTGGTGTAGATTGGAGATAAAAACTGCTTTGTATATTTATCATACATTTGAGATTGAGCCTTGTGTTTATGGATCAGTTCTTTCGAGGAAATAGGTAATTTATATTAAGGTTGCTTTCCACTAGGCGGAAAAATCCGAGCCGTCCGCTAGTAAAACCAAGCGCTTTTTCCGCTTAAAGGAAAATGATAAGCGGACAAAAAGAGCGTACAAGTGACGGTGTGGTGGATATGTGAAGTAAGATGGCTGCCTTAAATTTGCAAATGAAGATTAAGCTCCTCCTTTTTCTCTTGTTGAGAAGACGCGCGGTTAAGAAGAAATAACGAAATATACAAGAAAAAGATTTGGGTGAGAAAGCTTTTCCAAGACCATCACTCAAAGGGTGAATTTCACTTGCTAGTGAACGAGTTGAGACTATTCGATCATGAGCTGTTTTTCGTCGTTTTCCGCATGTCACCATCCACCTTTGAAAAGCTGAATTCCTCAGTACCTGGCCTGGGTAACTCAGAGAGAGTCTCTTGTTGCAAGTATGGCATTAGCTGACACTGCATTGTAGCAGATGTTGAAGACTGAGGTGATCCTGCTGATCCTTGAGCTTTTAACATTGTGATTACCGACTGCAAATCCAAGGGAATAGAACTCTCATCCATTTTTCTCAATATTTCCACCCGGTCCGCCCAAGAAGTAGAAATTGATTCTACTTTTCCACGTGCTCGAAATCTCCGCTCTATTCAGACAAACATCACTAATGCGCATGCCTGAGAAGAGTGCAGAGCGAACCGATCGGATTTTTCCGCCTAGTGGAAAGCAAACTTTAGCCCTCCTTATAACGTCATCTTATAGTTACCATCGTGCGTGGAGTATTGAGGACTGATGTCCAACATCTTATTTCAAACTGAGTTGGTCTTTTGAAGAGCATTCTGAAATCAAGAAATATGCATTAGCATGTTGATAATCCTAAAATCCGTATTCATGTCTCATGTACTGAAGTGATTTTATTTCTATTCTTTGTCTTAAGATTACATGTAGACTTTTGTCTCTAGGTTTTGAAGAGCTATCGTGAACTTTGGGGTATGAACAAAGCTAAGCTGAATAGGCCAAAATTGTACATTGTGAACCTTCAATGGACGCCAAAAGATCGTGCTGCCTCATTGAAAATCAATGGTAGAATCATTTTATGTACATCATTTTGCAGATAGCTTGGCAACCTCTCTATTATCAACAGTACTACGAGTTTTGAACAAGACCTTTACTACCGTGTCGTCCTTAGAGCTTAATAATCTGTTTCATTTTCATGCATTGTTCAACACTCGTTCTATGGAACCATTCCATCTTTGTTTCAGTTTGTTGCATATATCAGCACTTGTTCTATGAAACCATGCCATCTTTCTTTGAGTTTATTGCATATATCAACATTCGTTCTATGGAGCCATTCCATCTTTGTTTCAGTTTGTTGCATTGATCAATATTCGTTTCTTTCAACCATTCCATCCTTGTTTTATTGTCAGGGAGAGTAGATGATGTCATGCAAGTTATAATGGATCGATTAAAGTTCCACATTGTGAAGTATAACAGGTACTTCTTGATTGTTTTTCTAAACCTTACTTTAATTCGTCAGTTACATAGATACATCTTTTATGCCCTATGCCCACATTCGTAACATTTGCTTGGTGGAGCTCATAATTATTTATTTGACTCGTGAAAAACTGGGCGTTTTGCTTTTAAATATTGGTCTCCAAAACTATAGATCAAAGGTTTTATTGGAACAGAATGCACTTCTTGAATGCCCGTATCAGAAAGTTCCTTTTTCTCGGTTTCGTTGGTCTAAAAGAATTACCATCATTTACTGTCATCTGCTCCCAGCAACTTGACTATAATGGATCTCCGGTATTCTCTGTTTTCAGCTTTTCTTGACACATTCCATGTAATTTGAATCTGTCCATTCTTTGATGCTGTCCATTCACAAGGCTCTAGGTCTTCCTCTCCCTCTTCTTCCATTGAATTTCCTTTCACCCAGTAGCCTTTGTAGCCCATCTGTTCGGAGTATATGCCAAAAATGTGCTACGTTTCGTTAACCGTTTTGAGAGCAGTTGTTTACTATTTACGATTGTTAGTACTTCACTGTTTGATTTGCGTGCTAATACTTAAGGAGTCACAAAGTTGAATTCATAGCTAAGACTATTCTTCGTAGCTTCAGAAGTGTGCCAATCACGCTTTGGGGTGAAAATGAATATGAAAACAGTTGCATTTTTTAAAAATTGCAAGATCTTCCATGTGACTCTTTTGCTTCAGCTTCTTGTTTTTTTTCAATCTATTTATTTCGTTTGCTACTAAAGACAGATTCTTTTTAGTCTTATTTATGGTCATGATTCCTTAGCATCTTGGAAATATTCCTTTGAAATCTTTTAATTAAATTTCGTAATTGGATATTCTTCATCAGCAACTTCCCTTTTTTCTGTTGTTTTCAAATACTTGTAACGGTGCAATTTCCTTTTCACTCAGAATTAACTCCTACACTTAGACTCTCTTCCTTTACAAGGTTGGATGACCCCTTGCTAAGACTACATACTTCGCTAACTCATCATGAATACAAAACTTATACAACTAAAGCACTTACGATAAAGAGAGATGAGTCTCCAAAGATCGATCGGTTGAAACATTCGCCCGTTAAAGAGGAACCTTTTAGTGATCATGGTGCTTCAGTTTCATGCTATGACTATCTAGACGTTAGAAATCCAGGATGGTTTGGTAAAGGAATTCGAAAGACTAAGAGACGTCGAAGATAAGATTCTTGAGATTCGTCATCTACATAAGTACTTTAGAAATTTATTCATACTTTGATGTTCATGCTTTTATTATTTAATAATGATAATTATTACATATAATTGAAAATTCATTCTCCAGATTATCGGTAGTTTCCTCAGAAACTTGCAGCAGAAATCTTAAGAATGTTTAGAGATACTGCTGCTCTAGTTACTTGTTTGCACATAGAACCTTGAATAATCACACTTTGTTGGATTTTGTAATTGCTGACCCTTTAGTAATCTGATATTGGATGTCCCTTTTTGGTATAGAATTCGTTTAGCGCTCTGAATTTGTTTCCACTCATGATTATGAGATAATCCATGAAGAAATTTTAAATCTCCAATTTTGATGTTGTTTCAACTTCATATTGTCGTCAAAAAGCTGACTCTGGCTACACGAGTCAATAGAATAGCAACTTTCGAAAGCTTAGACGAAGGGAAAATCCAGCTGAATAGAAAATGTACCACTGTTTAAACAAACAGTGTATTACCTTGCTATTTCATGAGAAGCTTCATTTTCCACAATTTTCTTGACTTAGATAACTATGCAACAGCTAGCTAGAGTTTTTGAAAGCTTAAACCTACCCAATTCCATATCCATACAAGCCTTTATTCAAGACGAGGCTTAGATTTTCAAATGGTATTTGTATTCTTCACGATCCTAGCGTATGGCCTGGACGTTTCAGCCAAGAATCAAAATAAAAGGCAATGTCAATTTTCTTCCATCAGCAAATGCTCCATCCTTCATGGACCTATGCAAATTGTATATGGTTTTCAGTAATTTAACAAGGTTATAGCCTCACCTGCAAAATCAATCAAGTTCGACTTTGGGCCATTTTTGCGCATAATACCTTGCCTATAGCTTGAGAGTTTGGCCACGTGTCACTCATCAGTCTTCAGTCTGGAGTAAACGTCAATCAATTTCATCAGTCTTCAGTCTGGAGTAAACGTCAATCAATTTCATCAGTCTTCAGTCTGGAGTAAACGTCAATCAATTTCATCAGTCTTCAGTCTGGAGTAAACGTCAATCAATTTCATCAGTCTTCAATCTGGAGTAAACGTCAATCAATTTCATCAGTCTTCAGTCTGGAGTAAACGTCAATCAATTTCATCAGTCTTCAGTCTGGAGTAAACGTCAATCAATTTCATCAGTCTTCAGTCTGGAGTAAACGTCAATCAATTTCAGTTTGCGTCATTTGTAGGAAAAATATCAAGCCTATAGCAGTACATTTTGTTAGCGTTGGTATTTTCCCAAAAATGACACGAATTAAAATTCTTTGATTGCAGATTAGGCTAATAGCCTTCCTGTTTGGACATAACTCCATCATTTTCATCACTATTCAATCTGCAATCAAACACAACCAATTTTACTTCGGGTCATTTGTGGGAAAGTACCAAGGCTATAGCCTTACATTTTGGCCAAAATTGGCTCATTGTCGTCTGTTTCCAGTCTGCAATCAAACTTAATCAATTTCAATTTTGGTCATTTTTGGACAAAATATCAAGGTTATAACCTTGCTTTTAGGCCAAAAATGTCTCATTATCATCACTTTTCAACCTGGAATCAAAATGAATGAACTTCAACTTCGTTCATTTCTGGGCAAAATACCAAGGCTATAGCCTTACATTTTGGCCAAAATTGGCTCATTTTCATCACGTTTCACTCTGCATTCAAAATCAATTAATTTCAATTTTGGTCATTTTTGGGTAAAATACCAATGCTATAGCCTTACATTATGGCCAAAAATGTCTCATTTTCATCACTTTTCAATCTGCATTCAAAATCAATCAATTTCAAGTTTTGTCCGTTTTGGGCAAAATACCAAGGCTATAGCCTTATATTTGTTGAATAATACTACAATTAAATAGTAAGCAGCGCTCTTGAACAATGCACTTCACAGCATTTTTGATTGACATTAATTGTTGTCTACTATGAATGTTTTGTTGTCTGGAACTGGACTTATTAGGGAGTGTTTTGTTTGGTTTACGGTGTTTGTTTTAACTTGAATGTCTGGGTATTTTGTTTTTGCTTGCTGTTTGATTCGATGTTTACATTTGATAAAAGCTGAGTTAAAGTTGTTTCTTTTGGTTTTATTCCTTCGCTACTACTCTGCAGTGAAAGTATGGCTTAAAATTTAACAGGTTATGGGCCCAGAAGTGGATAATTCTGAAGAAATTTGTATCTAAGAGTATCTGAGACTTTGGCGTGGAGTTTGAATCGAAATGGCGGAAAATAATAGTTTATCGTCTCTAAAGTTAACCCAGCTCAATCGTGAGAATTGGCAAGGGTGGAGAAAAATGATGAACTGTTACTTATTGGCAAATGAGCTGTGGGGTATAGTTAATGGTACCGAAGCTGCTCCTGGAGCTTCCGAAAATGAAGTTGCGGACTACAACAAAAGAAAGCGTCGTGCCTGTGCTGTACTTGTCTCAGCTATTCATACTGACCTTATGTATTTATTGCCTGAGGGAAATGAGCTTTCTGATCCAAGAGCAATTTGGACTGCATTGTCTACACATTTTGATCACGCCAGTACTTACAGCATAACCCAAGAAAAAAGGAAGTTGTTGCTAAACACACTTACAGACAAAATGGATCCAAGTGACTGGATGAAGGAACGCATTATTGTTTATCAGAAATTACAACAAATGGGTGTTACAGTTGAAGCAGGTGATCAGGTTAAGGACACATTAACTATGTTACCTACATTGTATCAGCCTATTGAATGTGTTGTCACTGCTCAGATAGATGGTGGTTCAGATATTACTATGCAAGCCTTGACAACTCTGTTGGAGAATTTCTGGAAGAAAAACAAGCCCAAAGTTGCTGCATCGAGAGAAGAAACAGCCCTTTTTGCCAAACCAGGAAAAGGTAAAAATTTTAAAAGGAGAAAAGGTAAGGCTGATAGTGTATCCTTTCAGAGTGTAGCAGGTAGTTTTGGTGACTTGCACAAACAGAGAAGTAGTAAACCCAAGGAGCTTAAATGCTACGAATGTGGTGGGGTTGGCCACTTCCGTGCTGAATGCCCTACATTCCTGAAAAAGAAAAAGGACCCTAACCAAGCCTTTTGTGTTTCATCATATGCAGCTGTCTACAAAATTGCAAAAAATGAAGATGTATTAGTTGATTCAGGTGCTTCTTGTCATACGTCACCACGTAGAGACTGCTTTTTGGAGCTTAACCCTCTCACACCCCCACTTAAGGTAACAGCTGCAGGTAATCATGTATTGTTAGCAACTGCTAGAGGTGTTTTGAATGTTCTTGTTAAATGCAGTGATGGGTCAACAAGGGAAATCATCTTTAATGATTGTCTATATGTGCCTGACTTAGACTTCACATTGTTTTCTGTGGATGCAGCTCTTGCACTTGATTCTGAACGTCATTTTGTTCTACACAAAAATGGTGCTGAACTGTGGAATGCTGAAAAAGTGCTTCTTAGTGCAACAAAAAGGAATTCGTTTTATTTCTTAAATTGTGATCTAATGCCAGTTGAAGACAATTATCCTGAAAACAAAATTCAGAACTATGTGCAGGAACAGAGGGAGAACACAAATGGATCAAATATTACATCAGAGAACGATAAGAAGCCACCAGAAGTGACTGTAAAATGTGCTCATGAACGTATGGGACATCTAGGTGTTGATGCTCTGTTGAGAATGTTTAATGATGACTGTGTGAAGGGACTTAATCTGAGTAATAAGGATATGGATTTTTGTGAACCGTGTGTTGAAAGTAAGGCTCACCAATTACCATTTCCTAAGCACTCAGAGACCAAAAGCCAGCACAAGCTAGAACTAGTACACAGTGATGTGATTGGTCCAATGCCTGAATCTATCGGAGGAGCAAAGTATGCTGTATCATTCGTTGATGATTTCACACATTTTGTTTGGACCTATTCAATCCAGAAGAAGAGTGATGTCTTTCAAACATTCAAAATATGGCTTGAACTTGTTGAAAATCAATCAAACCATCGACTCAAAGTTTTCAGATCAGACCGAGGAGGAGAGTATGAATCTCTAGAGTTCAAAACCTTTCTTGAAAGTCGTGGAATCATACATCAAACCTCCGTAGCTGACTGTCCTCAACAGAACGGAGTCGGAGAGAGAATGAATAGAACATTGATGGAACGTACTCGTGCTATGAAACAAGCTGCCAAATTGCCAGATGAATTTTGGGCTGAAGCTTTTAATACTGCAACGTATCTGACAAACAGAGCCCCCAGCAGTGTTCTACCCAGAGGCAAGACACCATATGAAATGTGGTGGGGCCAAAAACCATCCATTGCTCATGTTCGTATATTTGGCTGCCTAACGTATGCTTACATCCCAAACAAGTTTCGTCGAAAGCTAGATCCAAAAACAGAAAAATGCGTGTTACTTGGTTACAGTACCAAATCTAAAGGATATCGGCTGTGGTCCTTCAAGAGGAAGAATCTGATTATTCGCCGGCATGTAACATTCAATGAAAGTGTTTTTGCTTTTGAAGAAAATCCAGATAAGGAATCAACCTTGAAGCAAGATGAGCAGGTAGTTGATGTTCCTGTTATTGGTGAGGATGAACATGAGCAATTTTATGGAGATATGGAAGATGAGGGAGAAGAGCCTCGTCAGTTTACCCCACCAGTACTTCAAGATGCTGAACAACATCGATATCCACTCCGAGAGAACAGAGGTGTGCCACCAGCAAGATATGGACACTTTCTAAATGCAAATGAAATTGGAAATATTGGTGTTTTTCACACATCTTCGGATGAACCAAAGAATTTTCAAGAAGCTTTGAAATCACCTGAACGTGAAAAATGGATGAAGGCTGCAGAAGCTGAAATGCAATCTCTCAGGCAACACAACACCTGGAAACTTGTAGAGCCACCACCAGGGAAGAAAATTATTGGAAATAGAATGATTTTCAAGGTGAAGCTAGATGAAAATGGCCTAGTTGAGAGATACAAGGCTAGATTGGTTGCTCAAGGTTTTTCACAAGTCTTTGGAGAAGATTATAATCAGGTGTTTGCCCCAGTTGTTCGTTGGGAATCAGTGAGAGCCCTAATCAGTATGGCAACTCAGTTAAATATGCAGATACACCAAATGGATGTTAATGTTGCATTTCTGAATGGTATTCTCAAGGAGGATATCTATATGCAACAACCAGATGGGTTTGTTGAGAAAGGAAAAGAGCATCTCGTTTGTAAATTGGAACGCTCTATCTATGGACTAAAGCAAAGTCCTCGGTGTTGGAATGAAGTCCTTGACGAACATTTGCAATCCATGGGTTTCCAAAAGAGTGCAGCTGATGAATGCATATACACAGGAAAGATAAATGGTGATCTTGTACTTTTGGCTGTTTACGTTGATGATATTATTTTGGCTTCTAAGAAAGAGCAAACCATCAATAAGACTAAAGAAGTCTTTGCTAAACGCTTTGCAGTTAAAGATATGGGACCATTACATTATTTCCTTGGTGTTCGTGTTGTTCAAAATCAGCATAGTGTTTGGCTTGGTCAAGACAAGTACGCTCAAGAAATCTTAGACAGATTTAACATGAAAGACTGCAAGCCTATGAGTACATCTATGGAAGCATCTGCGAAACCTCAAAAGGCTACTGAAGATTCAGAAAAGTTTGATAAAAGAATCTACCAGTCTGCAATAGGAAGCCTCTTGTACATTGCTAATGCTACAAGACCTGATTTGTCACAAGCTGTTAACCGTATGGCTTCTTACTGTAATGAACCAACATCTGTACATTGGCGGATGGTGAAAAGAATTATGAGGTACCTTAAAGGCACAATAAACCTTGGTATCATGTACCAAAGAGAAATTAATCCAGAGTTGGTTGCCTACTCAGATTCAGATTATGCTGGTGATATTGATACAAGGCGATCTACGTCTGGATATGTGTCATTGAAAAATGGAGCGCCAATAGCATGGAAGAGCAAGAAACAAGAGATTGTCGCTCAGTCTACGGCAGAAGCTGAATATGTTGCTTTATTTTATGCTACTCAGGATGTTATATGGATTCGTAACCTACTAAAAGAACTGGGAGAAAAGGACCAGAAAGCAACAATAATTTTTGAAGATAACCAAGCTTCAATCAAAATCAGTGAGAATCCAGTTCATCATCCTCGTACAAAGCACATTAGCACAAAGTATCACTTCACCCGAGAGCTGATTAAAAATGGGCAAGTAAAGTTGCAATTCTGTCCTACTGAAGTGATGATTGCTGATGTACTTACCAAGCCACTTGCAAGAGACAGATTTCAACGTCTCACGAAAGCTATGGGTGTGGTAGTCGAGCCTGCTTAAGAGGGAGTGTTGAATAATACTACAATTAAATAGTAAGCAGCGCTCTTGAACAATGCACTTCACAGCATTTTTGATTGACATTAATTGTTGTCTACTATGAATGTTTTGTTGTCTGGAACTGGACTTATTAGGGAGTGTTTTGTTTGGTTTACGGTGTTTGTTTTAACTTGAATGTCTGGGTATTTTGTTTTTGCTTGCTGTTTGATTCGATGTTTACATTTGATAAAAGCTGAGTTAAAGTTGTTTCTTTTGGTTTTATTCCTTCGCTACTACTCTGCAGTGAAAGTATGGCTTAAAATTTAACAATATTATGGCCAAAAATGGATCAATTTCATCACTTGTCAACAAGCAATCAAAATGATTCAATCTCAATTTTGGTCATTTGTGGGCAAAATACCAAGGCTATAGCCTTGCGTTTTGGTGAAAAATGGCCCATTTTCATCACTTTTCAATCTGCATTCAAATTCAATTAATGTCAATTTTGGTGATTTTTGGGTAAAATACCAACGCTATAGCCTTACTTTTTGGCCAAAAATGGATCAATTTCATCACTTCAACATGCAATCAAAATGATTCAATGTCAATTTTGGTGATTTTTGGGCAAAATATCTAGGTTATAGCCTTGCTTTTTGGTGAAAAATGGCCCATTTTCATCACTTTTCAATCTGCAACCAAAATCAATCAATCTCAATTTTGGTCATTTTTGGGCAAAATACCAAGGCTATAGCCTTACCTTTTGGCCAAAAATGGATCAATGTCATCACTTGTCAATATGCAATCAAAGTGATTTAATTTCAATTTTGGTGATTTTTGGGCAATATATCAAGGTTATAGCCTTGCTTTTTGGTGAAAAATGGCCCATTTTCATCACTTTTCAATCTGCAACCAAAATCAATCAATCTCAATTTTGGTCATTTTTGGGCAAAATACCCAAGGGTATAGCCTTACCTTTTGGCCAAAAATGGATCAATTTCATCACTTGTCAACATGCAATCAAAGTGATTTAATTTCAATTTTGGTAATTTTTGGGCAATATATCAAGGTTATAGCCTTGCTTTTTGGTGAAAAATGCCCCATTTTCATCACTTTTCAATCTGCAACCAAAATCAATCAATCTCAATTTTGGTCATTTTTGGGCAAAATACCAAGGCTATAGCCTTACATTATGGCCAAAAATGGATCAATTTCATCACTTGTCAACATGCAATCAAAATGATTCAATGTCAATTTTGGTGATTTTTGGGCAAAATATCAAGGTTATAGCCTTGCGTTTTGGTGAAAAATGGCCCATTTTCATCACTTGTCAATCTGCATTCAAAATCAATTAATGTCCATTTTGGTCATTTTTGGGTAAAATACCAAGGCTATAGCCTTACATTATGGCCAAAAATGTCTCATTTTCATCACTTTTCAATCTGCAACCAAAATCAATTAATTTCACTATTGGTCATTTGTGGGCAAAATACCAAGGCTATAGCCTTACTGTATGGCCAAAAATGGATCAATTTCATCACTTGTCAACATGCAATCAAAATGATTCAATTTCAAGTTATGTGATTTTTGGGCAATATATCAAGGTTATAGCCTTGCTTTTTGGTGAAAAATGGCCCATTTTCATCACTTTTCAATCTGCAACCAAAATCAATCAATCTCAATTTTGGTCATTTTTGGGCAAAATACCAAGGCAATAGCCTTACCTTTTCGCCAAAAATGGATCAATTTTATCACTTGTCAATATGCAATCAAAGTGATTTAATTTCAATTTTGGTGATTTTTGGGCAATATATCAAGGTTATAGCCTTGCTTTTTGGTGAAAAATGGCCCATTTTCATCACTTTTCAATCTGCAACCAAAATCAATCAATCTCAATTTTGGTCATTTTTGAGCAAAATACCCAAGGCTATAGCCTTACCTTTTGGCCAAAAATGGATCAATTTCATCACTTGTCACTATGCAATCAAAGTGATTTAATTTCAATTTTGGTAATTTTTGGGCAATATATCAAGGTTATAGCCTTGCTTTTTGGTGAACAATGGCCCATGTTCATCACTTTTCAATCTGCAACCAAAATCAATCAATCTCAATTTTGGTCATTTTTGGGCAAAATACCAAGGCTATAGCCTTACCTTTTGGCCAAAAATGGATCAATTTCATCACTTGTCAACATGCAATCAAAATGATTCAATGTCAATTTTGGTGATTTTTGGGCAAAATATCAAGGTTATAGCCTTGCGTTTTGGTGAAAAATGGCCCATTTTCATCACTTGTCAATCTGCATTCAAAATCAATTAATGTCCATTTTGGTCATTTTTGGGTAAAATACCAAGGCTATAGCCTTACATTATGGCCAAAAATGTCTCATTTTCATCACTTTTCAATCTGCAACCAAAATCAATTAATTTCAATATTGGTCATTTGTGGGCAAAATACCAAGGCTATAGCCTTACTTTATGGCCAAAAATGGATCAATTTCATCACTTGTCAACATGCAATCAAAATGATTCAATTTCAAGTTATGTGATTTTTGGGCAATATATCAAGGTTATAGCCTTGCTTTTTGGTGAAAAATGGCCCATTTTCATCACTTTTCAATCTGCAACCAAAATCAATCAATCTCAATTTTGGTCATTTTTGGGCAAAATACCAAGGCTATAGCCTTACCTTTTGGCCAAAAATGGATCAATTTCATCACTTGTCAACATGCAATCAAAATGATTCAATGTCAATTTTGGTGATTTTTGGGCAAAATATCAAGGTTATAGCCTTGCGTTTTGGTGAAAAATGGCCCATTTTCATCACTTGTCAATCTGCATTCAAAATCAATTAATGTCCATTTTGGTCATTTTTGGGTAAAATACCAAGGCTATAGCCTTACATTATGGCCAAAAATGTCTCATTTTCATCACTTTTCAATCTGCAACCAAAATCAATTAATTTCAATATTGGTCATTTGTGGGCAAAATACCAAGGCTATAGCCTTACTTTATGGCCAAAAATGGATCAATTTCATCACTTGTCAACATGCAATCAAAATGATTCAATTTCAAGTTATGTGATTTTTGGGCAATATATCAAGGTTATAGCCTTGCTTTTTGGTGAAAAATGGCCCATTTTCATCACTTTTCAATCTGGAACCAAAATCAATCAATCTCAATATTGGTCATTTTTGGGCAAAATACCAAGGCTATAGCCTTACCTTTTGGCCAAAAATG
The DNA here is from genome assembly GCA_964019165.1 of Mastigias papua. Classification (NCBI taxonomy): domain Eukaryota; kingdom Metazoa; phylum Cnidaria; class Scyphozoa; order Rhizostomeae; family Mastigiidae; genus Mastigias; species Mastigias papua. The sequence continues at coordinate 379,833 of OZ025282.1, read as the reverse complement.
GATCAATGTCATCACTTGTCAATATGCAATCAAAGTGATTTAATTTCAATTTTGGTGATTTTTGGGCAATATATCAAGGTTATAGCCTTGCTTTTTGGTGAAAAATGGCCCATTTACATCACTTTTCAATCTGCAACCAAAATCAATCAATCTCAATTTTGGTCATTTTTGGGCAAAATACCCAAGGCTATAGCCTTACCTTTTGGCCAAAAATGGATCAATTTCATCACTTGTCAATATGCAATCAAAGTGATTTAATTTCAATTTTGGTAATTTTTGGGCAATATATCAAGGTTATAGCCTTGCATTTTGGTGAAAAATGGCCCATTTTCATCACTTTTCAATCTGCAACCAAAATCAATCAATCTCAATTTTGGTCATTTTTGGGCAAAATACCAAGGCAATAGCCTTACCTTTTGGCCAAAAATGGATCAATTTTATCACTTGTCAATATGCAATCAAAGTGATTTAATTTCAATTTTGGTGATTTTTGGGCAAAATATCAAGGTTATAGCCTTGCGTTTTGGTGAAAAATGGCCCATTTTCATCACTTGTCAATCTGCATTCAAAATCAATTAATGTCCATTTTGGTCATTTTTGGGTAAAATACCAAGGCTATAGCCTTACATTATGGCCAAAAATGTCTCATTTTCATCACTTTTCAATCTGCAACCAAAATCAATTAATTTCAATATTGGTCATTTGTGGGCAAAATACCAAGGCTATAGCCTTACTTTATGGCCAAAAATGGATCAATTTCATCACTTGTCAACATGCAATCAAAATGATTCAATTTCAAGTTTGGTGATTTTTGGGCAAAATATCAAGGTTATAGCCTTGCGTTTTGGTGAAAAATGGCCCATTTTCATCACTTGTCAATCTGCATTCAAAATCAATTAATGTCCATTTTGGTCATTTTTGGGTAAAATACCAAGGCTATAGCCTTACATTATGGCCAAAAATGTCTCATTTTCATCACTTTTCAATCTGCAACCAACATCAATTAATTTCAATATTGGTCATTTGTGGGCAAAATACCAAGGCTATAGCCTTACGTTATGGCCAAAAATGGATCAATTTCATCACTTGTCAACATGCAATCAAAATGATTCAATTTCAAGTTATGTGATTTTTGGGCAATATATCAAGGTTATAGCCTTGCTTTTTGGTGAAAAATGGCCCATTTTCATCACTTTTCAATCTGCAACCAAAATCAATCAATCTCAATTTTGGTCATTTGTGGGCAAAATACCAAGGCTATAGCCTTACTTTATGGCCAAAAATGGATCAATTTCATCACTTGTCAACATGCAATCAAAATGATTCAATGTCAAGTTTGGTGATTTTTGGGCAAAATATCAAGGTTATAGCCTTGCATTTTGGTGAAAAATGGCCCATTTTCATCACTTTTCAATCTGCATTCAAAATCAATTAATGTCCATTTTGGTCATTTTTGGGTAAAATACCAAGGCTATAGCCTTACATTATGGCCAAAAATGTCTCATTTTCATCACTTTTCAATCTGCAACCAACATCAATTAATTTCAATATTGGTCATTTGTGGGCAAAATACCAAGGCTATAGCCTTACTTTATGGCCAAAAATGGATCAATTTCATCACTTGTCAACATGCAATCAAAATGATTTAATTTCAAGTTTGGTGATGTTTGGGCAATATATCAAGGTTATAGCCTTGCGTTTTGGTGAAAAATGGCCCATTTTCATCACTTTTCAATCTGCAACCAAAATCAATCTCAATTTTGGTCATTTGTGGGCAAAATACCAAGGCTATAGCCTTACTTTTTGGCCAAAAATAGATCAATTTCATCACTTTTCAACATGGAATCAAAATGATTCAATGTCAATTTTGGTGATGTTTGGGCAAAATATCAAGGTTATAGCCTTGCGTTTTGGTGAAAAATGGCCCATTTTCATCACTTGTCAATCTGCATTCAAAATCAATTAATGTCCATTTTGGTCATTTTTGGGTAAAATACCAAGGCTATAGCCTTACATTATGGCCAAAAATGTCTCATTTTCATCACTTTTCAATCTGCAACCAAAATCAATTAATTTCAATATTGGTCATTTGTGGGCAAAATACCAAGGCTATAGCCTTACTTTATGGCCAAAAATGGATCAATTTCATCACTTGTCAACATGCAATCAAAATGATTCAATTTCAAGTTTGGTGATTTTTGGGCAAAATATCAAGGTTATAGCCTTGCGTTTTGGTGAAAAATGGCCCATTTTCATCACTTGTCAATCTGCATTCAAAATCAATTAATGTCCATTTTGGTCATTTTTGGGTAAAATACCAAGGCTATAGCCTTACATTATGGCCAAAAATGTCTCATTTTCATCACTTTTCAATCTGCAACCAACATCAATTAATTTCAATATTGGTCATTTGTGGGCAAAATACCAAGGCTATAGCCTTACTTTATGGCCAAAAATGGATCAATTTCATCACTTGTCAACATGCAATCAAAATGATTCAATTTCAAGTTATGTGATTTTTGGGCAATATATCAAGGTTATAGCCTTGCTTTTTGGTGAAAAATGGCCCATTTTCATCACTTTTCAATCTGCAACCAAAATCAATCAATCTCAATTTTGGTCATTTGTGGGCAAAATACCAAGGCTATAGCCTTACTTTATGGCCAAAAATGGATCAATTTCATCACTTGTCAACATGCAATCAAAATGATTCAATGTCAAGTTTGGTGATTTTTGGGCAAAATATCAAGGTTATAGCCTTGCATTTTGGTGAAAAATGGCCCATTTTCATCACTTTTCAATCTGCATTCAAAATCAATTAATGTCCATTTTGGTCATTTTTGGGTAAAATACCAAGGCTATAGCCTTACATTATGGCCAAAAATGTCTCATTTTCATCACTTTTCAATCTGCAACCAACATCAATTAATTTCAATATTGGTCATTTGTGGGCAAAATACCAAGGCTATAGCCTTACTTTATGGCCAAAAATGGATCAATTTCATCACTTGTCAACATGCAATCAAAATGATTCAATTTCAAGTTATGTGATTTTTGGGCAATATATCAAGGTTATAGCCTTGCTTTTTGGTGAAAAATGGCCCATTTTCATCACTTTTCAATCTGCAACCAAAATCAATCAATCTCAATTTTGGTCATTTGTGGGCAAAATACCAAGGCTATAGCCTTACTTTATGGCCAAAAATGGATCAATTTCATCACTTGTCAACATGCAATCAAAATGATTCAATGTCAAGTTTGGTGATTTTTGGGCAAAATATCAAGGTTATAGCCTTGCATTTTGGTGAAAAATGGCCCATTTTCATCACTTTTCAATCTGCATTCAAAATCAATTAATGTCCATTTTGGTCATTTTTGGGTAAAATACCAAGGCTATAGCCTTACATTATGGCCAAAAATGTCTCATTTTCATCACTTTTCAATCTGCAACCAACATCAATTAATTTCAATATTGGTCATTTGTGGGCAAAATACCAAGGCTATAGCCTTACTTTATGGCCAAAAATGGATCAATTTCATCACTTGTCAACATGCAATCAAAATGATTTAATTTCAAGTTTGGTGATGTTTGGGCAATATATCAAGGTTATAGCCTTGCGTTTTGGTGAAAAATGGCCCATTTTCATCACTTTTCAATCTGCAACCAAAATCAATCTCAATTTTGGTCATTTGTGGGCAAAATACCAAGGCTATAGCCTTACTTTTTGGCCAAAAATAGATCAATTTCATCACTTTTCAACATGGAATCAAAATGATTCAATGTCAATTTTGGTGATGTTTGGGCAAAATATCAAGGTTATAGCCTTGCGTTTTGGTGAAAAATGGCCCATTTTCATCACTTGTCAATCTGCATTCAAAATCAATTAATGTCCATTTTGGTTATTTTTGGGTAAAATACCAAGGCTATAGCCTTACATTATGGCCAAAAATGTCTCATTTTCATCACTTTTCAATCTGCAACCAAAATCAATTAATTTCAATATTGGTCATTTGTGGGCAAAATACCAAGGCTATAGCTTTACTTTATGGCCATAAATGGATCAATTTCATCACTTGTCAACAAGCAATCAAAATGATTCAATTTCAAGTTATGTGATTTTTGGGCAAAATATCAAGGTTATAGCCTTGCTTTTTGGTGAAAAATGCCCCATTTTCATCACTTTTCAATCTGCAACCAAAATCAATCAATCTCAATTTTGGTCATTATTGGGCAAAATACCAACGCTATAGCCTTACCTTTTGGCCAAAAATGGATCAATTTCATCACTTGTGAATATGTAATCAAAGTGATTTAATTTCAATTTTGGTGATTTTTGGGCAATATATCAAGGTTATAGCCTTGCTTTTTGGTGAAAAATGGCCCATTTTCATCACTTTTCAATCTGCAACCAAAATCAATCAATCTCAATTTTGGTCATTTTTGGGCAAAATACCAAGGCTATAGCCTTACGTTTTGGCCAGAAAATGGCCCATTTTCATCACTTGTCAATCTGCAACCAAAATCTGTCAATCTGAACTCTGGTCATTTTGGGCAATATATCAAGGTTATAGCCTTGCTTTTTGGTGAAAATGGCCCATTTTCATCACTTTTCAATTTGGAACCAAAATCAATCAATTTCAAGTTTTGTCCTTTTTGGGCAAAATAACAAGGTTATAGTCTTGCTTTTAGCTCACTGATAAAATGGCTCACTTTTATCACTTGTTAATCTGAAATCAAAATGAATGAATTTCAATTATGACCAGTTTTGGTCAAAATATCAATGCTATAGCCTCAGGTTCTGGCCATGTTTGGCTCATTCTCATGAGTCTTCAATGTGGAGTCAAAGTTAATCAATTTTACTATGAATAATTTGCGGGGGAAATACCAAGGCTATTGTAGTATGTGGCCAAAAATGGATCACTTTTAGCAGTTTTTAGTCTGCAATCAAAATGAACCCTTTTATAATTTTGGTCATGTCTGGGTAAAATACCACACCTATAGCCTTAGGTATTGGCTACATTTGGTTAATTTTCATGACTTTTCAATCTGCAAACAAAATCAACCAACTTCAGTGTCTGTCATTTGTGGGCAAAATACTAAGGCTGTAGGATTACTGTTTAACCAAATTGGCTATACTTCATTACCTTTCTAATTCGAATCAAAATTTGCTCAGTTTAATTAGCATTCAAACTGCAATCAAAATCAATCAACTTCAATATGGGTCCTAGTTGTGTAAATTTTCATGGTTTTAACATTAACTTTTGGCAAATTAGCTTAGGTTCATCACTGTTCAATCTGAACTCAGAGATTAAATCTGGGTCAATTTTGGGCAAAGTATCATGGCTATAGTCTTACTTGTTGGCAAAAAGTGGCTCAGCTCCAAGCTTTTCAATCTGCAATCAAATCAAGAAAATTCAATTTGGGTCATTGTTGGGCAAAATAACAAGCTATGGCCCTACTCTTTGGCCAAAAATTGGCTCAGTTTCATCAGTTTTCAATCAGCAATTAAGATGAATCAATTTCAACTTGGGGGATTATGTATAAATATACTTGTATACCTAGAAAGGGCTTGTGGGTATTATATGGAATTAATGGCTCAGAAAATTCTGAAGATGTTGCTGTTATTGTTGGGATGTTGCTCTCAGACCATCAATTGGTAGTTTACCAGTTTATGATAGGTGATCCTTCTACTGTATCCATGCCTCCCTTAATCCAGTTCAGCTGTTGATGGGAGTGAAGTATACAGGTAACAAATATAGGAATCAAGGAGAGTAGAAGTAAGTATGTTTAATCCCCAAAGCAAAAGATAATAGGTTTAACATGACAATTCACTTGATTCAATAGTGCATCATAGCCTTAAAATTGATACTGTAATACTAGAAAAACTATGGAAGAGCAAATACTATTGTCAAAGTTAAAATATGTTCTTATTGCAAACAGCAAGAGATGTCTCAATACAGTCTGCAAGTGAATTCTAGGCCCCAGGTGGTATGCAAGAGAGTTAGCTTCATAATCAATTTTATATGTTCATTAAGAGGACATATATTCATTATGAGGACACAAGGAACATATCTACTGAAGTGGATAGCAAACTTGTCTTCTTGATTAACTAGCATTTCCTTTCTTCTCCTCTGCTAGCTTCTGCTTTTGTCTCATTATGTCAGCATCTCTAAAAGATAGTGACAAAGTACCATACAGATGCAACCAAGCGTAGAGAAGAGAACTTCCAAAAATCACATTAGCTCTTACCAATTATGATTCTGGGTCTGACTCAAAGCTAGTAGGATTGTGCAGTGGTGAAGCAATCTCTAGAAACAGTCGGGGGCTGGGAAAGGGCAAGAGGGGACAATCCGAGCAAAGTGAGCTATACATTTCTCATAAAATCCTTTGAACTCTACTAGAAAAAGGAAAAGTTTACTATCTGTTTCATCTGTTTTGTTTTAAGCAACATGATACAGGCACTACAGTCAAACTCACGTAAGTCGGAGTCGCATAAGTCAGATTTTTTAAAAGTCGGAAAATTTGCGTGGTCCCGGTCTGCCTGGTACAAATTCTTACTTCTTCTATGTGTAAGTTGGGTTTTATAAGTCGGATATTTGCGTAAGTTGGAGCATTTGTATCTTATATCGCATCATGTAAGTTGGATTTTGATTTTGATGTCAATAGAGCTGAGAGAAATATGCAGAATGATACATGTTATGTCTCCCAATTCCAATATCAACTGGAGTAGAGGGGTAGAAGATGGAGAAGTGAAAATTAAGAACAAGAATGTACGAAGAAAAGTTTGAGATTTTGAAATATATTGAAGAACACCCTGGCGTAAAGAAGAAAGATGTCGCAGAGAAATTCATAATTTCACCCAAAACACATATTCTGATGTGATTAAAGCAAAAGAAAAAATCATGCTAGCCTTGGCATCTGGTAGCTCTACCTATGCAGAAGAAATAATGGCTCTGGCAACCAGGATAGAAACACTGCTAATTAGGGAAATGACAAAACGTTTGAACCATGCAACAATAAATGGCTATTTCAAATAAATATTATTATGTTATAATAAATATTATTATTGTTCTTTTTGAAGTGGAAGCTGTCATTAAAATCTTTAGCTTTTTACTCTTTATATCCTCTGCTACATCGGAAAATACCTGACTACGTGTAAGTCAGAAAATATCCGACTTATGTGTAAGTCGGACTTTGCATAAGTCGGACTATTTTGCTTGGTCTGAAGCGATCCGACTTACGCAAATTTGACTGTACTACTCAAAATTCATGGCTGGTATTTTACAAGTACCTCTGCACAATACTATTATGGTATTTTCAGCATCTGCTTTTCCTAAGAGTTTGTTATCATAAAATTGAACACAAGTATCATGATGAAAATCATGAAAAGTATGTTGAAGAAAATTTAAAGAAAGGGAACTTCTATGTTCTTTGTGCATGAAAAACAATAATTATAAATATTACAAATACATAGTGATCCGCTTTAAGTAAACTAGGGGTGGGCAACATATAGCCAGTGGGTCACAACCCAGCCCTCAAAGGTAATTTTTGTGGCCCTCAAGCAGATAGCCCCATTTTTGAACTTCAATGTACTGTACAATAGTTAAGATTTATCAGGTCCTGACAAATGCATGGCCTGCCTAGTTTAGTGCACCTTTGGTCTGCTTAAGGAAAAGATTGGATGGGTCTGGCCCACCCTCGTAAAAGGTTGTCTACTCCTGAATTAAACAAATAGCATGTATATGTAAGAGAGTAAAAGGGAAAGATTTATGAGAAGTGTATGACTCTCACTTCTATATGAAAAAGTGGAAACATTCCCTATCACACTAGTATGCTAAAAATGTTTCCACTATTTGTGCAAAACCAAAACTTTGCAGAGTCAACAGATTATCCACTGTATGGCTCATCAGCAGTACAGTCAAACTGAGAAAAGATCAAAAGGAACACACTGTTGAAGTACAAAATAACAGCAAAGCAACTAAGAACTAATAAATAGATTGGCATATAATTAAGATCAAAGACTAGAGAATGCCAAAGTGTATGTAATGGTTAATCACCTTTCTTTCCTTTTGGATGGATCTGCACCAGCACCTTTTGCCTTTTGAATTTGCTGTTGCTTTTTCTGATTTTTCTGTCGTGCAAGCTCTCGCTGGTTTCCGCCTATCATAACAGCACAAATTCACAAAACAATTCAATTGCAAATAGAAGTAATGCTAATGAAAAATTTAGAGGTCAAAAGTACCAAATAAAGTTCAAGGTAATTAAGTCAAAAGATGACACATATTGTGTTTGGATTGAAATGAGAAATATATTGTTTGCAAAAATGAAATGAATCAGATCAAAAATTATCATAATGAACAGAAGATAAATCAATATCAAACTCAGAAAAAAAATAAAATGATGTGATATTTGACCATAAGCTTATGGGCCTCCTATCTATCAAAACAATTCAAAAAGAACAACAGCAAGCATCCCCATATGGCTTAGGGGAACCATATGGCTTAGGGCTTTATTCTATTAGTTAAAATTTTGTAGGAAAGGAAGAACCATTAGCAAAAATTGATCATAAAAATCTAATGCATTAATAATAAAAACAATGTATGAAAATGATACTTTAACTTCAAGAACTTAGGATATTTACAGGTCTTCTTCAGTGAAGGACAATCAAATACTTGCAAGTGGATAGCTTATCCAAAAAATTACTAAATTTCAATTATGTGACTTTGAATTACAGAGGAGGTGTGCTATGTATAGGAGGGACCTAACTGATTCAATTTCAAAACAACAAAGGTAAAGGGAGAACATTTTCCATTAGCACAGATACATGGACTATCCTTCAACGCAGGTTATAAGCCTTTTCTAAGCTTGGCTATATAATGAATCAAATTGCGAAGCTAAAAGGCCATCTGAAAGAAGCATTCTCGAATGCTGTATTGATATAGTTTTTATAGATATTATAGATAGTATAGAAATAGTAAATATAATTTTTCAGATGGCGATGATGGTAGGTCTAAAGCAAGAACATTAAGCGGTGCTGAGCAAATATTATGGTATCCTCAAAGGCCTATTATGTGTGTACATATGGGGACGGTACTAGGGCAAGAAGGATTAAAGTTGTTTCTTCCCCGCGGCGAGGTAACACAGTATGTATGCGATAAACAATTTGCTTCTTCAAAGAAACAAGGCCTATCGTCATGAACACGTCATAGACACCAAATACACGAACCAGTAACAGTTAATTGCCCATATACGGTACGTCAACAGAAGAGTTTGCTTTCACTTAACTATTTCCCTGAATATACTTGAAAGGTAGTTTAATTCTTCTTACGTGTCATATTGTAGACTGTGTTCTTGGTTTCCAAACTGTGCCAATCGGCTACAAAACACTTGCATCGATTATGTAAATCAATGTTAATCCACACAGAATCTGGGAACTAGTAAGGAAACGTACCTGCTGTTCATAACCTGCTTAACATGTAGAGAATGTGTCAGCTAACTGCCACGTACAACTGAAACACGAAAGGTTTGTTACCTTTAAAGCGTGACATTTTGCGTGTCAGGATCAACGTGCATTCCTGATACTAACTTAGAAGAGCATCTATATTCCTTTCATAAAGCTATGACGTCGCGCACATCATTCAGAGACGATGGGCTGTAGTTTGCGTAATAAAAGGGCATTTCATGCACAAAACAATGAAACTGAGCCAAAAAATTGGGCGAACACTGCGAAGCATTTAATTCTGTTCATTCTTCATAAACGTAATAATATCCTAAATGAAATTCTCAAGGGTTGCCCGACTACAATATCAACAGCTAAAAAAATGCTCAAAAATCGACGTTTTGATTATTGGGGGTGGGGGTGCTACAGCCGCACCCCACGCAAGTCTTGCCTCCCTGATATACTTACAGAAAATGAGACTGCAGAATGTATCAAAGAAACCGACTTTTCCCGTCCACAGTTACCTACAATAAAATAAATGAACTTCCCTTTCCATCTACATGAATTTTTATCTATAAACCTTTATAAGAATATCTAATTTTGTCACTAAGCGGCAATATTCTTAATTTTTTTTTATTTTGACTCTAAGAATATTCTTAAATTGTTCATAAATTTTAGCAATTTTGATCATTCAATGATAATTGAATTAGTAATTCTCGCATATTCTATATTCTTGTGATAAACAGTACGACTTAACTGACACTCCCTAAAGAATTGCTGAGTCGTATCATAGTGTAACGAGTTCAAGATAGGATACGTGAACCCCACTCTTGTTTTGTATTCTAAAAAACTCAAATCAGCAAAAAAATCTTAACCTTGAGAAGCTTGAGCCTTGCATTATTATTAGTAAATTATTCTTAAATTTCAGAGAATTTGGGTCTTGATATTGTTATAAACTATATCAGTATAAAAAGTGTGTAACCAAACCAACCAATTACCGAATTAATGTTTAAGCAGATACTCAGCATTAGACGTGAATTCTTTCGGCATTGTTTTGATCTAAGGGGATCTAACTGTGCTAAGATAACATAAAACAACTCTAACATCATCACTCTTTGATGATCTAACATGAAAATGCAGAAGAAGTGAAAAATTGCAATTGGTGTAATTTGCCTAATTGTCAGGAAAAGATTTCCTGCTTCATACGATTCATACTTGCAGAAAAACGACTGATAATGAACAAACAAAATAACATAAACCAAAGATGTTATATGATATTGTAGTGAGGCATAAATACAATAGTGCTTCATCTTTTCAAACACTGAGATATCATCTGTAGAATTACACACATACAGAAAAAGTGGCGAAAATGAATAAACAGTCAATAACAGGACAAAAACGGGACAAATACAGGTGAATATTAGAGAAAGATTACAAAGTTAGCTCATGAGTGATTATGAATCAATCATATCTATCTCAAACGCAACAGGATTAGTTAAGCGGCCGATAACTTCGATTTTCTCCAATTTATTTCTAGATTCTCATGAGAAAATGAAAAATCTTGTCGTCTCTCTTTACATACATACTTTTATCGGTATATGCAGCTAATTGCATGACAGACGTGATAACGGTGAAAGAATGAACAAATAAAAAATTTATATATTAAATTAATATCATCTATTTACATGTCAATGTCTTAAAATAAATTTAACTGCAAATGGCATATCGTAAAATACAGAACTGTGGTATATCTTCTTAGCAAGGCGAATGGTGATATAATTCGTATGATACTCGCAATATTCCAATTTCTAATGGTCATTCGTGGATACAAAGCCATTGGTGTTCACTGCAAGGAAAATTTTATGCGTTAAAATAGAAAACTGTCTCTAGAAATGTACATCAAACATTAACATGGGAAGAAATTTAAGCAAATTTTGGACAAAATTGATCTATTTGATCAGGGTTCTTAATATCTATATTTCAGTAATACCTATGCTAACATGTGCTTCAAACAAATATTCATACCTCATAAATGAGACTGTTCTTGCTCTATTCAGATTCCATCCTTCATACCAAGCTAATTAAAAATACAACTTCAAGATTAACACTACAGCTGGGAGCTAGGAAATTATTTATGGAAAGAATAAAGAGACAAATGCGTAGTAGGGAGGAAAGCCATAAAGCCAGGAATAAAGAACCCAAGAGCGAGCCATTTAGGACCCGATGATTATCAAGCAAGCATCTAGGCTGTTAAGATACTCTACAAATGGAATCAATTGAAAATATAAGGAAAGGTAGCTCACTCCGCCTGATACAAATGATATAGGACACCCAAAGACACTCTGAATCATCAAAGAAAATTAAAGAATACAAATGAGCTATTAGACAAATCAAAGACTGAAGAGAAAAGGAAAAAAATGAGAAATACTCCTTCAAGAATAATGTTCAAGGAATGTTCACCGTTTTATATTTTTCATTCAATGAATTGATCTGGTTCTTTAAAAAGATTTCCCTTCGTTCTTGATCTTCATGTAGTCCTTCGATTGATAGCAGTGGTCGAGAAATTCCATTAGCTAAGGCCAATTCAACACCACCGTGCCATTTCTGAAGGTCAGTCAACTTGGACTAAGAGAAAAAGAACATATAGCACTTAGTGTTGTGGTTATCTCTTTGATTAAATGAACAGTGTATTGCTACGATAAAGCGTGAGGTAAAGCGTGAGATGCTTTTCCAGAGGATGATGTTTTTTGTGTTGAGAAGAAGAATACGACGTTGATGTACAGATGACACAATATTTTCGTTGACCTATGTATCTGTTTCGTTTTGAATTGAATTTATATCAGATGCATCGAGTTATTATCTGCGAAAGTCCTCTGTTAAAGTCACGTACCACTTCATATAGTCTCTAGTTTTTGGAATCATAAAACAAGGAGAAGTTATATTTTACATGGATGAATGAAATATGAGAGCTAACAGAGTAAACAAGAGATAACTATATACATAATATTTGTACAGGTGGAGCTTAAGGTGATATATACAAATGACCGGCATTAATATCTAAACTGTCACGAGGCAAAATGACAATTTTACAGTAAACAGTATTTCTCATGGTCAAGTATTTTGAACTTGCTAGATGAGTTTAGTTGGTGTATTATTTTTACTATTTGACAAACCAACTGCCATTTAAAAAAATTCATCTGATATTGCTGAAATTATACATCAGTTTTTGCCAAAAATCCTAAAGTGAAAACAATATATTGAGCGTGCGACCACTACAATTCTAAGAAGCTTCTTACTTGTAGGTCCTTCTGTGAGTTTTCCATGGAGTGCAATCGCTTTTGAGCAAGAGACTTATCATTCAAAAATTGTTGTAGTTTTGACTCCAGTAATTCCCTTGCTCTAAGAGAAATCAAACGTAATATATTAAAAACAAATGATTACACAAAACAAAGATTGAATCCGTCCTTAGCCGTCGTTTTGTTTCCGTTTCATCAACAGTAAAGAAAAATGCTTCCAGTTTACTCTATTTCATCTATTGGATTTCTAATCTACGATCAACTAAAATCTCTCATAATTTCACAATATCCTAATTTTCATATCTGTGAAAAAATAAAACAACCACAGTTTACGTTTCCACAGCAGCATTACATACTTGACTAAGAGACGAATAAATAAGAACTTATCCTTCGATCTGATTTGATCATAATCATAATAATGCGATTTACTTTCAACACTAGTTTGTCTTTCTACTGAGTTATATTTACTTAAAACAAAAACAAACCAGAAGAGGTTGAAATCTCTAACAGTCAACACAGTGCAAAAACATAAAACTTCACTACACTACGAAAAAGTGGCAACATTTTTTACACATACGGAAAGCTTTTTTCCTCCGACACTCGTCAGAGTATGAAACGTCGGGTAACGACCGAAAGGTGAACCGAAATATATAGACAGGTGCGGATACACGGGATATGATGAATAATGCGTCTATTTGGCCCCAAGAGTGGCTATATATTTCGAAATGAAAAATATGAAAACCCAAATACAATAAGAATATAAGTGAAATAGGTGATTTCTACTGATTATAAATATTTCGAGGAATATCTCATACCTCTTCTCAACTTCGAAGTTTATAACTTTCTTTTCCATTAGGCCTCTTAGGTTGTCTATTTCATCTCTTGCGCACTCTAACTCCTTATCTTTGTTTTCAAGTTGCATTATTAGCTTTACTTTTTCTGTCCTACATTTGCAGACAGAAATGAAACATTAAAACGTTGAAGTAAACAAGACTAAGGCTACAAAGGAATTTATTTGTGCAAAGGAGATACTTCTGAAAGCTAGAATCCCCGTAGGAATTATGAAACTTCCTATTGGTTCATCTAATGTGTTAATCGATCGAAGAAGTCATCGGGGGTCATACACTGGACGCTGAAGATCTGTCTTCTCAGCATCTGGCTTATTTGATAAGTGTAAACGAAAGAAAACAACCATGAATGCAGTAACATTGAAAGGATATGAATTTGATCAAATCAAACAGCAAGTGTTGATTACATATGATGAATCAGCAATATTCATCGTATATCAATATTAGCTACTCCATCATTTGGACATCCGATAAAATATGATCATTAAGTAGCTTTTTATCTTCAGTTCTGGTAATGGACAATCCAGAATCACAATAATCTCACTCAAAATGATAAATAGCTCAATGTTTTTTAAGAGACCTACTTTAACTGCTCTAAATCTCCTTTTAGCTTAATATGATCTTGCTGTGAACCACCTTCCTGTCCATTTCGGGCAAACTCTGCTTGCAGGACACTTTCATATGTTTTTTGCGTTCTAAGTGAAACTTCTCTTTGCAGTTCATATCTGTCAATAACCTCTCTTAAATGCTTTTTGGTATCAATGTTCTCCTGTCGCTGCAGAGCAACAGTTTCCTGCAATCCAATGACACATTTTGCCATAGATTCGTTGTCAACAATAAGTGCTCTCAAACATTTCAGTGCTTCACCCTTTTCCCCTCGGACATATTCCAGCTGTGAAAAATACAAGAAAAATTGCAAAAGGGAATGATAAAGCAAAGAAGTAAAAATGGAATAAAAGCAACATACTCATGGAAAGCAAACTATCGTCAAAGTTCTATAGCAACAAAGAGTTGAAACACAAGAAACTAAGCAACATTGAAATCATATGTAATAGATTCTCCTTGATTTTGAAAAGAGCTGACCAAAATCAATGCTTCTGCTAGTCCACTAACAAAGCATTCATGCAGAGAACTAAAAGAAAAACTACAAACCTCATTTGCTAATCTTTTATTCATTTCTTCTGTTTCTTGATAAAACTTACGTTTTGCTTTAGAAGCCTAAATGATATTTAAGAAGAAATTTAAATGATGTAATATTTAACTTGGAATGGGGAGGAAAGCTTGATTGAGCAAGGGCATACTAAGATTTTGGGATTGAAATTACTGAGACAGGAGGTCTGATCCCGCAATTACTGGTAACCCACTTCCCCTTCAGGTCGTGCCATTTCCATTTCGTCTTCAACTACATCCCAAGTATTTTTATCTGATTCCACGAGCTTATTTGATTCACCTGCAAATATGCTGCAAACCTTCCTTTTCCAGTGAAATCCTACTGCTTCCATGCTTCAGTATTATAACCACTCCCCTTTTACCATAACATCCACAACCATCTGGACCCCCTTTCCACTTGGATGTACTATGTGTATATACCCTAACTGTCTCTTTACATTAAAAATTTGATAAAAGGATAGTACACAGAATGAGCTTACTGAATCTCTGTCCTATTCAATGTTACTTCTTATAGTTATATCTATGTCTTTCATATCATATTCAATAAATTTATTCATTCTGTAATCGATTACTTTTATCCTGTGATTCATTTCTGCAACAGTATGCATAACAAGAAACAAATATTTATACTATCAGATTATTTTCCTGAAATTAAATTAACCCCGTACCTTTTGCGACCTCTCAGCCTCTTTCACAGCTTCATCCAGTTTTCTCTCCAATTCTTGTTTCTCTGTCTCAAATATACTGGCCTGAAAAAAATGCAAAAATGAATGAACAAAAATCATTGCATTAAGAATAACTTGGAAATATTTTGCAAGCACGTAACGACATATTACTTAATAGTTCTGAGCTTAATGAACTTTGCTATCATTTCATCATATTTCCCCTTAGCAACCTCTTCGCAATCACACGTCTTAGAGTCACCTAACCTGTTCCTCCGCAATAAGCTGTTCATATCCAATCCCTGCACTTTCAACCTGCTCAACTTGGGCAACTTGACAACTCTGCTCACCAATTCTTTCTGAATCTTCAATTAAGTCTCTTATTTTGTTGTTTAGGCGAGTATTTTCCTTCTTACTCTCTCCTAAATCTTTCTCTAATTTTCTCAGCTTATTTTCTTGCACTAAAACTTTTTCTTCCATCTTCGAAATATTTTCCTCCGCCGTAGATAGATTACTGTCCATCTTAAGTGATTCATTTTGGTGGCTCTGCAGTATCTTCTCCTTCTCAGATTCTTTCCGTTTCAACTAAAACATAACAGAATATTCAAAATAAACAAACAATTTCCTTTGTTTAGAAACGAAAAGTTAGGCAAGCAAGAGAAGCAACCACATGCAATCTCAACCCAATGTTAACTGTGTAAAAAAAGAGAAAATAACTGACTGTTGCATTTTTGTTTCTGCAAAGCAGAAATAAGCTGGGACATCAAGGTTGATTTTTATTGAGAAAAAACAATTCAAGGGCAATTTGATCCAAAAAATGAAACAAAGCAACGCAAAATAATGCGGTGCCGTACTCTGATCCAAAACAACAATGGTTATAAGCCTATTGTATATTGCAACAAACGAATAATTACTCTTTCAGCAATTGGATATTGCGAAAGCTGTTAGAAAATAAAAATAAAAATTGAAACCTCGTTTTCAAGATACTCTACAGTCTCTTCAATGTGTGATTTTACAGTTTTCAACTCTTGATTTTCTGCCTTCAATGTGGAAACCAATTCATTTATCTATGATTAGACTAGATTAGATTAGAAAAATCACTAGATAAATATTGAAACAGCGAAAATGTTGCAAAATCATCTGTCGTCGAAATACAACATCTGAAATCGCCCAATACGACCGGTGATAGTTGAGGATTATTCGAAATCAAATTGGAACCCACACAAGAAAACAACATTGAGAGTTATATGAAATTGGAAAAATGAAGTGATGAAATAATGGAAGTAAACAAGCTGTCAAAGACTACAAAGAAGTAATTAACAATGAAATTATTGATTAAGACAAAGAACATTCCAGCAATCCACTTCTAAAAATAATCTTCTATATTGTCATAAAATCGCCAAAAGAATAATAAATTTTTGAATTCCGATGTCTACCTTATTTGCATTCCTCAAATGTTCATCTTCGCGTTCAATTAATTTATCACTGGCTTCTTTTAAGTCATCTAGTATAAGTTCTTGTTTTGCCTTTAACGAGGATATCTGAAAAAAAGAGGGAAAATAAGTCAATCAAAATGACCACAACTGGAATACAAGTATATTATTGACAATTGGACGAATCTAATCAATAGAAATATATGATAAAAGCAATGAAGATGACTAGGAGTGCCCAGGTTGTTGTCTGTGGGCAAAACTGTTGTTCATAATAATTTAGGCCAAATATGGGTCAAGACTCAATCAAAGCCAATACAAATTTGGCATTTTGAAATAGTATAAAATAGATTGGGTGGCACGAGGAAAGTCACCCCATTCCATATAAGCTAATTGGAAATAAAAGTAGCCCACCTTTTAAATAAGTTGAATGACTCTGATGGAGATTACGATTAATCATGTTGATCATCATGATAATGATCATAATGGTGATTGACAATCAACGAGTTATATGTTGATCAACAGCACTACGACAATATAAAGATAATTTATGATGACTAATGATAAACATAATTATGCAAAATGGCAAACTGCCACCAGGAAGGCTCCACATACTTCCCTCTCTTTTTCTGTCTTTAATGCATTTAGTTCCCTTTCTTTATCTAACAGAATATTGTCAGCATTTTTTATTTCACTTTCTAGAAATTTCACTGTATCAGCTAACTGTTCTTTCTCCCTTGTCATCATTCTGAAAGAACATCAGAAGTATACTGAACAAGTTGAATCAAAGGCTAGGCTATATAAGGTCTATTGGTAAACGTGCAATTAATGTGTACAAGCAAAAATTAAATAGACAGTACATAATAATATGCATTTTCAGACGAGATGATAACAGGAAAAATAGCCCAGCTGGCAGACTGATGAAAACCAGTAAAAGCAATGAAAAATGCTAATCAAAAAGTGATTCGGCACCTTAATTGTGATTCTTTTTCGTTGATAAATTGCTCCAGTTCCACATTCTTTGCTTCACTTTCCATAAGATTCTGAGATAACTGAGATAAACCAATTCATAAAGCTATTACAAATGTTGAATAAATCTGAGTAAGGGATCATCCATAAAGCATGCACCCTCAAAATCACAACATTTATTACCAACCCACCGACCATGTACCCAGGAGTACGCTGTTGACCTTACCCACCAAACGATCCTCAGAGCATACGTACTTTATGGACGCTCCCTAGTGGATATAGGCCTCAATTATTTATCTAACAAAAAGGCTTTTTTTTACAAATTTTTGATAATTAGAGTATCTCTCTGTGTTGTCACAGAGTTTGTACCATCTTGATGTAGGTTCATACGGCCAAGTGTACAATCTTTCTCAACTACATACTGGTATGTGAATAATGTTTCATGACTATAAAATAATTGCTCTGAAACGAGAATTATCAGTGAAATTCAATCTAGTACAATGCCAATTCTGTAATAAAATGCTATTTCTTTGATATAATACCTTTTCAATACTGTTCTTTTGCTGGTATTGCTTCCCTTTTAATTGGTTAAGTTCCTCATCATGCTTTCTTCGCTCTGATTCCAACTCACGCTGCGCTTCCTTTCTGATCCGAATGACGTCATTATCAAAAGTAACTTTATCATTTGACTTCATGTTGAAAATTTCATTGAGCTCTGATTTTAACTTTTTCGACTCATTTTCAAAATGAGCAGCCTTGTCCATTGTAGCCTATTGTAAATCATAAAATCCTCAAACGAACTGGCTTGATCATTGATCAATCACAGCTAAACAACACTCCATATAAAGTCACACAAAAATGAGTATGCCAAATATCGAATATTCATACGTCTTATACTTATGAGAAATTAAAATTTAATGCAGATAGTGAGAATACAATGGTACTTTGAGAAAATACACTAGAAAACTCAAAACACCTAAACAACAAAATTAGCAAATAATCACTACCAACGGATACTTTTTGGTCTTCGAAAGTACCCCCGTCAATTAAATGTTAGAAAATGTTGCAAGAAGAAGAGCAAGAAAAAGATACTTTGCAATCACTTTGATGTTTCAACACAAATTCTTACGAGTTCACCCAGGATAACTAACTACAATCCACAGACAATAAACATTTCAGAGTGCTGGTTTCATCTAGAACATTATCATCTTGAAAACACTTGCAAAAATTAATCCATCACTATAAGGATACTCTAAATTTTTCAGGGTTACCCTTTTTTCAACCAACATATAATTACAATATGGATACGATTTAAATCTTCCATTTATTCCAGCCCCCCCCCCCACAGTATTAATTCTTGGAAAACTCTCCAGCCTCCGATAATCATAGATAAAAATCTCCTTCGCAGTTTTTGCGTACAAAGATAAGCTGTTGTACTCTATGGCATTAATGCTTACTTTCAAACACAACAGCAATAAATTTCAGTCACAGATAGCACGAAATGACACTAACCTTCATTTCCGCTTGTAACTGTTCATTTTGATTCTGAAGCACATTCAGTTTTTGCTTTTGGCTCTCACTCTCAGTCTTGTATCCTTTATTGACTCTTTCCAGTTCATCTGACAAAACTTCCTTCCCTTGAGACAATTCATTCAATTGAGACTTTAGAACTTCAAATTCTTTGACACTTTTCTTTATCTCTAAACTTGATGAGTCAATCTTTTCAGAAAGCAACTTATTTTGTTTCCTCTCGTATGCTAACTTCTCATTCAAGCGATCTCGTTCTGATGTGACCTGTAAAAAGAGGCAAATTTTCGCCACTGGTCACCATACTGTCATACTTGAAGCAACAGAGAAAAAATTACTATGGAAAATAAAAGCGTTATAAAACCTACAAAATGTCTCATCATTTTACAGATCTATTCTATTAATGGTTTCCAGACTACCACAATCATCATTGGGAACTGTTCACATTTCCATAGAAATTCAAAATTCTCTTCCAGAGGAGATTCCATCTGAAATTCTTTTAGCTTATTCTGCTTCATGTAAATACATCAGCAACGGCGATGACGACGGCGACGACGAAGACGACGAAGACGACGATGACGAAATAGAAGAAGGTAAGTAAATAATCCGGAAAGTCATGGGGAAGTTTGAAGAGAGAACCAATGAATCAAAGGAGGAGAAAATGGAATTCGGAGCAAGAGACAGTGAGGAAATCCGAATGTTAGTAACATATATGGGAAATAAACATGAGACTAAAATGCGACTAAAGAGAGCAGCAAGAACATGGATGCAAATAAAGAAGAGATTTATGAAATGTAAGCTCAGTAAGAAGATGCAAGCCGAAGTAGTAGAAACCTGCGTGGAAAGTACCATTTTGTTCAATGCTGCAGTGAGAGCTTTTTCAAAATCGGAGACAAAAAGAATTCAAAGTTGGATAGACAAGAGGTATAGATACATATGGAGTAACAAGAAAGAGGAACCTTTGAGACAGATGGAGAGGAATCACATGAATATGCAAGATGTAAGAAACGAGCTAGATGTTATGACAATCAGAAGCAAAATAGAGAAGAGCCACCCAGTAAGAATTGGTCACATTGCAAGAATGTCAGATGAGAGATTAGTAGAACAGGCGACGATGAGTTGGATCAGAAGAATGGAGATGAGGAGAGAAAACCAAAGAAAAGAAAGATGACGATGCTTGCTTATTGGCACAAACTACTGAAGGAAGCAAATATAGAAGTCCATGAAGTAGAAAGAATAGCGATGGATAGAGTGAAATGGAAAAATATGGTCGAAAGTAGAATGAGACACATAGAACAATTCGAGAAGCAACAGGGGCACCAGTATAGAAGACATGATGATGAAGAAATTATCGAGAGAAGATCACAGTATGAGGTAAAGAACGACAAAAAATGCAAATACGAAGGGTGTGGCAGAAAATTCAGAAAGAAAGCTGGATTGGTCATTCATCAGAAAAGACTTCACAGAACAATGGAAAATGCAACAACTTTTAGATGCCAAAAATGCAATGGCAAATTTAGACAAGAAGCAACATGGAAAACCATTCCAAAGCATGCAAAGGTGGAAGAATAGAAGGAGAAAGAAAGGAATGCAGGATTTGTAATAACTTGATCGGAAGGGCAAATTATGCAAGGCATGTAAGGAGCTGTGAACAGAAGAACAATGTGCAAAAAGAGAGAGAAACCCAAGATAGAAGATCAGATCAGGCTAGTGCACAGACTGCAAGAAAGTATGTCTCAAAGAGAACAATATGCACATATTGCGGTGCAAATGTAACTGCTGCCAATCTGGCCAGACACCAAAAATCGAGGGCCAGCATGGCCTCGGATCAGTGACACAATCAACTGCACACCTCATGCCTAACAGCGACAAAAGAGGAAGAAGAAGGAAGAAGAAGAAGAAGACGAAGAAGAAGACGAAGAAGAAGAAGACGAAGAAGAAGATGATGAAGAAGAAGAAGACGAAGAAGAAGACGGCGAAAAAAACATCATCATCATCATCATCATCATCATCATCATCATCATCATCACCAAAGGTTGCTTTTACTGTCTCAAGAACGCAAGAACTATTTAAAAAGGTACTAGTACATATATTAAATGGCTTTCAGGAAGCAACAAATAACTAAGCACATAAATATATCCATGAACTCAGCTATGGCACAGGAACAGTTTGAAATAAAAATTTGATGGCTCAATCTGAATCGCGCACCATATTATTTCTAGGACATATTCTTCTTCACCAGTTTCTATCTCTGCTACATTGGTTTTCATGTAAAGTTCTTTTCCTCCAAAAAAGCTGCCTTCACTTCTACGATATATATACAATATACAAACAACTTTAAAAAGACAATTAAATATCCAGCTAATTTTGATACCTCTTCAAGGAATCTTTTATTTTTCTTCAAATATTCCTTCTGTTCCTTAACCTCCTTATCAAGTTTCGTCACTTGATTTATTCTCTCTTCTAAGCTTTTCTTCGTTTCACTTAACACTTCACTCAATTTTTGCTTTTCTTTGGATAATTCTCTGTATTCCAATTGCAATGTATTTAATTCTTTACCAAGCGCAGCTTTCGTTGATTCATTAGACTTGAGTGAAGTTTCAGTCTCGGCATAATCAATCTAAAAAAAATTGAGACATCAGATTGAAATCGCAGCCTAATAATGAATCGTAGGATGAGGACGACGATATGCAAAATCAATTCTAATCAATTCTAATCAATTCTAATCAATTATAATCAATTCTAATCAATTCTAATCAGTATTATTCATATGTCAAGGATATTCCAGTACGTTAAAACAATCCAATTTAAAGACGGTTGACAATCACTAAAGAAAATCTAGTACAAAGACAAAAAAGAATAAGCTGAACATATTGATGAACTTACGAACATTTCGGATCTCATAAAGATCCATCATCAACATGGATGGAGTAGATGTAATCCACCCATATATGTAATTTACTAAGTTGTCGATACGATATATTGTTGTTGTTGATAGTCTCTTTAACGATTACAAATTAATTAATAAAAAACTACAAAATCAAAACAACATAACTGGGTTCAAAGCACTAAAAGTTGTGCAAAGAATAAAAGCAAGACAATTGTTCTTGATGGAAAAATCTAATACCTGAATTGAATTAAATCTTTTTGTTGATTTATCAAGCTCTTCCTCCAAAATCTTGATTCTTTCATGCAGTTTCTCGACTTCCTCTGTTTTACTTGTTAGGTTGTATGTCAATTCATCAACTTCATCTTCAAGCTCTTTAGTTCTTTCTTCCTCTATTCCAAGTAAATGGTTAGCTCCAAGGCTATCTGCTTTCGACTTTTCAAGTTCACTTGATATTGTAGCCAATCTGTCCACTTTATCCTGAAGAGCGTATTCCAACGATTTCACCTGAGTCAAAAACATATCCTATCAGATTTCGTTCAATGACAAAAATCTTTCAAATAACTAATGTTCAAACGAAACAAGGCCTCAGAATATAAAATTATTTAATGCTCGTTTCTTCCTTTACAATATCAAACGTACAATGGTTCACCATCGGATACACATGGCAGTACGCTACCTGACTTTTTACGTTGCCTAGCACTGAATTTGCTTGGTTCAACTCTGTTTCCATTGACAGAGAGTTAATCCTCAATGATTGAATTTCGGATTTCAAAGAATCTCTTTCTGAAACCACTCTGGTCACGTGCATCTGGCTTGCTTCAAGATTTTCAGTTAGTCTTTGTACCTAATAAAAGCAAAAATACATCAAATCATTGAGCAAAAATTATAAACAATGAATATTGCTATGCATGTAAATCCGCCAAAACATCAATCAAAGATGGTAAAAGAAACACTACTTATGTTTTATTGTTGTAAGATAATCGTATAATAATCAGTCAAAAAAACATCTTCACAATTTCAAATATTTCGTTTGTATCAACAAAACGGTTATTACCTTGGCTTCCAATTCGGTAACTATTTTATCACTGTCTTTGATGATTTTCTTTTTATTCTCCAGCTCTGTTGACTGTCGTGAGTTGTTTTTCCTTTCCTGTTGCACTCGTTCCGATTCTAATACTATATCCCTCTTCAGTCTTTCACACTCAGCAGACTTCAAAGACAAATCTTTTCTTGTCTTGCCAAGATCAGCATCGACAGTTTTCATTTCATTCGTGACACTCAGCAAATTATCTGCAATATAATCGTGTCTTAAAAATTCCAGGCAACAAATTTATCAACAATCAATGCCGTTATAAGTATAGTTATTCTGTCAGAAGAAAAAATAAAACTTGGATCTAAAAGAAAGCCTTTTACGGAAAATTTACAAAATACCCTACTAACGCAAGTAGAATTCTAAAATTAATTTACAAAACTCTATCAGAGCAACTCAACTACAAACCTCGAAGCAATTGTAATTCGTTTTGTCTTTTATTTAAGAGGGATTTGGTATCGGCAAGTTCTTTTCGTAACTGTTGTGAATTCCCTTTTGCGGTATCACAATCATCCATTGCCTTTTGTAGTTGAATGAAGGTGCTCTTCTTCTCCGCCAATAGGTCTTCTAATTGCCTGGATAAAATTTTTCACAATAAGCAGCAAAACACTACATGACAAGAAGAGAAAAGACCAAAGCTCCCTTGACCATAGCATGGCTAAATCAAAATGAAATAAAAAACTAACTAATGAATAAACAAAAAGAAGGCCACATAAGCAGTTTTTTACATGATTTACTGTTCCATTGCAAAATAAAAAAGCGGGTAAACTGTTAGCACTGCAGAATTTCAACGAACGAACGCTGTTAGCACGAAAAAGCATTTTTTCCGATTGTTAGTTGACCTTCTAGTGAAAATCGGACGACAAAATCACTCTCGGCACACATAAAAATTTTTAAGGCCTTTCACAAAAGTTGAAACAAAAAAGAAACAAGTATACAAACAATACCGTTTGCTTGTCATTTCAACGAGCTTTAGCTGGCTCTCTGTAGTTTGAGTGCTTTCTTTTAAATCTTCCAACGCCCTTTTCAGAGACTTATTTTCATCTTTCAGATTCTAGCAAAGAGAGGTTTCCTGGCTGAAAATTTCAACAAGTATTTCGTTTGAAAAAAATTTGCTATAAAGACCAAAATATTTAAAGCAGGAAAAGATAAGCAAAACTAGCTTGTCACTGAAAATTATTTCCACAAATTCTTTCTATACTTCTTTCTAACAATGAGAAATACGAATGTCAACATGTTGGTTAATACTCTTCTTGCAATTTCTAGCTAAACTGTTTAACAAGACTTCCCAATATCTAACAAATCATTAATTTGGGTCCTTGATACAGAACCGAGAGAATTCTGAACAATATGACAAAAGCTGCATGCACAAAGAGCAAAAGTAAACGATGCCGGTCTTGAATTATTCACTATTTCAGACACATGTGAAAGTTTCCTGCATAGGCAAAACAGGTGATCAAATTGGAAAATTTAGGAAATGATGTTCTCCATTAGAGGAAAGTCAAAGAAATATATAAACCTGAATGATTGGTCTTGGGTCACCATTTTTGCATGAAGATAAAATATTTTCTGCCTCCTTCAACTTAATCGAAAATTCCTTCTGTCTTGAAAACAAAACTCTAACTACCTCCTCTGATGAGCACTGTTCTGGACCAAGGCCTTCAGCCTCCAATGCTGTGATGACATCTTTAATTTCTGCAGTATGCTTCAAATTAGAAAGCATTCCATTTAAAACAATATTCTAGCAAAAGAAAAGATGACGATGACAGTGATTTAGGATGATAATCATAATGATGAAGGTATGATGCTGATGAAGGTATGATGATGATGATGATGATGAAGATATGATGATAATGATGATGATAAATATACCTTTCTGCTTTCAGAACGCATTGCAGACCACCTCCCATGATATGGCAAAACTCGTGTCGGTGAACTTGGTCGATGTTGATCTTCTAAATCTTTCAGTTGCCGTCGCAAAATTGTGACGTCATTACGCAGCTGTGCGTTCGCTTTTTCGTTGGATGCCTGCAAGAACAATGGGTTTGAAAACTACAAAGAAACAAAATCCAACAATGCAATCATATAATCAAAAAACTTCAAGCAATACGATTTAGATATAAATGTAACTGAGTGAGATCTAAACACGTGAATTTAATTAAAATGAGTTTTTAGCTTTTTGACATGAAATCCACTAATGGCACAATATAAATCTGATTAATACTTACTTTCCTATCTTCATTCTTTACAGAGTTTGCTACTAGAGCAAAATAGTAGTAATGCAATTAACTTTGCTGACTGCCCAATAAGTAAACTGCTTACAAACCTCGAGAGATTTCGTCTCTTCGATATGCTTCTTTTGTAGTCTTTCTATTTCAGACACCATTTCTTCTCTTAATTTTTGCAATTTTGTTTCGGAGGTAGTAAGTTTTCCACTTAACTGCATGTACTAAAATCAAGATTACTGATTCTAACAATGTCCGTGCAATCAAAAACTTTTTGAAAGACATTAATCAGCTAACTGCCGAAAACAAATGTAAATTAAATGCCACTTATTTCCAACTATTGTTGAAATTGACCATAACAATAAGATACTAAAAATCTATCCTATAATTTTACCTTATCACTTGTCTCCTTTGTATCAGCTTTCTTCCTCTCGTCCAGCTCCTCTTCAATATCAGACTTCAACTTCGTAAGCTTGATCATATTCTGCAATGCCGACAGCTTTTCCTTTCTCTCATTAAGTCGCTCTTTTTCGCTCGAAGCTAATACCTCTCGAACTTGAACAAGCTCTTTCTAAAGTGCAACATTCAAATATGTAATCAATAAAGCATTTCCAATAAAATCCTCCAAAAATGAGAAAAGAGAAGAACAATGGCAATGGCACAAAATTGATTGCATTAATGGAATAAATCTTTCTTTATAGAATAAGTCCCATATTCAGGTACTATGCATCAATGAAAATGCGCCAAGTACTACTTAATGCCTTTACCATCAGAACTGTTGCAATTTTGAGTTTATAGATTTATCATCATACGATAAAAATTTAACATATATTTACCTTTAGACTTGCCAACTGCTTTGCATAAGGGTTATTTTCCTCATCATTGTCTGTTCCGTCTTTCAGCATAGCTAAATTGTCTTCCAGTTCATCTACTTGTTTCTTGTAAAATTTCACCTAAATATGGAAAGATCCCAGCCTACTTAAATACGAGTGAAAGAAATAATCATATACAAACTTTATTACTAGTTGGGACCCTGCGACGTATGAATAACTCTGCGACGCATTAAAACCCGAATAGCACGGGTTTCAAATCAGTGATTGGCTGAGAGCTCTGGTCACGTGTAACTGCCTCGTACTCTACTAGCCAACTAGGTCACTTAGAGCTCCTAATCATTCAAAGATTTGAAAAAATGCTTATCTGAGTATAAGGTTAATTGCAAAATAGCTAAGTATTGTAGATCTCCTCGAAGACATGAGATGGCGTATATAAATATCAAAATTATGGAGAAAAACGGGAAGGGAAGTGTTCAATATATTTCAATTTCAAATAAGGAAGCAAAGGTTGTAGTAATAAAAATACGAGAGATTCTCGAAAGCTGGAATGGTATGATTTGGAGATCAACATTTCAAATATGGAGCAAGCAAGTTTCAAAATCCATGAGCAAAAAAGCAAAACAAGACTCTTCTACATGCCATGGAACAATGATCAAATATAAAGCCATATCTTCGAAGAACAAAATTAAGTTTAACTACCTCAGACTCGCATATTCGTACTCTGTTTTTCAGATCACTTTCCATTTCTTCCTTTGCTATTTGTTCGTCCTGAAGAGTTTTACTGTGTGCCCTTTCAAGCCTATCAATTTTAGCCAAATGGTCCCGATCTTTAACCAACATTTCTTGTCTGCTTACTTCAATTTTGTCTTCCAATTTCTCGATGATATCTATAACAAAATAAACAACACAATTAAACCAAATATTTTTACAAGTTTTTGCCTTGAGTTATCAGTTGTAAGTTCCAAGTTAATTTTCACCATTTGAGACTCTGCTTCTGAGGCTTTGCTATTAAACATTTTGAAGCTCTACTTCATAGTTTTGGTATTTCAGAAAATTATTGCACAGGGGAAGGGATGAATAGCTCAATAGCAATTAGTAATCCTTCAGTACAAGAATGGCTTTACAAGGGGCTCCAAGCAAAACAATAGAATCTAAATTTCAAAACTTTGCGAGTAAAAGAACAGATATCAGTCCAGTTAATCAAACATAGGTGACCTACGCTAGATCATGTAAACAAAACAATTAGTCTAATGCCTGCCTGGACTTAGATGAGAGACCATTACATAAAAATGCTCTCAATTGAAACGAAAAGATAACTGAAAATCTGCATCAATGATCAATGGCAGCTTCAGAAAAAAGCTCATTAAAGTACTTGGGGCTATGATATGCCATCGTAGTTTGAAATACTTCATGGGAATTACTCATGAGTTTGAATTTCAAAATAAAGGTTTTCAGTATCTAATACATATTAATTATCAATAAATGATTTAATAGTACATACAACTTTAACATCTTGCGTTACATAATACCATAATGATTCGATTGAGCCCCCCCTTCGAATAAGCCCTAACCTCCTGGATAATTTCTGACAAATTAGCTACCATCCTCGAATAAGCCCCTATTAAGGTTATCTGGAGTCAGTATGATACAGAATAAAAGCTAAGAAAATTAAAAAAATCAAATTGGTTTGCTCATATGTGCTAATTAATATGTGCTCATTAATATCTGACGAGAACAATTGTCCAACTTTCTCCTCCTCCCTGATCCCATCTCAACTTACATTTAAATCAAAATATTTTATATTGCAAAATGACATCAGATACTGTCTTTGATAGACCCGTAAGCTCCTCCCCTCGAATAAGCCCCACCTGCAAAATCGTTTCTGACAAATAAGCCACCGGGGGCTTAATTGAGTCATTACGGTAAGCATATTTAAATTTCTCCCACACGCAGATAATGCCTATTACCTTCATAGCGTTTCAGTTTCTCGCGTATAGGTTCTAGTTCGGCATCTAACCCATGTGCCTTTGCTTGGGACTGTTCCAATTTCTCCTTCAGAGTTTCCTAAAAAACAATAATTCAATGTACTAAGCTCTCTTCAAGGCAATGAAAGAACAGATCGACTGGCAAATCACAAGACACCTTAGACTTGGAGAGAATCTATTGGGGCGAGGCAGTTTACAAATATCTCCATAAATTCAAATTACAAACAACTATTCAGGGCAAATTGCGTGAATGCAAAAGGCAATTGTAACTGACTAAAGGCTTTGAATGTTGGAAAAGGAGGTAATATAGTTCAGATCAGCTTAGTTAAGGGGGTCCTTTGAGCTAATTTAAGCAATTTGGTGATCATAATCACAGTACTTTTTTGAGATATTCTCAAAAAGAAAAGTTAGAATATTTGGTATCAATGGAAAGCACATACACTAAACTTTCTAAAAATATCATTTTTGACCTAATTTGCATAACAGAAGAGATGTCACAGCTGGGTGCAAGATGGCTTCTTGAATTGGTCGGTTCTAAAGTTGCTGGCTTAAAAATGCTGAAAGTGCATAACTACAGAAGTAAAATCAATAAAAGTTAGTAAGTGAATGAAACTAGGGTTACTTGACACTTCTATGATAGGATTTTGAAAATTACTCACTAATATCAAAATGGCGGATGTGTAAAGATGGCAGATAAAAACACATAAGTTTTTTGCGGATAACTTTTTTCTACATTAACCTATCAAAAAATTGAATCATAGGATTATACAAAATGACAAAATAAGTATATGGGCCAAATTCTGGCTTCCTATGATGAGCCAATTTTCTGTTTTAGCATTTAATACCTGAAAAATGTGGTTCCAAGAAAAGTGCGTTTAAAGTTTTCAATACATTTTCACATCCAAATGAGGGGATGCCACCTAATAGGTGCTTATTTTCCTCAGCCTACATTTTTCACATACTAAAGTGCACTTAATACAACAAATTTCAGCCATCATATCATTTACATAAAAAGTCCTCTACTAACTTAGTCATTAAATGCCCCACTTTCATATGATGTTAGTTCTTCTGCATCCAAAACTGCTTCTTTCTTGGTTTTGGTTTGTTGTATTTTCTGCCTCCTTTCCTTGATGGTCTTCTGTTGTCTATACTCTGCTCTCTTCACTCTCTTTGTATCATGCTTCATTGCAATTCTTTGAGATGTATCACAATGAACTCCTAAGAAGCTATAAAGCTTATTTATGCCAACACATCCATCATTAAATTGCACCAAAGCTGAAATTGTGGCAAACTCAGCAGCTTTAGGGCTCTTATTCTTTTCTTTAGGAGCTCTTGCCCAAACTCTGGCATTCAAACTTTCATTGGGGTTCTGAGAGAAGCCATAAAGGCATCTCTTTAGCAATGACTTATTACTTAGCTTCTCAAATATTGGGCCTAGGAATGGCAGATACTCTGGTACAAGATGGTACTCCCTATGTTTCAGATGCTTCCCATTCTTGACCTCACACCAGTTGTATTTCTCTGTTTTTTCAGGACAATATTTGTGCCTCTCATTTTCATCTTCTATTAGTAGACTATGCCATAATATTGCCATGACTGCCTTTTCCATGCGACTGAGTGCAGCATCTATCTCATTCTCAGAAGACCCATAGGGAATAACATTTCGGCGAATGGCCCTACCATAATAAACCTGAAACTGCTTTATGCCATTCATAGTCAGTAAATGACTTCTATTGCAGTCTGCACAAGAAAATCTACTATCTATATTGGACTTATTTGTCTTTTTCCATGGAGTGGCTCCATGCATCTTTTTCCAAGAGAGGAGATGTTTCCCCATCCTTTTCTGCACATGACCGACACAGTCTAATTTACATACTCTGTTGCAGTTTGCAGTTTCATTGTCATGTGTTTCTTGCCATTCCTTAAATTCATTTGTATCCTTTAGTTTTCCCTCTGTTGATTTGTCCAGTTTTAAGTACTTATGGCACAAATCGCAACTACCGTAGGTGTCCCAAACAGCATTGAATGATGCTGAGTCCCCATCACAAATCATCCATTTGTATCTAATGTTATATGCAATGGAACGGGCCCACAATCTCTCTGCTGCTTTTGTTTCCATAGATTTGCTTGACCCAAAATGGTTTTTTGTACAAACAGACCTGTGAATTAGCTTCCATTCATCATCTGCATCTGAGTTCTTTTCACAAAGTTGACAGAACTTACTACAAAACTCAAAGTCAAGCACCTGTCCTGTGTCTGCACTTATGACAAACCCTATTCCATAGTTTGCAGTGAAGCCACGGTTGCTCCATGTTCCATCATAGGTAACACCTATTTCAACCAAGGCATTACAGTCATAAGGCTGGCCATTTTCTTCAAGAATTTGCCTCCTTAGCTTTTCTCTAGCTTCTGTTAAGGCAATTTTTGCAAATTCTTTTGCAGCAGGAAGAATTTTCCTGGTGTGATCTGCCCACATTTGATACTGACCATGAAAGTGTAATGACAGAATATCTGAGATAGTCTGCATCCCACTTTGTCCAATGCCAGTTTCCAAACCTGCAATGACCATTCTTCTATTTATGTCAAAGAAGTCTTGTGGTCTTGTCTTGCCTGTTGTCATAATCTCAGATAATCTTCCAGGGCTAACTCGACTGTTTGGAAAATAAATTGGCTTACCACATAAAGAACACTCAAGAACAAGCAAGGTACCTAATCCCCATGTGCTGCAAGACTGTTTCAGCAATACTTCCTCTTTGTGGCAGGGTGATCGCAAGCTTGCAAGGACTGTTGCTAAGGAAGTCATGGAGACAAGTCTGTAGCCAGCCACATTGCTAAAATCAAAGTCTTCTACATCTTCCTCAGAATCTAGGCTCACATGTGCAAGCTTTTTTCTGGATGATGATGAAGAAGACAGACTGATGTTCAAGTCTTCAGTTGCATCAGCAATATTTAGATATTTCCTTCTGTATGCTTTGGCGATAGGAGTTGATGTAGAAGCCCCTTCTATATGAAGTTCTGATGATAAAATTTCAAAACTATTGCCTTCCAAGCTTTCCTCTAGTGCATCTGGCTTCGAATTATTGTCAAATATGTGAGCAAGTACGTCTTCATCAGGTACAAAGTTGATATTTTCCACATCTTGAGTAGGCAATTCACAAAATTCGTGATTATCACTATCACTTGCGTTCGTAACAGAATCAACATCTTCAGCCTCTGAAGCGGTATCTATACGATGAATATCTTGTTTTAGCTTCCATAAAGGTATACCTTTAAATTTTCTCTTCTTTCTTGGCATTATTCACTATTTTATGAATAAAAAACCTAGGACAGGGTGGAATTCACGTCTGTCGTCAAAGCAATGACAAGCTAGGCCTAAAATTTTTCTTAAAGCAGCAGTGTATTGTGGGATAACCTGTGCATCTTAGTAAAACATGGACTAGGAATAGCTAGAAGATCCATGAGACAAGAGTAGAGGGAGAGGCAACACCCAAAGAGCCCCCAAAGAATGATTTTGTCGTTGCTATGGAAATTTTGGTGTTGCTAGGGTACACCTATCCGTACTTTTAGTCAAACTGTGCTTAAATTGAGGAAGTAATGGAAAAATGATGCATGCCATCTGATTCTACAATAAATTCTACCCCAGTTACCTCAAAAATCCAAATTTCGAAGAAAATTAAAAAATTAGCTCAAATGACCTCCTTAATTACATGGAAGGTTCAAACCACATCAGTGTGGCTTGATAGGTCCGTGTCATTACAAAATACAGAAATTTTTGAGTTTGACGCTCCAATCAGAAACCTACCTACCATACAGTGCCAAGTTAGAAACATGTAATGGTAGAGGGCAATTTTGTTTTATAAACCTGGAGGCTTTCCATTGTAACTAAATCTACATTTTAATTTAATTAAGACGGAACGACATTAGTCGTTGAAAAGGCAACCTCTTTATACAGACACCTATACTACTTTTTATTATCATTTCAAAATGAGTAGACTTTAGACCACCCCATGAAACACTCGGTTAACAATAAGACGCGGAGGGACACTGAAAACTTCAAAGGCTCCTTCCCATTCTATACATTTAAATCTTATGTCAACAGCCGTCGTATATAGCCTTATAACATGCCCTAAGTGCATTTTTCATGCTTCGGCTTGCCTACGTGTACGGTGTTTTAAAATAAGAGTTCAAAGTACCTAAACTAAACGAAAAAGACTGCGAGCAAATATGTAAGGCAATAAACTTCTGTTTAATAGGAAGCGTGCATGAACAGAACAATAACACATAATGCAATATGACAACCGGATTCTGCGGATCCATACCAAGGTGACTAGAGGTTGCAACCCCAATATCAAGGCGGGTTAACTGATCATGTGAAAATAATGGCCCATGTCAGTAACGATTATTGAATTTAAAACAAGGGATTCACTGCAAACTGTTCTTGCTAATGCATGAGATATGTCCTATGTGTTTGCACAGTAGCTGGAACAACAAGTTGAGGCTCTTGGCTTCCATCTGCCTGCTAATTCTTCAGCCTCATAAACTATATTCCATTATCCATAGCAAGCAATAGCTCAAAATACTAGCCTGTAGAAGTATTTATAATATTGAATACATACCTACATATAATAAATACATCTACAAACAGAATTACCTGTATAAATCTCTATTCATAATTAACTATTTCATATATTAGATTTATATGTTTTTCTTCACAACTTTACTGTGTAGTTGGCTTGAACTCGCTTTTATTCAAGCACAATTTCCCTGACTGAAATGGTGATTCCCTCATTGATTCAAAACATCTCTGATTCCTTCCTAACAAATAGTATCAATTTTCTGAACGTGAAATTCAACTGATGAAATGTTATTTTGCTAATTTAGTATAACCTACTGTTTGAGACATTAATTATCAGGCGTCGCATAGTCTACTAGATTCAAAGTTCCAAGTACTGTACTTGTTGCCCTTTGGGCCAAATGAGGCATTTTGGCAAAACAATCAATCTTTCTCCTATGTATTTGTTCTGGATACAAATGGGCCTCGTTCAAGATCAGTTCTGTCTTTTGCTAGACTAATAAAAGTAAAATTAGAATAAACGATTTAATATCCTGTTGTTATCTAACTCTAAATGCCTTCCGAAAGTAGTCCAGCACTTAATACGAACTTCCACTTCCTATCGCTTTAAGTAACATAAAACCCCTCCCCCCTCAAACAGTATGAGTCCATAGCCAAAACCCAAAACGTTGTACACATGCATCACTGCTGCCTTTGAGTTGCTCATATTTCCTCAATAGAGCACGGTGTCACCCCCAGCTCCCTCCCACTTTTAGCCAGCCAGGGATTTTTCTAGGCTTTATCAAGCAATTTTATTGTTTATAGCCCCTTCTTTTTGTATGCAGCGTGCCCACTTTTTATTTGGCGGTGCTAAGCCTGCACAAACAACATTTTTTAACGGGGAACGGGGGTGCTATAGCTTGTCTATGGCGAAAATCGCAGTCAATGCTAAAAGACTTATGGCAGACATTTGTTGAAGACTCAGCAAGCACCAATCAAGGGCAACAGATCATCCATTGATAACAGGAAGGTCTGGCATTGGTGATACACATTCGAATAATTGCCCTTCCACTCTCTAACCAGAAAGATGAATCTTTATTTGGAACAAACAACAAGGCTTGATCACTTCATGAATAAATCAGTGAGCAGGTAAAAATCAAGACTAAAGGTCATTATATTGGGTTAAAATTTGAAACGACTGAGAACAAAACACCACTATATGAATAATTCAAAGCCTAAAAATGATGTGATTTACTCGTTGGTCGCTTTTTTTACATCATCGCATATCATAAAATTCACCAGAATCGAATTCTAACTGGTCATAAACAAACAATGGTAACAGTTCATTAATCTTACCCAATAATGGAGACTTTACTAGTAACCTAAATCAAACATAATTATTGCCTCTGCTAAGGTGAAGTAATCTAAACAGACAGGTTGCCGATTATTTACAATCTCATAGGACTTGATCAACAAAGGATATGCTTCTCAAATATGCTTTATTAAAATATGACTAAGCCTACCAACTCAGCTTTGGCTTGTTTCCCTTTCCTTACAGCATCTTGTCGTCGTTTCTTGATGGTTTCTGCCATCATAACAACAGACCATGGTTTGACCGCACTATTTCCATTTCGTACAGCGCTTCTTGTACTCCCTACGCTGGATACGGAAGAGCTAGAATCAAAACGATAAAGTCGCGGCCTCGACTCGTCCTCAAGAACACTCTCTCTGCCACTGTCTGCTGACTGCCTTCCTTCGAGGCTTAGTCTTTTAGATGTTGCGAACTTCGTCGTAGATGAAGCTGCTTTCAAATTGTTTGCAAATGTTCTAAGTACAGCTTCCTCTCGTAATTTTTTTGGCAGACTTGAAATTAGCTTCCTCTCCATATTGGATTCTACCGGCGTTTGTTTGAGATCACTTACAATCCTGTCATTTACTATCGAATCGGCTACGTCGTTTTCTCTCACAACTGTTTGCACATTTTTCGGGTCTGATCTTGAGTTGTCCACTTTAGCTAAGGAAACTGCTGTTTCTGATTCATCCTTACGATTCCCTATGGAATTCTTCGCACTACCACCTGCAGCTTTTGTTGAGAATGATTCAAACCTCGTGGGTGCTCGTGTACTAACTAGCTTTTTATGACTGTTTTCAGTGCTACCATTCTGTTTTACTCCGTGTTCACCCTTTACAATATCCCCTGATTTCCCGTCAGTTGATATGGAATTTGGGTGGTGCTCTCCAATCTGTGTATACCCATCAGCTCCATAGCCGGCATCTTGCAATTCCTGCCATAGCGGTTTTGACGTTATACTTAACGATTCACTATCAAAGGTCTTGTCCAATGATACACTCATATTACTTTCTAATTGATATGAGCCCCATCCACTGTCTATACTACTAAAGTCGAGTGGCAAATCACTTTGGAATGGTACTGGTGATAATGTGAAGCTGGGTGCTGGAGTACTTCTGTTGTTGTTTATTTCTACTGTCCCATGATGGACATCATCAGCCTTGTTTAGTATCCTTGGAGATGTTCTTGACTCTCCGTCATACCTCAATGACTCACCTGAATTTCCTTTATTTTCAGACAAGGATATCTCCAATGATGCAAACCTCGGGGACAACGGGCGCCGCGATGTTGTAACCGTTTGCGATATCGTGCTTGCGGTTAGCGGCACTGTCTCTTGGAATTCCATTTATCTGTGATTGAAAAGATCCAGAAGTTTTTATTGCTTTTCATTCTCATTTTACTCAATCACTTAAGCAAGAATAGCTGTTTTATTTGAAAAGACCCAGAAGTTTTTATTGCCTTTTCTTTCTTATTTTACTCAATCAGCTAAGCAAGAATAGCTAGTTCATTTGAAAAGATCCAGAAGTAGTTTTTATTGCTTTTCATTCTCATTTTATTCAATAAGTTCAGTAAACATAACTCATAACGGGCAATTAGATTTTCATGCCATTCTTGTTATAAAGCAAATTGTAAACGTGTGTAGCACAAGGATCGCAGTGCCCAGTTAGGGGGCACAGGGTTCGGAATTCTGATAAAAACTTGCTGTGCTTAGGAGCTACTGAATTTTTACGTTTTGCGCAGTTAAATTAAATAAATTAAGCAGGTTTTGCTTTGTTGAGGAGAGGTCCTGTTGGCATAAGAAACAAGGCTAAAATATTCATAGACTTCTACGGCTATTTTTAGATAACCCTATAAGGATGGGAATATCTATTATATGCATCAACGGTGGGTGAGTTTTGGGGAATTGTTTGACATTTAAGTTATACTCTTATTTACTACATGTAGTGCAACTTTAAACAGAGCTTATAATATCAAGTGTAAAGTTATAATTGTAGCCAGGCTCCTTTAGAGTATTGGCAACATTCGTAAAATGATTGTACGGTACAGCTATTATTCAAAGCCAAATAATACAGGATAAAATATCATATTGGCACGGACGGACAGTAACTAGAAATCTGTTAAGTAATATCATTATGAAGTCCTCTTAACTAAAATTTGAAATCCTTAGTCAGTAAGTCCTACATCCAGTGATACAATGACGGGGGGACGAGGGGCTAATTTTAATCTCATTTCATTTCATTCATTTAAGGAGGGTTGCCCTAAAGCAATATAATGTACAGTGGCTTGTTTGGACTCAGCTGAGACTGTTGCAGTGTTTTATTCCTCTGAAGGAAAAGCACTTTTGAACATTCCAGTTTTTACCAAGGACAGCTTTATATCACTATATTTCCTTAGCACAAATCAGCTGGAATTTCGAAACTTTTCATACTCTGGAAATGTTGGAACCACAATAACGAATGCTTGAACCACAATAATGAATGCTACATTGTCGGTAAATTGTAGGAAGAATTGTTGTCTTAAATATAATCTTCTGGAAATAGGTGAAAGCAAGATAAACATCAAAATTGGGAATTATATTTCATCTTGTTTGTCAAAGCAAAAGATTCTTTCAAGACCTGCATTACGATCATTTACTATTTGGAACTGAAGTGCATAATAGATGATAAATATAAAGACGAGGCTTACCCCAAAGTTTTAAATGTTACAAATTGTCATGAACTTTCTTGCACATCACATTGCAAAAGTGATCTGGCATGGCAGTCTCAGAAAGATATCAATGTTGTTTACGTCGTTCTGGGACTGGCAGCGGTCTCAAGTGCCTCATTTAGAGAGGAAGTGGATATACTCTGGCCCAGGGCTTTAGGTTGTTTTCAAATAAAGCCTATGGGAATATAATTACTTTTTATTGCTGATTGCCTAGTTGATACGCTTTCCAATCCCTTTTGAGAAATAATCAATCTATAGATTTACTCCAAAAGAAACACTCACATACAAGTATATCATATGACTTTTGCTAAGTCTCAGGATATAAGAATACATTCTGCTCCTTTTCACACCCTTCGCAATACAAATTACACGCTTTATAGTGGCCTTCTATTCACGTTCTCGGTATATATGACGTAATAGTTATTCTTCCCTTCAGCAACGATGCACTTTCAATTTCATAGAACAAGGGATGATACACTCATTAGTTCTTCAGATTCCTGTTTACAATATAAAGTGTTTTATGATTTTTTGATGAGAAAGGGAGTTGGATAATTCTCAAAATAGAAATTGTTTAAAAGACAACTTGTATGGTTAGTTAGTAAACGCTCATTAAAAGTTTATGAAAACGATAAACTGACCTTTGTCAGTCGGAAATTTTGAGCCTTTCACCCCCTTAGTGATGTCCCTGAAAAGGGCACGGGCATGAAATACAAAACAGTTGCTAAAAATATTGCAAGAGAACAAAATCTTTCCTCTCGATCAGTGGCAGTTTTTGGAGGGGGGGGGGGGTAACGGGAATACTTAAATTAAGCTTAGTCAGCATTTTTGTATATGATCAGAGGATTCCAGGACACCAAATATTTATATTTGGGAAAATATATTACATTAATCGGCAAATCTACCACAGATGCTTCCAGGGACGCGGAGAAAACTATAAGGGACAGGGGGCAAATTGCCCCGGGGTAACGAGTCTAAGAGGGGCTTCAAACAATTCAAAACCATTCAAATTTTACAATGCAGTGATATGAGGGCCCCACTTTTTCATATGCTTGCAACTGTAGGCTATGTAGATAAAGTGTTTTTGTATATTAAGTACATAAAGTATTATCTTATATTTTTAGTTTTAGTTGGATTTAATTAGTTACTATGGTATTTTACTGTGTAACTAGAAATGTATACCAACTATGAAGAATGTTTTAATAGCAAATAATAATAATAATAATGCTTCGGGTCCCGCAGCTGCCGTCAGTGGGCTTGCCATCCATAAATACATACACAAAGTCTTTCACTGTTCTTGACATGAAACTGCAAATGATGCTATGAAGTTAGTAGTTCGTGACGTGATTTCGCTCAAGAATAAAAGTGTCTGTTTATCAGTGGCCGGTTTAAAGGACAAAGGGAACAAATGCCCCTGACGTAGAGTTGTCAGTGTTTTGCGGAAGATTCAAGGAATTAAAATACCGTAAATCCTCGAATAAGCCCCATCTCCGAATAAGTCCCCTCGAATAAGCCCCCACCTAAAAATCATTTTTGCAAATAAGCACCCCCCTCGAATAAGCCCCCATGGGGGCTTATTCGAGGGAAGCATAATTATAGAATAATATCATATTTCAAGAAGTCCTCACAAGACAATAGCTGTACAGTATTACTTCCATTGAATGGAGGCAAAAAAGCAAAGAGAAACGTGACTTTCGTGATAATAGAAACATTATAATGTTTGTTAAATCTTTATACAGACTCTGTAACTCTTTTGACGATATCAGCTTCTCTAACTAGAAGCTCAAAAATTTAGTTGATTGAAAAATTATGTCGTTTTTTATGTCAACCTTTGAGGAAAACGCCAGACTTTGAAATAAGTCCCCCTCGAATAAGCCCCAACTTAAAATTAATTTCTTCAATAAGCCCCGGGGGCTTATTCGAGGATTTACGGTACGCGTACAAAGGTGACTTTACAAACGGAAATGCAAGGCACGCCACTTTCTTGACCAAAATACTTGTATGATATTGATATTCAGTGTCGTGCAGAAGGACTCTCGAGTGGATGGGGGAGGGAGGATTTGCAAAAGAAATTTAAGTGTGAAAAGGCACTCAAACTACCGAAAAAGCACCTTGCCTATGCACATGCCACGACCGTTATCGTAACCGTTACCGACGAGCCAAAGGATCTCGGACAGTTGTGAAAACTACGGGAGCCATACTTTCCCACATCCCTACGTTGGCTCGCCCCCTGCTGACAATGATAGAAGTCTCAAACTCCGTCACTCACATACCACGCCCACCCTGAATTTGATTGAATAAAATGTGCCAATGTGGGGGTCAAAGGCTAACTTCTCACTTGTGGTCCAAGGTGAACGTGCATTAGTTCACGAGCCTTGTAGCTAATCTCATCGATTGA
Source organism: Mastigias papua (assembly GCA_964019165.1). Lineage (NCBI taxonomy): Eukaryota > Metazoa > Cnidaria > Scyphozoa > Rhizostomeae > Mastigiidae > Mastigias > Mastigias papua. The sequence goes on along the minus strand of OZ025282.1, from coordinate 340,464 downwards.
CATGTTGTCCACCAATAGGATTGGCTGATTATGAAAATGGGCCAATCAAATCAGGCATTTTGTTATTCGCTTATTCGGCAAGGCCGAAAATCGTACTGGGCACTTCGCAGTTGCAAGATGGCTGAAGTGAAGGCAGCGCAGAGTGCATCTCCTGGAGGTGACACTATCTTTGGTAAAATTATTAGGAAGGAGCTTCCAGCTGATTTCCTATACGAAGATGACAAGGTAGGTAGCCATCAGAGCCCTCCTAATACCACAGAACACGTTTTCCTTCTTCAGGAAAGTTTTGGCGAGGCCTTTACACGATGTGGCACGAGGAGAAAGGCTAGGACAAGCAGCAATGCTTAACTGTTGTATATGCAAACTTTCCGTTATCAGAGTAATGATCGTCAACTTTGTTGCATGCTTGTGCTTATGATTTCATTCAATTGGGGGTTTCTGAGTGGCCATTTCGATCGTTTGTAGAATGGAATAATGTATAATGGAATATCCTTTGCTGTCTGGCACGAATGCTGTTGTGGCTATCATGAGACCAATCACAGTTTCCTTTATCTCCAATTATGCTTAAACACTAAATGAAGAATTGATAACAGCAGCATTCATTGGACTACGTCAACTGGCTTCTTTTTATGGGGAACGATTGCCCATGGCCCCTGAAAGGCCACGATAGACGTAAGTACTTTCATTGGGTGTGGCCAGATCCAGGGAACCCCCTTGTTTCATTTTCGCAGCATTTCATTTCATTAGGTGCGAATGCTGTCTCCAATCGTCTGTTTCCAATGGCAGTCCAGCTTCCCTTTTGAGAGGCAGTTTGCTTGTATTTTTCATCTTTCATTTTTGTATTTGTAGGCCTCTATCCCATTTGATTTTACTTGATAGGTAGTTGCAATTAAAGATGTGAATCCTCAGGCTCCAGAGCATTTTTTGGTTTTGCCAAAAAAACCCATCTCACAACTGTCTGCTGCAGATGACAGTGATGAGCCACTGCTGGGTCACATGCTCACAACTGCAAGAAAAGTTGCAAAGATGCGTGGCCTAGAAAATGGCTTCAGAGTGGTAATCAATGAGGGCAAAGATGGTGCCCAGTCAGTCTATCATTTGCACTTACATGTGTTGGGAAAAAGACAGCTGTCATGGCCACCTGGTTAATATTATGATGGACAATATTGAGTGTGAAATAGACTGTTTGATACACCACATGTACCGATCATACAACCCAATGATATGATTTCACTAGAGCTGCCTTTAGAACATGGAAATGTTGCTTTATTATGATCCTGAGTTGTCATCTTTGCATTCATTCTCTTATACTTTATGCTTGTGGGTCCATTCTTTTACCCAGAAAGAAACTTTGTTAATGAAATAAATTTGTATGTAAAGACAATTGGTAATAGTTTTATGATTTGCTTTATTTATGTTTCCTCTACTGTTTGCCAATTGTCTGAAAAGTGAAAATGAAAACAGCAAGATTGGTAGTTTATAAAGTACCCCTGAGTGGAAGACGAGTAGGCTTTCTTGTGATCATGTTCTGCTTTTACAAGAAAAACCACCATAAAAGTTCACTTCGTGAGCACTGATCGCAGAAAAGACCTCGTGGAGATAAGTGGTGGTGAGGAGGATTATGCCTGTTTCGTTCATTTGGCAGTGAATTGTAGTACCTCGTTTTGCGGTTGCCTCGTTTGGAACTTGTAGGATGTGTTTATTGAATGCACCGATCGGTGATCAAATGGAGGAGTAAGGTTGGTGAAGGCCTGAAAAAGATCACTACAGTAACTATGTCGATACAGTGCAAAGGGATAAGAGAAAAATTTTTGTTTTTACGAGGCGGGCATAGATATACAATAAAGCTGATACTTCATTCTTCACGATCATTCTTGTCTCCATGCTTGGAAACTGTTTGGCAGCTCAGCTCAAGGTCATTTTGTAACAACAAGGCAACTGACAAAAGTCTAGAAGACATTCTCACTGAATCTAAAGAGAATAGGATGAAAGACCATTACCCGGTACTTGGTTCAGGGAAGCCTGTCCAAAAATCTCCACTTTCTGAACTGATACGAGAGTTGAAAGGAGATGCAATTGAACACACCATTACGACAACAGCCAATAGAGATAAGAAATCTAAAGATAACAGTAGCACAAGGTATGCTGTCAAATATAATCCAGCTGGAAGGGTGTCTGCATTGAACAAACATTTTGATTTAATTTATTTGCAACAGAAGAAGGACAACTTGTCAACACGTAAACAGAAAATGTCAAATTTTGTACCAGATGATACTGAAATTGGCGAGCTTCTCAAGAGTTTGATATGTAAAGAAAAATTCACAGATTTTGAAGTTAAAGATATCATGTCTAACATCAAGCCTAAACAAGGAGGTGACACAGAGATAAAAGAAAAACCAGTGAAAAGTACATTTTTCTCACCACAAAGAGCAGGATCCTTTGCACATAGGAGTTTATTTGATGGTCCACATTCTCATTATTTTGACAAAGGCTCATACTGGCTGGATTCTGGAGCTGATTCTAAATTCGTCTCAATCCACGAGATGAAATTGAAGCAAATTATTAAGAGTACAGTTCCAAAATTAGGGCCAACAAATGCCTTTGAGATGATGATGCTTGAAGTAGATAAGTCATGGAAGTTCCCAATTGATAATGAAATAGGCTTAGATGATGAAGATCAGTCAACTTTTGAAGACCATGTGTTTCTAAATGAATATTTGGAACTGTTTCCAATGAAAGGCCAAATAAGAAGATTCATGGAACTTGTTATCACTGGGTTACAACAAAATCCATATTGTTCTGTTAGTGAAAAAATTGATAAGATCTACTGGTTCAAAGACTACTTTGATAAATTTAATGATGAAGATCTAGACTTTTAAACAATTGACTACTTCTGTAAAATACTAGAAAGTAGAAATCTACAGATTCATAGCTGAGAATTTTCCTTATCACATCCTTGCTTAATTGAGTGGTAGTGCTGTGCTTGCTTAATCTAGAAATGTTACATGTGTATTCCACCTTAACCTATTGTTTAAGGTGCTACCAGACCTAGCATAGCATTCTAGCATAATTTATGGTTTTAGCATGATTCTAGCAGAAAAATATCATCAAGCATAAAATTTAGCATAACTTGAAGCCCAGCAAAGTCTGGCATAACCTAACATGTTCCATATCATCAGACTTTGCTTCACTTTATGAATAATATGTAATTTCATATTTCATGGCATATAATCTAAGCAAGACCTCCAATCACTTGTGCCTATTTCAAACCAACAGAGTCTATAGAGAGCAAATTGACTTGAAAAAATGCTAAACTGCAGATTATCTGTTTCAATTTCCCTAAAGATGATGGTGAATCAAAATACTAAGATTAAAATTGGAAAATTAAAACTATTGGTGTAGTATGGACTTTTGGCACCCTTGATGATAAATGATCATAAATTGATTATGTTGATTTTGTTAACTGTTCATGATCATTTATGAAATTTTATTATGAAGTTTATCAAATGACTTTTTACTGGTGGTCATTCATTTAGTATGTATGCACCGAAATTGCTAAAATAGGACCCCGCCATCTCCCTGGTATGCACATGCGCTTTTTAGGTACCCCCCCATCCTGTGGATGTACTCTCGGTTCTCTGACCCCCCATTTCTATCAGAAATTTTCTAGCCACCCAAAACCATAGAGAAAGATTGTTGACTGTTTTAAGCATTCACAAGACAGTAAAATGATCATTACAAATAGTATTTTATGAAAAAAAATTGATGAAAGATTTCTTATACAACTTTGGTGGAAGGTAAGGTGAAGTCTTTTACAAGGATACATGCAGAAAAGGTGACTAATATTTTCTTTTTTGCATAAATACTTTAGTGTGTCAATCCTCTTCCCCCCTTGTATGCAATTTTACATTTTTGCTTGACCTCCCTCCTCCTTTGTGCATACATGAATGACCCCCTGCTTCTACTATTTTTTTCATGCAGCAGTCTCTATTTCAAACAGGTTGTCTCAAGTTGAAATTCAGCATAGTTTTCATAATGTCACAATTTCCACCCCCCCATCCATACAGCACACCCCCATCTACACATCTTGCCCCCCATCTACACATCACTGTTAAGCATCATTGAGGCTGATAACTACTCTAATAGTAAAGCATTGCTTGATTAAGGACCATTGAAGCTGACTGTAACAATGATATAATCAGAATCACTTACAAACATTTGAGGGTCATTTTTGGGATTTTTTAAGGATGAAAAGGCTTAGGCCAGTGTTATGTAATTCTAATAAAAAAGCAGTGTAAGCATCTAAGTGCCTGCTGCTGGTGGTGAAGTGTATAGAATAACACTGTATAAAATATATTCAAATTAAAAATATGATTCTAGGTAATGAGTTACTCATTATTAATATTATTACATGTATTTAGGTAGCTTCAAAGCTGTATTAAGTTTACGTTATAAACAACCATAAGTCATAAACACACTTCCATAGACTCTCAATTACATAGATATTCACTGAGGAGGTAGCTGGTGGGCAATGAAAAGTTTGAGAAATCAGACAAAAAAGGTGTACGTGTGTTTATGACTTATGGTTGTTTATAACGTAAACTTAATACAGCTGTGAAGCTACTGAAATACAATTTATGTCATAAAACATTGGATCTTATAAAAACATTGGCTGAAAGCACCAGTGATCATAAACATACTATTATTACTGTAAGAAGACACTATCCTGGAGAAACAAACACTTTTAATAACAAAACCTAATTTTTTGCTGAGCCTTAATATTCTTAAAATGTGTGGATTTTGAGCCCAAGATTATTCCTAAATTATTCTTAAATCTCAGTGATTCTGGGCATTAGTATCTGAATTGACTTTACTCTTAAACTAAAATTTGTGTAACAAACATTCCCTGACGAGTTGCTAAGTCAAAGCATAACCTAAATGACTCCAAGACCACATAAGTGAATCTCACACTTGTCGTATGTTCTAAAAACTTGAGTCTTAACATCACTAGAGACTATCTTCTTATCACAAAGTGTGTATCACATGGGATCTATAAATTAGGATCATTCCTATGACTCCTTGCTTTGCTATATTATTCATGAAAATATCTGATATTATAGTGATTGAGTTTTGTTCCAATGGACCAAATAGCAGGGTGTTCTGCTGAGCTTTCATTAGCCTTCAAGGGATTTGACACTCAACAGCATTTAACAACACTTAACAACACTTAACAATACATAACAGCTTAATGTAACATAGTTGCCAAGTCTCCCGCATCCCACTGGAAACTCTAAAATTTCAGTGCTATCTCCAGCCAACCTCCAGCAATGGTAAATTGTTGTAAAATCTCCAGTATTCCTTTCAGTCTGACGAAACATAAAAAGTCCTCTATTTGAAAACATACTGGAACTTGGGAAGTCGTGAACATTCTTCATCAGTCCTCTGATTCAAAACTAATCATTTCTAGAACCATTGCTTTTTATGGTTTTGATCAACTTATTTTATGTTGGTATTTTAGATTCTACTATGTATTGACGGTTTCCATAATAACTGCACGGCAGTGGTGGCATAGCCCCACCCCATCCCCAATCTGCCACACCCAATTCTCCAGCATTTTGACAATTGAACCCTTGGCCTCTATGTGTAAACCAACACTTATTAACATTAATTGTAAATCAACACTTAACAAACTAAATACATACTGGGAGAAATCAGTAATTCTTTTGAGTAGCATCAAAATCACTTCTATTTGCTCATTTCTGGGTCTCATTAATTTAGCTATTTGATGCACTTTGAACCAAAACAAAAAAACACAAACCAAATATAAACATATAGTCATTGGGAAAAATATAAAGGCACATTGAAAGAAAATCCTCATTGAAGAAACTTTCCTTCACAGAAAATGAGGAAAAGAGGTCTACTACAAATTACCTATGTGAATCTGAGATGAAGATTCAGCTAGGGAAATGTAGTCTGTTAATAGTAACAATATTTGAACATTGATCTTTTGCAAAGTCATTTTAACCTATTTGTATGCAGTGGCAGCAGTACCACATTTTGCAAAAATGAAAATTTTGAAATAAGAATGACATGGTGATCGATTTCCATAATTGCCAAGTTTCCACTATCAAGATGATGGAGAAATGGGCGTGGCAATGTGGCAGAGTCAAGGGGGTAGGATGGGGCTGATGCTGCCAATACTTGGCAGTTGCCAAGGAAACAATCAACAAATAGCTACATCTAAAGAAACAACATAATGGACCAGAACCATCAAAAGCAATGATTCTAAAAATGATAAATTTTGAATGAGACACTCATAATGAATGAACAGTGTGGCTTGCCAAGTTTCAGTATATTTTCTGATAGATATTTTTCTGGATGTGCTTTCAGAAATGAAAGGGATGCTGGAGATTTTACGACATTCTACCATTGCTGGAGGTTGGCTGGAGATAACACTGCAATGCTAGAGTCTCCAGTGGAATGTTGGAGACTTGGGAACTATGGAAATCCAACTACAGACTAATAGATTGTAGGGTTACACCCAAGAAGAACTTCTCAAAATATGCAAGGTAATCCTTATTGTTAATGAGAGCTTTAAGAGAAAATTTCCTTAAATAATACTAATTGATTGATTTTTTATTGACTCAATTTGCAATTTGAAGAGAAATTAGTAATGAGAATGGTAGATGCAACTAGTAAACTGGAAACATTGTCTTGGCAAATATTGACTGAGGGTGTAATTTGCTCATACTTGCTTCCTTCTCAACCCTTAATTTTTATTTGAGTAAAGTGAACCTCAAGCACATTTCTTTACCTCTATCAGTGTTCAAAGTGTGCAATGCCCATTGAAAGGCATTGTAGGCATGCTACTATGGGGGCATGGGGTATTGCCCACTCAGTTACACGATTTTACCCCTCTTTGCTCCCAACACATTTTTAAGCTGAAAGTATGTTTTCCCCCAAAAACCTAAGAAATAGACAATTTGACACAAAACGACCAAGATACTGAACACACGCACATCAAAGACTTCATCTTACTTTTTCTTTCTAGAATGGGCATATCTCTAAGTGGAAAAGGGCGTTTTCCAACAATAGGGAGGGTATGGTTCCAAAAATCAGCCTCAAACCCCACCCCTCATATTCACTGCTGCCCCACTGTTTTTTTTAAAAAGCTGGTTTCGTTACTGCGGCAATGTAGAGAAGCCTTGCTTTAATCTAACATCCTACCTTAGATGAGTTGGCAAATCCACGTCTCTGTCAAATAAGATTGTGTATACATGATAAATGGCTATTTCTCCCTGGCTGGCTGGTAATGATGGTGTGCCTTCTTATGGGCTGCGGAAATTGAAGAGTTCCTCTTCATCTAAACTGAAGCACCCATGCTAATCCTCAAGGTTGCTTAGTGGTGTGCTGGGGGATATCTGCTTAGGGGGGCACTTTCATGACTCAGAAAACTACCGCCCCCTTACCATCAACTCAGACTTATTTTTATAGCCAAGTGTGCTGCCAGGTAGATACAATTAGGAAGAGACTTCAAACACAATGACAAACCGGCTATACATTTCTCTAAAGGATAATTGTACAAGACCTATTAAGTTAAGAACAAACTGTCATTAAGACCACAAAGCCATGCCATGATTGTAAAATCACCCGACAGGTTTTGCCTGATATGTAGATAACTGTTTCTTGGTAGAAAATTTCCTTCATGTCGTACGGGAATTCCGTTCCATGCATTTCCATAAAAAACATAATCATTTTAAAAGGTGCACGCAATAGGTTTACCATAAAGTGATAAAATGGTGCAGCTCATACAAAATATAGCGTGCCGAGAAATTACTGGAAATTTGAAAGACTCACATTTCTATTCACACTTTGCTGTGGAAATACAACAAACACTTAATGACAATAGTTTACCAGCAAAACAAACCTTGTTTATAGGAAAAAACCTTGTTAGGGTGAAAAAACTTGGTGTAATACAAAATAGAACGTGTTTGATATCAATGCAATTTTCGGTGTTAATGCAGGTTCATCTGATGACAATTCCTATCCATTCGATGATGGAATCACTTTGTGGTTGCCTCTGCTAGGCGCCTACTTCTAGAACGCTAAAAACCATAAGCAACTTTTACTACTTATAACAAAGTCCCTGGAACTTTTAAATTTGGACTATTCTTATCGCTGCAAAAAGTTAAGAAATGGAAAGGGAAATTCACATAAATTGTGCGCAATCCTTGTCACAAGTGGTTCTGCTCAAGTGGTTTCCGTTGAAACTTGTAGTTAAATGCCGTTAAGTCGTACCCCCGGATAAGTCGGACTTTCTCATTCCCAATGGATTCACTCTAACGTATTGAGAGACTGGGTTACCTCGGACAGTCGTTAACTCGGCCAGCACACCACTGAGGTCACTCTTGATATATTATGCATTTTTTCACTTAAGTTTCTCTTCTTTCACGAGATACGTCAATTTCGGATAGTACATCATTGAATTTATGAAGTAAAGCGAGTCCACAGATGTTGAGACGATCGCTCGCAAATGGATAGACATAAGAACTGCTGCAGTCATCTTGAAGTTGGTTACATTTAGTCACTATACTACCAGGATTGAGCAATACTGATATCGGCTGATAGCACTATTTCTAACTCCACTGCCCCCCCCCCCTTCCAGAATTTAGCACTATGTGATACTCCCGTTGGGTAACATCCAACTTGTCAAAACGCACTAGACTCCCGTTAAAAGGATATGGTGATTGACTGCTACGGCAATAATTTAATTGTCATTAACAAATGGCAGCAAACAAACGACAGATGTGGGACAGGCAGGGGTGCTGGAGGCAATGTAGTGCGCAGGGGGGGGGTAGACTGCCTTTAAAGGGCAGTTTCGAACATGACACTAACAATTATATACCGTGAAATTGAAGAAAAAGTAAAAAGTAAAGTTACGGTAGACATGGCTACGTACACACGAGTTTCCTAGGTACAATTTCAGCAACAAATAACTAGATATCGTGTAAAATGAATTTATGGGAACGAGTGGGGCACTCCTTACCCCTCTCCAACCTGGACACGACTGGGCACGGAAGCAACTACCGGCATCACTGGGGACATGAAGGCAACGGTGACAGCAAGAGAGTTATAGGGCTTTCATTCCTATGAAATTGCAACAAAGCCATATTTAAGACTCAAGCAACAATAGCAGCAGTTTGTGTCAACCATTGATTGTTACACCTGCTGCTCAATCTGGTTTCTCTTGAGAGAACCTACTGGCATAATATGAACACTACCGAATTAAACGATTTACTCACTTTAACTATTTGAGTTGAACCTGTCTAACAGGTTTTCCAGCGGTCGGAAGAGGAAAACCTATTTGAATAACGCTCTTGCTTTTACACCACAGAAAATTCATAACAACACAAATAAAAGATTCCAATCAACAAAATAAATGAAAATCTAAGAATGATATAAAAATACAAATAAATTACACAGGATTTCTTTCACTGTCTGTATCGATCAATCTTATATTTTCATCAAATAAGCCCGAGAGTGATCGGTATCAATCATACAAAAAACAATAAAGTTGATTAGAGTTTTGAATAGATGTAGAGAGTACCATGACAGATGCCATATTGAAATGCAATGAAAAGTAAAGAAGGTACTACAACTAAATTACCAGCATTGGTATTAGGACCACGCAAAGGTTCACTGTTTTTCATCAGCCAATCATAGCCATCTGTCTTTCCCTGACTCTTAAGCTCCGGTCCTAGAACCCTTCTTGCCTTGGCATGAAAATCATTGATCCACTTAATCTGAAAGGCAAATATCGAATACATATATACTCATGCATTATAAACATAGAAACATACGCTATACATATATAAATAAATACATACATATATAGATATATGTACATACATGTATACATGCAATCTCTCTAGAACTTTCTCACCAAAACTGACAAAATGCACGGGAAAGTCTATGAAAATCGCTTTTATAATTGACAGATGAATATTAACTGGAAAATTTATGACGTCAAAGCATTGATACCTCAGAATCATCCATAATATTAATATCAATGAGCTCTTTCTGAAACGGAACCTGCAAAAATGAAAGCAATCTTAATTCCTTCATAGCTTTTTTAAAACAGCTTTCAAATAACTTTCCTGTTCAATTCCTTAAAAACAGTTTTTGCAATAGAAATTTACTTTATTATATTTATAACGGATATACATGCTTTGCGACGATAACGGATACACATTCACATTCATTATCCCGTTAAGCTAAATAGATTGTTTTCTGTGATAAAGTACATTTTACGCAATGACATTGCCAGAATAGGAGTCGTTAGCAAACCATCTTATAACAGAGCCGCCATATGAGGCTACACTGTGGTGCAGGTCGTGGGACATAAAGCAGGCTCCAATCTAGATTAGGAAGCTCCAGAGACAAAAGACTCAGAACAATGCACGAGACTCCAAAGATTATTGAAATTTCAAAAGGTCTTTGCCCAAAAATCTATAAGCCAGCGAATAGTAAAAGTTTAGTGAGAGATAAGTCACAACCGGGGTAAAACGAGAAAAGAAAACATAGGCCAATATTGCTACTCTTACCAAAGAAATTGGCTCAAATCGGAGAAATTGCTTGCCTCCAAAACGGTACTAAAAGAGATAAACTTATCTTCAACTGGGGCTATTTCAGTTTGTAAGATCATTGAAAATCATGAAGAATCAACTACACAATATTTGATACACTAAAATAGAGAACAACTTTATCTTTGCCATACCTTTGTAGTTGCATTTACTGTTAATATAGCTGTCTCCAGTCTAATACCAAATCTACCAGTTTGATAATAGCCAGGTTCTTAAAAATAAAATAGACCTCTGAGTTACAGGAAATATGACAAGATTTCATGAGCTGAAAAATTTTAAGCACCGTATAGAACACACGAACATGATGTTGATATAATCGCCATTTCTTCAAAAATTAAGTTTGAATTTTCACTTGCTGAAAAGTCTAACATCTGTTGGAAATGCAAGGCCTTAGTCAAAAAGATCTATACATGTGGACATGGGCGTAAAAGACTTAAAATATTAAAGGCGGGGGATGCAAACTGTCTGCCCGAATGAACAAGAAGAGTATTAAGGATCCTCAGCTGTTTCCCTTGTTGATTGCTGTCTAAACGCATTACGCCAAAACTGCTTTTATTGAAAACTATTGCATCTTCTAAAGAAATGGCTAGAACAAAATGGATCTCAACCCAGCTGGGGAAGGGGCTGCAAAGCCCGAGTCCCACACCCTACAAGCATGCTTGCAGATGTAAAGGTTTACTAGGATGAATTTACTAATAACAATGAGAATCTACATCAATATTTCGCTAGTAGGATAAATCTTCTTGACAAACTCAAAATAACAAATTATGCCAAGTTCAATAGAATCCAATATAATTGAGTAGATCGATACAAAGCAGTATATTTTCTTTCTTTTGCATCAGTATCTAATGCCAACTTCAACTACTTTGTCATTAAAGCCAGTTAAAGTAATCAATCCCATCATACCATCAGATTGTACCATTCCTGCATACAATGGTTTCTCATATGCGCCAATACGTCCAGGACCAATTGCTTGAGGACCTTTCAGTGTAACAAATTTCTAAATTCAAATATCTCCAAATGACTCAGGCAAAGAGAGATATGCCAAAAACAACATGATTTAATCGACGTTGTGTAGGGATATGACACAAATAAATTGTGATGAATAGGCAAAAAGATCTAACTGTCTTTAAACAAAAAGAATTCCTAAATATACAAATTCCTTCCTTCATCTGTTCTTTAATATATCAGTTCCTACAAGCAGCGATTCATACACCTATTAGGTCTCCTATATTGATTGGTTCCGTTGAACGTCGTTGAATATTGCATAGCTGCTAGTGTCTAAAGGTATAAACTTCATAAAATATGATCATTGAAGGTTCACAATTGGTAGAATACAGGAATTAAACTTTGCATTACCAAAAATTACTGACGATGACCATAACTGCTAGGCGCTGTTCTATAAGTCTAATAAATTTTCAGAAAATCCCTCATGCTAATAGAATCAAACATAACTTGATTAATTGATCATTTGACAAAAGAAATGTATTTGCTGTTGAAGAATAGCGGAACAAACCTTCATGCACGCTCAGATAATGGCCGATTCCATGTCCTGTTCCATGATTATAATCAAGGCCACTACTCCATAAAAATGATCTTGCCAAAACATCAAGATGTCTCCCTAAAAGCAAACAAACCAAACAGAAAAATACACTGGACACTATACCTATCTGTGATTAAAACCACAAAGGGCAAATTGGTTAAGAGGGGGAGTGAGAGCAAATAACTTACACTTGAGCAATGATTTGAAAGTGTAACCCGTTAGCTCAATTGATAGAGCACTTGACGTACAAAGTCGGAGGTCGCGAGTTCGAATCTCGCTCGGGTTGGTTATTTTCTCACACTTTTACTGTTTATAGAACCAGATCGAAAATAAATATATGATTCCTCCTACAATGAATAGTATTTTCATGTGCTAAAATAGTGGCATCACTCAGGAATTTAGCATCTTCTCTATAGAATACAGGTACTACTAAAGAAAATATTCCTTCTCAATTAGAAGATTTATCAACAACCATTCTTCTAAGTTCATCTCTAGTAAAAGCAATGTTTATCTAAAGATGACAGAATGCAATATTTACCATAAACTCCTGGAGGGAAGACTGCCTTGGCTAATCTAATTGAACCCTTTAAAACCTTGGTATATGCTTCCTGCAAAAAATTAAAACTTATCGTTTTCACTCCATCCAAAGTTGATTGTGATTCATAAACAGCAAACTCTTTTCACATTGTACTGAACTTTACGCTGATCAACGACCCTGTCTTCATTCTCTGTCCTGTCCTTATTCAAGTATAGTAAATTCCACATATAAGTCCTAGGGATATAAACTCGTAAACAATCTTTGGTGGGGCTATATTCGAGGGGGGATTATATTCGGGATTTTCCGGTATATGAATATAAAATATATCTGCTAAACACAGACGCAGACACAGACAAACACACACACACATACGCAATGCATTTTACTTTAAACAATAAACAGAAAGATTTCATACCTTTTCAAAAGGTGAAGGAGCTCCAAAGTGTACAGTTCTTGTGATGTCTGTTGTTCCCTCCCTAGAAGATACAGCTCCATTGCTAAGTCTAATTTAAAACTAAGTTAGCGCATACAAATAATTATTGAATAAGGAAAAGTAACAACATATCTATGGGGCATTGCATGGAGGAAAAGGCATATGACTGCAGCATAAAGAAAACTATCAATAGTAGTGCTAATGAAACTAATAATAGAAATACAAAAATTTAATTTAAAAAAATTGGGTGGTCAGCGTTGGGAGGCAAGGCGTGATCTGTTGATATCAATTTTTCGGGTGTGGGATTGCAAAATGAGATTGTTGCACGTTATCTTTGAAAATACATACGGAAACTGGCAGCCACTATCCACTAGATACAATCCCTTATCTGTAATATTCAGTGCGGTTTCCTTGCTTGGTCTATAACAAGACAATATCTGTTAAGAAATTTTGAAGGACAATAGATCCCACTCATTTAAACTCATATGTATATCACTCATAGAATTCGCTTGAAGTTAATAACAATACTAGGATACGTAAAATCAGTTACTGGTGAGCATTCACATGTCATTGCTTTCATATCTCAAAATTTAACGAAAGTCTTGAAAAATGAGGAGAATTCGATTCCATCAAACAGGAATGAGAGATGACTAAGAAGTAAGTCTATGTCACAACACAAAATGGAACTGTCAGCAAAAACTTGAATGCAATGGACAGATTTTGTTTGTGAGTTAGGTGATACATGGCATTATTATCAACGAAAGGATAGGCAACTGTTAGTATACTATCGATTCTAACTGATGTGTAGGTGGATATTTTGAAGCTAGATCTGTCTATTGTCCCCTCACCTATAATGGATAATGGCACCATTTGGTCCAAAAGCTGATATTGTTTCAAAACTCAAATCTTTGAAATCCTTCTGTTTGCTAAAATATATCAAGAATGAGCAAATTCATTAGGGTACAAAAGAATTTAATATTTCAAGGAAGTTGCACTAATATAAAATAAGTCTGCATACATAAAGTTCAGTTGAATGCTATTCCACGTTTGACACAAAAACAAACCAATCTAACGATTCGTGGTTATAACCCAGTAATATTTAACCAAAGACCATGACCAGTAAATATGGCCTGTGACTACGACTTTTCATAGCAGCTCTAAACTGCTTCCAATTAAATATCTTCCAATTAAATATTTTAATTTTCAAAGGATCAAACCTCTTGAATTCTTTTAATTTTGCAGCAGCATCCATTTCATTGATATCTTTAACTCCCATCTTAATCTGTGAAATTTGGGACAAGAAAAGCAATTTGCCAATAAGAAAATATAAGTAAATTTCATTGGGCATTTGATTGGACCCTGGAGAGTCTTTTTCATGAAATTTTTTTTAACCAACTTCATTGTCCTTAATAGGATGGTTGCTGATAGGATGATTGCTGATAGGATGATTGCTGATAGGATGATTGCTTATAGGACTGCTAAATGAACATTTGGCAATCTCATTAATCATACAAATCATTAAAATTATACACTAAAATGGTTGTAGTAAAGAAATTAGCTACAATATATCTATTTTATACCAATAAGCTAATAAAAATACAATAAACTTATGAAAATATATTTAATGCCTTGAGACAATAGTGCTAGAAATCATTTTGATACATATTTATACACTCTCTGTTATTAAACTGAGTTTTCAGATAATGTATATTGTCCTAAGTCACCAATGTACACTATAAAACAAAGGTTGACTGACGTAAATCCTGGAATAAGTCCCCTGGTGGCGTATTTATTTTGGGTACTTTTTTGGAGTGGGCTTATTCGAGGGAAGGGTATATTCGAAGTGGGCGTATAAAATTATTTAACATAAGCCGCATATAAAAGCTCATTGTCAGAACTCCTTTTCACAATAACACTACAAAAACAGTCTCAATTTAAGCACCCGTCTTTAACAAGGTCTTCAGTCTCTGTGCTGATATGGGGGGGGGGGGGCTTAATAATGATTTGAAATTCCAGCATGGGGATTATTCGAGGGGGCCAATTCAAGGATCCACGGTACATTCGGAAAGATACAAACCTGTTTTTCAAGCCACGCAAAGAATTCTACAATAGCAACACCATCTTTTGTCTAAAAATAGAACAATAATTTCAATATTGTGTGTATTGCCATGCAGAAAAAATGACATAACATTCGACATTCTGTTCCATTTTCACGTAAAATGGGTGAAGCTATGCGCTTACAGGGAAGAATACGTTTAAATAAGTATCATGTCACGTGGTGATAATGGATGATTTAACTTCCAATTATTTCTCGAAACTAGCAAAATAGGATTGCCCAGCTCCCAGCAGACACGTAAAGAAGACAAAAATTCATAGGTAGCAAATACACAATAAAACTTCAACTTGATCACAAAGACACAGGAAATAATATACTAACATTTGCATTCTTCATTCCTTGTATTTCCACAGAATTTTTCATGGATTTCATAAGCTGCACTGGAGAATAGTCCAAGAGAATTTGCGTCTGTAAAAAGGCATTTAGGATTCTGATGAAAATACAGTATTATTTCACTAATCTAGTAATTTAATGTGTAAGTTTGTGTTTCGGAAAAACATGTTTCATACTGATGGTATTTTCATAAATGCCACATACCTCATTAATGCCCCACTGAAGTAGGTAATTAGCCTTGGGTGAAAGCTGTTCATCAAAAAAAGACGAATTTTATAATAGAAAAAAGAATAACTGATAGAATAAACTATTGAATAAAAGACATGAGCTTTTTTCTTACGATCTTGCAATAATTCTGGTGAAATAAAAAAGAAACAACGAGATTCCTTGCACATTTAGACATGTATGATATGAGAACAAAAAGCAAATTCGATATTTTACATCAAATGATCACAAAGCCATTAATGCTCAAGTACATAACAGCACATACAAAACTTATCACAAAATTATTAAGTTAATTGTTAAGGAAAATGCAACACAAGTCCACTTGTGGCCAACACTCTTACCTAAAGCTAACAGAAATTATGGAAATTATACAAATTTGCTTACCCAAAGCCTTTCACCGACACTGGACATTGTCTTCAGCAAGTTTGATCTCAATGAAGTGTAGTTGAATATTTCAACACAAAACTCTGGTTTCGATTTATCCGGACAAAGGTGGCTGGTGACAGCGGAGGTTAGTTTTTTGTGATCGACAAACAATCTGAAAAAGATGAATACGAACGGTGAAGTATTTTGATAAATTCTGAAAAGAAACTGATAGAAACAGGGTGGTATTGAAAAGCATCATGATTTGACGTTAACCTCTGGTTTGAATAAACAAATTGTCTCTGCTTTAATAAAAGAGTAAGAAACAGCAGCCCAAAAGACAATCTTTCCATTGAAAAATAGTTTTTTCTCAGCTCAGAATTCAATCTCAATATCAGAAATGCACAAAATTTCATAAATGTCCTTATGTAATACAACGATTTCTAGCGTTCAACTACAATGATAGTGAAAGATGACCAGACTGTGAAACAAGCTACGACAGAGCAGTGTTTGATTCAAATTGCTTTACTTCGTGTCGATCAGTTTTGAATCTTTGTACGGTGGTTTAAAGTATGGTCGTTATGAGCAAGAACCGGCCAAAAGGAACAAAAGATGATAAGAAACTCTTTCAATATAGACATACCTGACTTTCAATTTCGTTACAGTTATGTAGGCAAAGTAGAATGGATTGTAAGGGATGTCGTTTCCCCTCAGACAAAGAATCCCTAGAAATATGATCATACATGAGTAAAATCATTTTGTGATGTTGCTTATATTCAATAGAATTTAAAGGGATACGAAATTGCTATTTCAATACACAAACAAACAATCAAGAAAGATTATTATTTAATTCTTTCATGACGTGAAACATAAGACGAAATTAGACGCAGAATTCAAAATGCACTTACACGCAACTTCATCGAGGGATGAGAGAACAATAGCAGTGGCTTTCTTTTGTTCCATCTTCTCTCGTAATCTTGTAATTTTCCTTTGCCAGGTTTCACCTTCAAAGATTTATGAGTAATTAATAACAAAGTCCTGTTCACTAGGTGGTACAACAATTCCCGGATATACGGATACAGTTATACACTATTTGGACGAAGAAATGATGAGACCTGCAAACATTACTATTCCTAACAGAAATGAATAGGAAAGGTGATCATAGGATTACAAATTGCAGTTCTTGAAAATCAGAGTATATACATTAGAATTGAAAAGAATGAAAGCAAAAATACATACCTGTGTGCTTTAGATTTAGAACAGAGATTTTTGTATCTTTTGGCTTTGGTCTATCTTTCCATATTTCATCAACTAGATTTGTTAGTATCGGCTTCAACTGTATTCCGGATCGTTTTAAGATCTAAGAGCAAAGATAGAGTGCCCAGTTTCCTTTGAACTCCCTCTACGCTAAAATACGTATATGGAAGGAGAGCTGCTACATTTTCAGTTAACAGCATCCGTAATGAATTCAAAAAGCAATTATACTTTTATTAAAAAATGATTCAAACATCAGGCTAATTCATAGGCACCTAACAATACAAACTGAACTCTATTCTGGCTGTAAAAATTCCTGCACATACCTTTATCTAAGAAAATCATGATTGTTAAAAAATTTAACAATTAGTGGAGTATACCTCACTTCTTGTTTTCCAACTTGCTATAACAAAAAAGATGTTGATGCATCATTATACAAATGTCACGAACATTTCGAGAAAGAAAATGAATCAGCAAATTAAGTAACAATACGTAATAAGGGAACTTACAATTTTTCTGTAGTAAGGCAAAAATGCTGACAAGGGATATATAAAAAAGTTTTCCAGTGGGAATTATTTGAATACCACATGCAGATGAATGCAATCAAATTTTCTTTATGCCTATTTTACAAGAATCACGAGCCTTCAAAAGTTTCCCAGCAAATTCGAAATAGAAAACTATCATAACTTGGCTATGTCTTGTATGACTTGTATGGCTATGGCTTGTATGACTTGTATGGCTATGGCTTGTATGACTTGTATGGCTATGGCTTGTATGACTTGTATGGCTATGTCTTGTATGACTTGTATGGCTATGGCTTGTATGACTTGTATGGCTATGGCTTGTATGACTTGTATGGCTATGGCTTGTATGACTTGTATGGCTATGTCTTGTATGACTTGTATGGCTATGGCTTGTATGACTTGTATGGCTATGGCTTGTATGACTTGTATGGCTATGGCTTGTATGACTTGTATGGCTATGGCTTGTATGACTTGTATGGCTATGGCTTGTATGACTTGTATGGCTATGGCTTGTATGACTTGTATGGCTATGGCTTGTATGACTTGTATGGCTATGGCTTGTATGACTTGTATGGCTATGGCTTGTATGACTTGTATGGCTATGGCTTGTATGACTTGTATGGCTATGGCTTGTATGACTTGTATGGCTATGGCTTGTATGACTTGTATGGCTATGGCTTGTATGACTTGTATGGCTATGGCTTGTATGACTTGTATGGCTATGGCTTGTATGACTTGTATGGCTATGTCTTGTATGACTTGTATGGCTATGGCTTGTATGACTTGTATGGCTATGGCTTGTATGACTTGTATGGCTATGGCTTGTATGACTTGTATGGCTATGGCTTGTATGACTTGTATGGCTATGGCTTGTATGACTTGTATGGCTATGGCTTGTATGACTTGTATGGCTATGTCTTGTATGACTTGTATGGCTATGGCTTGTATGACTTGTATGGCTATGGCTTGCATGACTTGTATGGCTATGGCTTGTATGACTTGTATGGCTATGTCTTGTATGACTTGTATGGCTATGGCTTGTATGACTTGTATGGCTATGGCTTGTATGACTTGTATGGCTATGGCTTGTATGACTTGAATGGCTATGGCTTGTATGACTTATATGGCTATGGCTTGTACTACACCTGATCAGATCAGTGCATATTAGCATCTAAGAGATTCATCAATCAGTCTGCGACAATAATTCAAATACGAATGTATCGTTGATATGATTTCAAAACTAAAAGTATACGTAACAAAACTTATGGATTCACTACTCTGTTTCGCCTGACACCCATTTTGAAACTGACTTAAAGTAAAGTTAATTGTTAAATGCCATAGGGTTTCTATGTAGTTTCATGCTCCCTGTGGCACGTTTGCATTATTTTGTATTGTAAATTGATTATCAGCATATAAAAAACAAAAAGTATACGCTATTACCTATGGTAATAAGTCGCGGGTCAATGCCAACTGATTGGCCACTTTTGAGTTCCTAGAATACAATCCAAAGCATTTATCATTAGAATCATCGTGCATTCATGTCAATATTCTTACGTTCATAATAAATGGAGGGGGTGCTTATTAATTCTTCACGTTTTCCCAACCTACCACACCTTATTATGACCCTTCGTTTATCAAATTTCAAGAAATGACGAATAGCGTGGAAGGTTTTCCTTCAGAAAGACATTCTCTCCACCAAGTGAGGGTGTTTCTTTAACCAAATGAATGTGTCTTTCATTTATGTCAGAAGCGCAATAGTTAAATTATCAATAGATTTTAGAAATATTTCTGACCCTACCCCGTTTATTAAGACCCCCGTTCGTTAAGTTTCAGAAATAGTTCTGATCCCTCCGCTTTTAAAAGCTGTCCTGAGGGTCTACAAGCCAAACGAAGCAACAAAGTTCAGTAATAGTTCATATGGAATAAGCTATCATGAAAATCCTCGAAAGCTTGTCTAACTACCTAAGTTTTACAGAAATGAAATTCTAAAACGGGAATTATAACAAGCAAGTGAAATAAAATACAACAAAACAAACAGACCACAATACAGAATATTCAAGTAATGCATACCTGAGCTAGCCATGCATCTTGACTGAGAACACCTGGTTGCCCTAGAAACAAAAGCAAAATTCATCCCTATATAAAATCTAGTAAGAATTTTGACAATCGTCATTACCTTTTCAGTCTCTTCTACGAAATATCAATATCGTTAAAATTGTTACTGATATTTCGCAGCAGAGACTAGATAGATCTTTCAACAATTATTTCAGCTTTCAAAAACTTTCACCACAACAGAAAAATGCTCTATGGACCTACCCGATTTTTGAAGTATCCAGTGACAATCCAGCTGCATTTCTGCCTGGTCGAAATACCTCCCATCCGTCCACAATGCTGCTTTCCTCTTAGTCACAACTGCAATACCTTCACAGCACAGCAAAAAATAATATTACAGGTCAATCGAGTTCCAACTACAATTTGCATGATTCAATGAAAATCTTAAGCTTTTAATTGAGCTAAATGTGCAATCAGTGCCAATTTTCGTGTGGTCTTGGAAGACGAAACGTGGTCTTGGAAGCAAGGTCGAAGATGCTTAAAAGCGTAATCAACTGTTGATAATGCTGAAACCCTAGTTTCTTTTATCGTATTTAACCGTCACTCATTACCACAACCCTTTGTTATACTTCAGGATATGCCAGAAAGACTGTCTAAAACTATCTAGCATAACACCAAGCAACGGAAGGTAATACTTGCAATTTTAGAAAGTCACAGGGAGTGGTCGACAACCAAAGTTTATTACAGCATAGTGCGGTATGGAATTACCTTAAAATGCAAATGGAAAAATGAGCACAGTAGTAAATGGCTGTCCTGTAACAGCCAATCTGGTGCTGGTAATAGAAAGTGTCAGCAAGCCGGAATTAGAGTAACCCCCCCCCCCACATATAAGCACCTACAAAATATAAAGGCTGCTTCCCCCGAATTATGCAACTTGTAAACAAGACCCTGTTTTAGTCTGATAAAATAAACAGCAAATTTATTGCAAGATGATAAAGTCGAATTTTGACGTTCAAGACTTTCAGATATTCTAAGATAAAGTAAAATTATTATGCACAGTTTCAGTCTTGTGCTCAGCGTCTCTCATATATTTCACAGGAAGATACCTTCGACATCACTGTACCTTTAAAAATTCCAAGTCTGAATTTGAATTCATAATTTTCGTTTTCATAATGCTTTGATAAAATGAACCCTCAAATAAGAACTTTTTTATTCTAAAAATAATTTACGTAGCTTTTAGATAAGAATCTAATTCAGCATGACCTTCAACAAAGTATGTTACTAAATGCGAAGATTCACTTTATGTGACTCACAAAGGGAACATGAGATATGCAGACAAATGAAACACACATGCAATTGCTTTTGAACTCTTGTGTTTTTGATTTGAGGGCCATAATGCAGAATTAATACTATCACCATAGACCCCAAAAATCTTTCTCTTCTGCAAAGTCAATATTTCAAAATCGATATGGGTCTGAATCCATTTTAAAATTTACTTAAGGAGGTAATTTAAGGATTTCAGAACAACAATGCTTCGTTCATTTTCTATAAACTGACTATCAGGCTTTATCACAATCATAATAGCTTCCAACGTGATCTAAATGCCGTTACAAAAACTTACCAGCTGATCCAGAAAAGCCACTAATATATTGCCGTCTCTTTGCTTGAGGAGCGACATATTCAGACTACAAGAAAGTCCAGGCAAGATACATTGATCTGCTGACACGGCCAAAGTAACAACACAACGTGTCATCAAATGAATTTTAATAAAAGGGAACAAAATATGTAAATTCTTCTGTGCACCTTGGTACTAAACTACTCACGTACCGGTACGGGATGCAGTCTGGGGACTGACAATAAATACTTTATAACAACCAGTTTTCATTTGTGGCCAGGAATACACTGGGGAATGAGAGCGTAGTTATAACTTCAAAATACAGTTATTTAATTCCCACCTGATGTTCATCAACAGCTGGCACTATGTAAGCATCAATGCCATTTTCGTCAAACAAAGATCTCAAATTCTGTAGTCTAATTGTTGTGTTGGTTGCTGTTCTTGGCAATGGTGTCTTAAAAAGTAAATAGAAGAGACAAAACATAAACCTACACGACGCAAAACCAAGATAGCATCAAAATGACTATTTGAACGAAATTTTCTGTTGAGATACTTTTTCCTAAGGTCTACAAGAATTTTAGACGCAATGGATAGAAGGGTAATAATCAACTGCTTTGAAAGAGATCATCATACAGTACACCATCATTAATCAACATCAATCACTATCCATCAATCATAAATCGTGGATCAGCGAATAACAATGATCAACAGTCAATAATCAATCATGAATTATCAATCATCATGTATCAATCATAAATCATGGACCAGCCATCAACAATGATCAACAATCAACGATCAATGATCAATGATTCTGTATCAATCATAAATCATTGATCGGTCATCAATATTGATCAATTATAAAACATAAATTGGTAAGCAGATCGCGTGATCCCTAAGCATTTTCAAAATTCTGTATGACCCATTCAGTATTATAGCCATGCATTCTACGAAGGCGATGCATTTTATCAAGTTGTATTACGTAGCTTAATATCTGCATTGAGTTTATATTGAAACAACCATAAGTAATAAACGGACTTATAGTTTGTTTATTTTAAATGATTTCTTATAATTTTTATTGCCTTTCGGCAAAGGACAGTTATGCGATCCTCACTGAGCAGGCTGATGAAGGGGAGCAAAAATGATGAGAAATCAAATGAAAACAAAGACAGTGTATGTGTGTTTATTGCCTATGGTTTTTAAAATATTAACTCAATGCAGGCATGAAGCTACCTGAATACAATTTGTGTTATAGCACACATGATATATTATTAAATCATTGGCTGAAATCACAAGTGACAGTAAACATTCTATCAGGGTTATATGAAAATCTTTTTGGAAATTCCCATTCTTCAGGCCATGGAGATGCTTAAGATCTCATGAAGAAGAGTAAAGCCCATATATTCAAATGTCCAATCGAGACTATGCAAAATAGAAGTGAAGCTACGATGACAAGATCAACTTACCACAGCAGTTCCATTTACACAATTCCTAAATCCCTGACAGGCTGCAATATGTACAAGTCCTAACACGACTGCAAAATGAAATAAAGACATATCTAGTGCTAGATAAACAATGATAAACATGTACTCCTTGTGGACACGGCTACACGAATGTTGCAATGTGTTGCATCGAATGTGCAAGCAAGCAGAGCAACCTATTGTCTCACGGTGTGCAACACAAGCGTTAACATTAAGGCAGATGCAAACAAAATGATTTCAAATACTGCAACCGGTACACATCAAGTGACGTTCGCTAGCTTTACTGGGGTTGCAAGTGCGCAACTATGAACTTTTGGGGTCAGGGGTCAGGGGTCTAACCAACAAAAAAAATGGCCCAACCAAACACTTTCCAAAGAGAATGTATCTTGAAATCGTATTTTTGAGAGTTAGACACAAAAGCAATCGTAAGGGAAGTTTCAAGATTTCCGTACTTTCATGTGTAACAAAGGTTATAAGCAGGTAAACTTAACAAACATACAATAAACAATTTCAAACTTTTACAAGAAAAAGGGCACTTTTATATTTTTGAGAAAAACGGGCGGGCTTATATTCGGAAGGACTTTTGGGTTACCAGGTGACTTGTGTATGCTAAGAAATCTTCAGCATGCGGTGTTCAATCAGAGAGACTACTTTGATAACCATCGTTCTATTTACGCTACCTCAGGAAACAATGCTTTCCGTTGAATCATAACCATACACAGTGAATTCCAAACGCATTCGCAAAGATGTCTCTGGTAGTATACAAGGGGCTTATATTCAGGATTATACGGTATTTGATTTAAATAAAATATTTCGATACACAACAACATAAAAATTCTGTTATGATTCTACATCAGCTTTCATTTCCCTCTAACTTTCTCTTTACTTTCCCATGATAGCTTAACTCTTTCTAGTACAAATGGTAATTTTCAACGATTTTCAAAGCAACGTCCAATTAAACAGAAAAAATATGAATTATATTGCCATTAATCTTCGCACCACTATACATAATCTCCAATACGCATACTTCACAAACTGTTTTGATCAAAAGCACCTGCATTATCATTCTAACACAAAAACAATATAGAAAAATGTGTTGAAAGTAGCACCAAAAATTACTAAATCAATTCACAATAGTTAAGGTCTACAAAAGGAGTTATTTCATTTATCGAAAATTGTTCAGTGGAACAGGTACAAGCTGGTTAAGTAGGTGTACGGTTTGTGATCAATATCCAAGGTGACAGAAACAATATTTCATAAAACCTGTTAAGTCAGGTTGTCTTTAGATAAAGGATGTGGGTTCGTCAATAGTTTTAAGTTCGCAAATGGTATAAAATAACAGGACTGTTTTATTCAATCCCCCTAGTTGGAAAGGGGGGCACCATACAACAAAACTGACTGACTGAGTACCCTGAGAGAAAGACACAAACTATCAGCGGAAACTAAACTCTTAACGTTCAGTATTAAAAGTATACACCGTTGATGCGCATAAATAGCAAAAAGTTATAGGTTGAGGTTCCTTGAAGGCATGGAAACAGTGTAATCTCCACAGCACATGACAACGAGGTCAGTGGGGCGCCAGCCACCACAGACTGATGGATTCTGACGGACCATGTCCTTTTGACCACACCCTTTAGCACATCGTGAAAGAGAATATGGAACTAAAGGGTGAAAAAAGGTGTGCAATCGGCAATGATACATATTGATGACTCGTGTCTTTCTGGAAATCTCCACCTCCTCAAACTTTCCAACTCAAATTTGGACTTTAAAATTGCTCCTGGAGAGATCTGGGGGAGGGGCATGTCCCTTAGTTCCCTCGTGGTGCCACCTCTAGACGAGATTTAAAAAATCTCAGAAAGGAAACAAAAATACGAGCAAATGTGAATCAACGCATGTTAATAGTTAAAGGACATAATATAACAAACGAAGATAAGTTCTTTATCAGATTATGCATAAACTTAAAAAAACTGACGAGTGAGAATGTAAATTCTAACAGGAAAACAAACATATCTCCTGTGACAGATACTTTATACTTTGCACATTTGCACACTAACTTCTAAACATCAAATTGAGGGTTGAATTTAATGGGACAGACACACAAGAAAGATAAGGGGAAAAATGAGCTCAGCTCCAGTATAAAGTAGCTACAAGCTAAAGTTTCAGTCCGACGATTATATATATATATAAATACGAAACCAAACTGAGAGAAGGCCGTAAAGAAATGGGAAATGGGACATAACAAGGAAATATCAGATATCAGGTGGGATAAGAGTTCACAATGGAAATATTTCATCAAAGATCAACTGCTTTCAACACAGAAATATCTCCCAAATCATCAACAAATGGACATTGCACAGTTCATGTAAGATATGGTGGAAACTAAAAAAACAGGAAGGGAATATAAGTGGAACGAATTAACTTCTCATGTGATATACCACATCAATGTCACCTTTACACATTCGAGTACCTACGAGCGTTGCATTATGCAGCGAAATCGATCAACTTACACGAAAACAGAGAATTGTCACGTAACGCGTGGGTCAGGCCAATGAGAGTGTCAACAGTACATACTATTGGAATCATGTCATCTCTGTGCAGCATGAACAATAAGAGTAACAAGGTATATTTACGAACCCTACGAATCTTACGAATCCAACAACATGTACTTTGATCGGAACAACACCAAGTATTCAATACAAGGTAGCTACTCACATGAAAGAAAGCAGAAAATTTGCACAGCTTGTTCTCTCGACATTGTAGCCAAAGCTTTTCTTCTTTGAAAAAGGTCTGTGGAAAAGGATGCACAGCAGTTACAACTTTGTGGCTGAAAGGGAGTTCTTCATATTAGACCAAACCACAACAGCTTGGTAAAGCGCCTGCTGAGTGTCAACTGAAAAAATCTCTTAACGACTGCGGCTTAGAACACCGATACAAGTGATTGGTTGACAGTTCTGCTTCTAGTGTACATCAAAACAGCATTGCTGATGGAACAATCGAGTGACTATTTCATTAGCAATGAGAGTAATTTAGGTTGGGCAGACAATATGAGGTTCAGCTAAGGCTATTAAGCTAAAATGCCTATATCCGCCTACGACGCATGTGCACAAGTCCCTTTTCATTCCCATACAACGAAAATGTTTGGTTCTTCTCCAGTTACTTGATCAACGAAAATTTGAAATGTTATTTCCCACCGTTATTTCCTACAATCATTCTCCACGCAGAACCATATGTTTCTACGCCTGAATGATTCATATCCATATAGCTTGTAGTATCCAGTGTGAATTTAGATAAGATTCATTGACAACATTTATGACCATCTGCATGATTTAAGAAATACTAAACAATCTTTTCTAAGGTCTTTGTACATTATACGACAAGGATCTTTTGTAGCTTCTCGTAACGTCATACAAGGTGCACACAATTAAATGAATGCCTTCTTAGACGATTTTTCCCGTACAACCTTCTCACTGCCCTGTACGGATATTCATTAACTTTTATTGGTGACAAATTCTAATAATCAAGCTTTCACTTATTGATCATAATGTCAATAGAAAGAATACGATGTCCACTGCGGTATAGGACAGTGTTTTCCAGTATATATTAGGACAAACGTAATTTATGCATAAAATAGATGAATATTAAAGCTGATCATATACAAAAAAAAACGGGCGAGCATTCTGTTAGAGCTCTTGTGGTGTATTATAACTATTATTACCATGTGACATTTTGCTGAAATTCAACTGAAGTCTCTTATAGTTTTCTTCTCCTAGCCACAACTCAGTTGTGCGCAACCACTCTAAAATGGGGCCAAATTTCCGATGTCTGCCTAATGATTTCTGTGTTTCTTTCGTGTACTTTTGGACAAGTACGATATTATATCATATGAAATGAGAATTGGTGAGAACTAACAACATATATAAGGAAGTATGATATGATGAACTTGCCAGTGACAAGGAAAAATATATACTTTAAGATCGTTCATGGGGCGCGAAATGCCTATAAAAATCCAAGCATTGTCTTCGTGGTACATTACAATAAAACTTGCCTAATGGCTTCAGTAATTTTCAAACCTCCTCCCAAATTCGTTAACTATACACACCATTCTATAAGAATATAGGATATAGAGATATAAGAACTTCTTATAGTGAGATATAGCCTTTACAAGTATTGATACTCAAAATCGTTGAGATTTAAGGATAATTTAGAGCAATTTTAGTCTCAAAATACACAAATTAAGAATACTAAAGGTAAGCAAAAAATTCAGTATTCTTATAAAAAGTGTATAATAGCATCAAATTCCTTGTTGACGTACAATCGCTCATACCATACGTTTTGACGTACAATCGCTTATAACGTTCTTAAACTTTCCGTAGTCTTTCTACTTGGTTTGGAAATGTTCTCTAATGTTGCAATCTAGGTTAGTGCCATAGAATTATGATCTAAATGGAGCCCTACACCAGTGGTTGTCCTTCGTTTTATCAATTCCCTTTCATGTTTGAATGCAACGCTATGCAGCATGGTACGACGACGACGACGACGACGACGACGACGACGATGATGATAATGATGGGATCTTGCTACTGTATATAATTTCCACATTAAATATAAAGTTGCAGCTTCAACGAATATCAAAAATCAAACTATACGAAATCACTCACGTGATAGCCAATTCAGCCTTCAATTTCAATGTGTTGAAATAAAGAGAACCAATGCAAAATCTGCTAAAGAAGCGGAAGTACAAACTCGTATGCTTTTATGACTACTAATGTAAAACAGCAGCAAATGAGACCAAAGTACATAGCAACCCGGTAGGAAACAATTAACTATGGATTATACGTTAAGTATTATGGTTCTGTACGATAGCTAAGTACAAACTATTTAAGACAATTGTAAATAGACGTATATGAAATGGAATTCAAGACGATCCAAGCATGTATGCTATTGTACGCTGCAATCTCAGCATAGGATAAATTCAGTCATCCAGTTTAGAAACTTGGGTAGTCCTGTGCAATGTGGCTGTGGAGGCATTTGATTCTACCACCATCCATTGCAAACAAGTAAACTCCTAAAATGCACGTAGATCAGGCCTGACGTAGATTGGAAATAAAGCTGAGAATTGAGAAAAGATCTTAGGAAATCAATCGAAGTACATTTCTTCTTAATACAATTCACGTAAAAATGAAGTAACACGAAGAGCTAGAAATCTTTCAACAAGGATTGCGCCACGGGGAGTTACGGAGGGCAGCTGTCCCCCCAAAATTCCTGATGACACCACGTCAGCAGCCTAGTACAAAAATAATGGCACTTGGTACTCTGAACATATTAAAATTGTTATTTTGTACTTTACCGGAAAATTTGTTGCCACGTAAATGATTTGAAAGGCATCACATCATGATCATATACATCGCAAAAGCAATAGTCGACATCAAATGCTCATTGATTTTCGCTTTTTCTCCATGAAGCTCCCTGGTCAAATCAAACTATCGAGAGCGGTCATATTAATTTGTGAATTTTCTCTCATGATATTTTCTAATTGGACAATGAGGAGACCATGTTTAAAACCGGTATTTCCCCAAAACTAAAAGGGCCTGATCCTAAAAATTTTCCTGGGAGCTCTGCCTCCAGAGCTCAATCTTACCTAACCCCTATTTACAGTTGGCACAGCTGCCTAAATACAACATAATTTTAATTGATGAAAATCACACCTCTTGGTAGGCACATATTTCAAGTATTCCGTCAATTTTTCAATGAATTAAGATGCTCTGAATTTGTCGGCACGTAATATGGGCCAG
This sequence comes from Mastigias papua, assembly GCA_964019165.1. Lineage (NCBI taxonomy): Eukaryota > Metazoa > Cnidaria > Scyphozoa > Rhizostomeae > Mastigiidae > Mastigias > Mastigias papua. The sequence continues at coordinate 311,555 of OZ025282.1, read as the reverse complement.
CTAACACGAGCAATATTGCCTCCATTTGCTAGCCTAAGAAAGGAGCGTGGGATACAATCATATGACGGACATCTTCCTAACCAAATCTTGCTCTCAACCAGCCAGATTGCACTGACTTAGGACGATAGTTTTCGCATTGAAGACTTATCCTTTTTATTCTTATTCTATTCTATTCTTATTCTATTCTATTCTATTCTATTCTATTCTATTCTATTCTATTCTTATTCTATTCTTATTCTATTCTTATTCTATTCTATTCTTATTCTATTCTATTCTTATTCTATTCTATTCTTATTCTATTCTTATTCTATTCTATTCTTATTCTTATTCTAGTCTTATTCTATTCTATTCTATTCTTATTCTATTCTTATTCTATTCTATTCTATTATATTCTATTCTTATTCTATTCTATTCTTATTCTATTCTATTCTTATTCTATTCTTATTCTATTCTATTATTATTCTATTCTATTCTTATTCTATTCTATTCTTATTCTATTCTTATTCTATTCTATTCTTATTCTATTCTATTCTTATTCTATTCTATTCTTATTCTATTCTTATTCTATTCTATTCTACTCTTATTCTATTCTATTCTATTCTATTCTATTCTATTCTATTCTTATTCTATTCTTATTCTATTCTATTCTTATTCTATTCTATTCCTATTCTATTCTTATTCTATTCTATTCTATTCTTATTCTATTCTATTCTTATTCTATTCTATTCTTATTCTATTCTATTCTATTCTATTCTTATTCTATTCTATTCTTATTCTATTCCTATTCTATTCTTATTCTATTCTATTCCTATTCTATTCTTATTCTATTCTATTCTTATTCTATTCTATTCTTATTCTATTCTATTCTTATTCTATTCTATTCTATTCTTATTCTATTCTATTCTATTCTTATTCTATTCTTATTCTATTCTATTATTATTCTATTCTATTCTTATTCTATTCTATTCTTATTCTATTCTTATTCTATTCTATTCTTATTCTATTCTATTCTTATTCTATTCTATTCTTATTCTATTCTATTCCTATTCTATTCTTATTCTATTCTATTCTATTCTTATTCTATTCTATTCTTATTCTATTCTATTCTTATTCTATTCTATTCTATTCTATTCTTATTCTATTCTATTCTTATTCTATTCTATTCTATTCTTATTCTATTCTATTCCTATTCTATTCTTATTCTATTCTATTCTTATTCTATTCTATTCTTATTCTATTCTATTCTTATTCTATTCTATTCTATTCTTATTCTATTCTATTCTATTCTTATTCTATTCTTATTCTATTCTATTATTATTCTATTCTATTCTTATTCTATTCTATTCTTATTCTATTCTTATTCTATTCTATTCTTATTCTATTCTATTCTTATTCTATTCTATTCTTATTCTATTCTATTCTTATTCTATTCTATTCTTATTCTATTCTATTCTATTCTATTCTTATTCTTCACTATAGCACGAAAAAGCGGAAACATTCTTTTGGCATACTGAAAGCTTTTTTCGTCCGACACTCGTCAGAGTATGAAACGTCGGATAACGACCGAAAGGTGAACCGAAATATATAGCCAGATGCGGGTGCACGTGATATGATGAATAATGCGTCTATTTGGCCCTATGATTGGCCAATTAGCACCTATTCACCATTGTTTACTTCAAGAGTCCAAGTGAAAAAACGAACTCTTTTTGTTTACACAAGACTGGGTTTTGAGTCTTGATGTAAACCGATTCCAAAACACCTAAATGAAAGGACGATCTTGCTTGCCCAATGATCCGAAAATTATCGTCTGTATATGTTTTGGCGCATTCTGGATTTGTTAGAAGATGTTGTCCTATGGCCGAATCACTTTTCATTTTAGAATTAGAGTTTTTACATGTACGAGGCGGCTGTTCTCTTGTTGTAGTGTTTTTCGTCCTGATGCTCGTGGGTACATGTTGTTTTATTCTATCTGCTAACCTCTGCGTAGTGCGCCCTACGTACCGAGCTTCACATCGGCACGAAAATTCGTAAACTACACAACTTTCGTTCCTACCACCCAAAAAAGTTGTGTAGTTTACGAATTTTCGTGCCGATGTGAAGCTCGGTACGTAGGGCGCACTACGCAGAGGTTAGCAGATAGAATAAAACAACATGTACCCACGAGCATCAGGACGAAAAACACTACAACAAGAGAACAGCCGCCTCGTACATGTAAAAACTCTAATTCTAAAATGAAAAGTGATTCGGCCATAGGACAACATCTTCTAACAAATCCAGAATGCGCCAAAACATATACAGACGATAATTTTCGGATCATTGGGCAAGCAAGATCGTCCTTTCATTTAGGTGTTTTGGAATCGGTTTACATCAAGACTCAAAACCCAGTCTTGTGTAAACAAAAAGAGTTCGTTTTTTCACTTGGACTCTTGAAGTAAACAATGGTGAATAGGTGCTAATTGGCCAATCATAGGGCCAAATAGACGCATTATTCATCATATCACGTGCACCCGCATCTGGCTATATATTTCGGTTCACCTTTCGGTCGTTATCCGACGTTTCATACTCTGACAAGTGTCGGACGAAAAAAGCTTTCAGTATGCCAAAAGAATGTTTCCGCTTTTTCGTGCTATAGTGAAGTTCTGTAGTACCAACAGACTATTCTTATTCTATTCTTATTCTATTCTATTCTATTCTATTCTATTCTATTCTATTCTATTCTATTCTATTCTTATTCTATTCTATTCTTATTCTATTCTTGTCCATTTTATTCATAGTTGAACGATGGATATAGGAATGAACTCTATCATCTTTTCAAAATTTGTTAAGTTTGCAAACAAACAGTCCAAGATGGAGGAAGATAAAGTGCCTATACTTTGCTATGGACCTACCATGCTCCAAATAACAATTGAACTGACGTAACAATCATTTTCTTGCATATGACTGAGAATTTTAAATGGGACCAACTTGGATTTAGATTGTCCATAACACACAATTGATAAATCATTCATCACAATGATAGGATTGACTTCTGATAAGCTTCTAACTCATGACTTTAGTTCCCGTATCCTACAGACAGATTCCATCATTTTTCTAATGGATCGACGTCTAAGAAAGGATCGCCTTTGTTTGGGGGAGTGGAATCCCCATACCCTAATTTACATCCCTGAAAATCTGACAGGGGGATAATGCAGGCACCAGCAGTTGAAAGGTGGGGTGAGTATGAAGGCAAATATACCGTGAATATACTGTATGATGTCTTTAGTCATAATATGAAATAAAAAGCTATTTCAGGGTCATCTAGCCTCTAGAGATCTATGCTTTTCATTTAGCATAAGTATAGGATGATGACCAATTGTCAAATACTTAGCTCTATATCTAATCTACCAGCGGTTGGCTATATATTAACCAGAAACATTGAGAAGAGGAGACAACTACAATGAACTGCGGTTATATGTTACATTGCTACATAAAAAAGAGGGTGTAGTGGCAAGGTAGGGATGCAACAGCAAGCTAGGGGTGCAGTGTTGTATACAGAGTTAAGCGCTAGGGTTTGTGGCTTAAAGAGTCTGCTGCTGGGGTGTAGCTCTCAAATGCTCCTCGTGCAAAATCCAAAAGTGGATTTATGGAAGCATCGCTCTAGGAGACGTTAAAAAAATGCACTGTCATAACTGCGTCAAAATGTAGCATAAATTAAAGAATGAACTAGAAATCAATTAATGGTTGGAAAGAATATGTTGCTTTCTGCATTGAATTTACACAATAAATGGGTCGTAACGAACATTCTTGATTGGACAGCCATAAGTCTTGTTATAAAAAGGTTGAAACATTTTTTGCAGCAAACAACTGCATAATGTGAAGAGCAAAATGAAATGTGATCTATTGCCTAACCAGAAGGGTAACGATTTAGAGCTATATATAGAAAAAAATAACCCATAACTGTGGTAATATAGCATTAGTAAAAAGAACTTGATAAAAGTTACAAATATGGAGCCCATCCAGCATAGGTTCTTCCAAGAATATTAAAATCTGTAGCTTGGTCAATGAGACAAGCAACTTGCTCTTCAGGCTGCAAGGTATATCTGGATACAGGTCCATGGCTTGCAGCTTTTTCCATGTACCTCTTTCTGATATTGTGCTCGGAAAAGCCATGTGCAACCACGTGAAATTCTTCACATTGATGAAGACGTAGCTTTAACTCTTCACTAAAAATTGAAAAGATACATCATCGATTAAGGTGCATGGATCAACTTTGGAGGTGAAAAAGTTTCAAAAAGCACTTCTTTAGGCATGTAACGAAAGAGTGTACAATTATCTACTAAAGCAATTTCCTTACCTTGTGATATGAGCACAATTTATACCATTCAACTTTTGCTTACATATTGATATCTTCTCTTTTGGATACCAGGTCATTGACTTGTCTAAAACAAAGTGGAACGAATTAAAATCAATAGTATGTAAAATGAATAGATGCAACAGGATCAATAGGAACCCACTTCGTGTATACATAATTAATCTAAGTAATACAAAGTAGCTGATATAACCTGTAACAAGTCTTCTATTTTCTTTGATGCTTATCTAATATGATATCATTAATTTTGCAGTGCAAAAATATTTGTCAAAAAGTCAAATAGCAGGCAGCAGTTGTAATTGGGGTCATTTACTTAGTACTTAGGGGAGGGGCTCAAGCAGAAGCGCACGCTCATGGAGGAGGGGGGACGGGGAATGACACATCTAAGTACGTACAGAAATGAAAAATTAACCGCCTATTACGCATGTATTATGTAATGTTCTCATTTGTAAGAAGATCCCATCTTTTTCATCAATGAAAGTGATTTTGCACACTCCTAGTGCAAACACCTAACAGTCTGCACTTATTCTGTTTATTTCCAAACCATTTGGGATCGTCAGTCAGGCATTAATGAATAAATAGGATGTTTCGTGCAAACGATGTTTAAAAATTTCCCTTTGGCATAGGGGGTCAGAAAGGTAGAAGTATGTACGGAAGAAGGGGGATTCTTAGTAAGCGTATATGTGCATATGAGGAGAGAGGGGGTTACATTTTCGCAATTTTGGCGCGTACGTACCACATAAATGACCCTCATCTAAGATTTCAACATTCAGTATTGATAAACAGACCAACCAAAAGTGTCATAAAGAGAAGAAAATTAATCATCATAATTTACCTGTTGTATCCAACGGATTCAACTGCTTCTGTGCATTTACCTTGATCAAAAAAGGTCAGAGAGAAGTTAGGACTAATTGCAAAACTAACAGAATGTAAGTTTCCATTTGTCACTAAGTGTGGAAAAACCAAACAATACCTACCGTTCCTAGATAATCAGGAGAAGAGTAAAAAACTTATATACCAATGAAAGTTTTCCTACGAGTTATAGACTGGATGGTCTTAATGCTACAATGTCTACTCATTTCTCTACCATTGGTGGAAAATTCATGAAACTCTAACACTTAATAGCTCAAACTATAGCTATGTTGTTGCTGTTGAATCAAATTAATTAGAAATTTAACTTATTACGTCATGAATTCATCCATCCACCTGTCTATTAACTTTTATTCATTCATTCATTCATTCATTCATTCATTCATTCATTCATTCATTTATTCATTCATTCATTCAATCAATCATTCAAGCACCTGGTATGGTAACTTTGTTTCGCTATTCTTCCAACAATTAAAACTATTCACATTACCTGCCAATCAATAAGTGGTTCCTGCACAAATACATCCATAGTGTTCAAAAGTAAATCTGATTCACTTCGGAGAGCACGCATTACATCTGTCATAGGAATCCTATATGGTCCTAGGTCTGTCAATGGTAATAGTAAGTTTCTGAACTGCCCAGTGAGTCGGAATGGCATTAATTCTGGCACAGGAAGAATCTGAAGGCAAAACAAACGAAAGCATAAAGAAGGAAGATGCAAGAGCAGTAAAATATGACATAAGCACATGGGAAGATTAGGATAAGGTTCAGAATAATTCAATCTTAGCTGCTTCTGTAAACTCAAAAACAACAAGATAAAACAAAGAGATGGTCCACGATGGTCTAAGAGTTTAACAACGATTTGCACCGTTCATTAAAGCCACAACACAGAAAAACAAAACTAGCTTTTATTTTTTTAAAAAGCAGGGCTGACTATATTGATCAAGTTAACAGAGAAATATGTGCCAGGCGTTTTCGATGTTATTATTCAGCTATTCGGTTATTCGGTCCAATATATATCGAATATCTGATAATACCGTCAATAAGGGAGCGGATAAAATTTCGGTTGGTTACAATATATGAATGGTCAATCATAGTACAGGAAGTTGTCATCCAAAAAATGGAAAATTATGGTATGTTGTTGTACTAAATATTGAGGCATAAAAATTCTCTGAAAGTAAAGAGTCACAAGGTTCCTTGCAGCAGAAAGTACTAATTCTAAAATAAATGAAATAGCAGTTGAACACTGAAATGTTTTGAACTGAAGGCAAGTTTAATCACAAATCATTGCTGTTGATGATTCAGGCATTTCCTTCACAATCTGCCTGCAAACTCACATGGGTATAATCGGCTAAAGAATAGATTTAAACTTTTTACGTGAGAAGACTGTTAAAAGTAGAAATACACCTAACTCTTTTTTACACATTTAGTCACTAAGACATATTCATACATAGATGTATTGTGACAAATGAATTGCAATGAATTACAATGTGGAAAAACTCTGATCTCAGACAACAGAAATTAGATAACGCCTGCATTCAAGGAGAAAAATAATAGATGAAATTTGAAAAGGGCTAAAAAAAATCGCCTTCTTACAGTTGTTGAACTTCCGAATGAGTAACCGAAATCAATTCCAATCACTCCACCATTTCTTTTGCTAATCATAAGATTGTCTAGATGGCGATCTCCAATACCAAATATGTAGTGGCATATACATAAACATGAATAAGTTTGAATGAAATGATTTCTCAACACAAAATATGCCTCAGTTGATGCAGATAAACGGTCCAAAGCACGCCTGGTGAATGGAAAACAATCCAAGTTTAGGCATTGAGCTTATACATATATATAAAATACCAATCTATTACTATAGCATGCTGGAAAGAGAGGAAGGAGATCAAGGCCATAATGCGGTACTCTCAAAATAATGCAGGCATACATTGTCTGGAATACAACGATTTCTAACTATGAAATAGTGGGAAATTTGATCATGTAAGGGGTCAGTCATTTATAACTCTGGGTACCGAGGCGGGTTTGAATAAGGGAGGGTATGAAACTTTTCCAATGGGGTATGAAACTTTTTGGACAAAAATTGAAGGGGTGTAAAACTTTTCACAATTTTGTAAATTCTAACCCACCCTGGTACCCAGAGTTATAAATGACTAACCCCTAAGAGAATAATCGTAAGATTGAAAAATTAAAACGAAGTGATTGCCTCAAAAGATCCCAAGGTATCATGCCCTGTATTCCTTCAAAAGACTTGACAACTTCAGGACGTTTTGCGTTCCTGCAAGAAAATGGATCTTACAAGCTTTAATGAAATCCCTTATAGTTGAACTAAAAAGCATAATAGCTCTGAAGATGAACAAATCATAAAGAAGTCTAGGACTACAAATTCAGTTTTCTTTTAGTAAACACTATCATCTAATAAAATATTGACATCCAGTACTGAAGAGTAGTGTGTATTATGAGGAACTTTAAAACAAAGAGAAATCAAATAAAAGTAGAAATATCAATGCATGGTTGCATAAAAGTTAGTAGTAAATCCTAATAAGAAAAGTATATTATCAATTTGTGATTTACTCCGTTATTTAAATACTACGTTGATACGTCTTTGATTCAGCTATCTATACATGAATACACAAACACACAAACACACACAAACACAAATACAAACACACACACACACACACACACACACACACACGCACACACACACAAACACAAATACAAACACACACAAAGACAAACACACACAAACACACACACACACACAAACACAAATACAAACACACACACACACACACAAACACACACAAACACAAATACAAACACACACACACACACAAACACACACACAAACACACACACACACAAACACAAACACACACACAAACACACACACACACACAAACACACACAAACACAAACACACACACACAAACACACACACACAAACACAAATACAAACACACATACACACAAACACACACAAACACAAATACAAACACACACAAATACAAACACACACACACACACACACACACACACACACACACACACACACACACACATGCACACACATATGTTTATACGATTGTGGAAAAGCTTAATAGTCATTATAAAGTCAAGTTTTTCCATAATCGTATATTTGCTCTTCCACATAGTATCGTCGAGCACTGTATTTGGAACAACCTAATCATGAACCCTATTTAATTAATATATATATAATATATATATATGATGAAGGCTTGTGCCGAAACGTTTTAAGAGTTGGAATTTTTTCTTGAGGGTCTATATATATATATATATATATATATATAGAGAAATTAAAAAATATACTTTCTTGTCACTTAACAGTCAGGACGACGACAAAAAGGAAATCATTTTAATTATAAACAAATCATATGACTATTCCAGTGGTTACATTTTGACAAATCCGGTATGACTAATCCAGTACAGTATGACAAATCCAGACGTTTCGACTTAGCCTTGAGTCATCCTCCGTAAAGAGAAGAGGGGAGAAGGGATATTGAAGGGGAAGCACAATACGTGGATAAAAACCCACGTGATGTCAAATGGAAAACAGGAGGAAAAAGTATTGTAAGGAAGCAACAGCAAGAAAAACAGTAGGAAAAAGTATACTTTCTTGTATAGTAAACGTTTCGATTTAGTATTTTCATGAGTACTAACTCTTATATTATATATATATATATAAGTTAGTACTGATGAAGATATTTAGGGACACGTCTATAGTGTAAGTGAAGTATATGTTTGATTCTCTCTTACATATATATATATATATATATATATATATATATATATATATATATATATATATATATATATATATATACACATATATATATATATATATATATATATATATATATATATATATATATATATATATATATATATATATATATATATATATATATATATATATATATATATATATATATATATATATATATATATATATATATATATATATATATATATATATATATATATATATATATATTCCAGTATAGATGGATGAATCAGAGCCGTATCCGCGTAGTACATAAATAACAGAATAAATCATAAATCGATCGAAGACATACTTCTCCTATTAGTATTTATTACTAAGTCTTATACAACCAAGCATTGATATTTCTACTGTTATCTGACTTCTGTTTGCCTTAAAGTTGCTTACAGCACACAATACTACTCAGTACTGGATGTCAATATCTTATTAGATGATATTACTACTAGACAAGACAAGACTATGCTAGTTGCATTCAGGTGTTAGTTCATTAAAAGCTACAAGTTGTCAACCTACTTGAACAAATTCTTATAAAGCTGTGCAGTGCTGCTTCCTCCCGAACTAGTGTAGAGGTTGACAAATTTATTATATTCTTGTCCTGGACGGCTGTGTAACAAACAGAACAAAAATGCAAGAAAACAGTATACTTTAGGGACAGACACCAATTGGCTATGAATAACATATGCCATCAATTAAAGGTATCGAGTCTTCATCATAAGGAACCTAAACTTTTGTGCATGCAGTGACAGAAGCATCAACAAAACACAAAAAACTCCACGAAAAGAAGCACTCGTGATTTATTGCTGAATAAATTTCATGTAATAAACAAAGCTTTATATGTTCACACTAGATCAGAAATATCTATTTCTAAGTAAAAGACTGTTTCAAAAATTATTACAAAACATTCATGGTGACAAACATCCTACGCTTAAACACAATCAATGGAAGGTAAAACGCACTTGTTTTTTTCCAAGAAAATTCTTTCTGCATCTGAGTATACATTCTCCATAAATCCTTTCAATGTAGCACTATTGGCTACCCATTGAAGTATCCCAGTCCTAATAGAGATTAAAATCTCGTGATCTTAAACAAAACGACAGTTGAATTCGATGAATAGCTAAAACGACCTAAAGGTTTATCGAAATGGCAAACAAAAACTTGGCCTAAAAGTCTGAAATAATCAAGACTAGTTCTAGATACAAAAATTTTGCCACTAATGATGATAGAGGGCACAATAGGGACTCATCAAATTCAAAATAGATTAACACGACTCGTAAGAAATGTCAGTATTGACAGTCAAATAAAACAAACATAACATAAACAGCTATGTCATATAACGTACTGCCTTTAGCAATCTATATTACATGATTCAAAAGAATGCAAAATGAAATAGGAGAAACTTCGATGGCTATGTCAAAAGTGCTCTACCTCGTTGTTAAGGGAATAACTTGGTAGGTTTTCAGTTTCAAAGATTTGGCACTGCAAGTTGGATCTTTGTGAAGAATGCCGTTCATTATTTCAAACAACTGGAATATAATATGAAATTGATTTATGGAATAGCATGCTAACAACTGGAATATAATATGACATTCGACCGACCGCGACACGGTATAGAGAAAGGAAAAAATTATGCAAATAAAAGTGCTTACAAGGAAATGTCATCGATCGAATGACCGATGGAAAAAGCAATTGAACTTCCAATGCGCTATATGGTGACACTTGACTCAAATTTTCATTTCATTTCAATTTCATTTTCATTTTTTAAAAATTTTCGGAGGGTACCCCTTCACAAATTCTGGTATACAAGGGGGCCCTCAGAATCATCAAATAATATGTTTGGTTGACTATGCTTGCAAGTGTGACATAACATGTATTCATCTCCTGGTAGTTGTGTAAACATGATTTGGTCAACATATACATTGCTGAATTATGATGCAAAGTAGTTTTGATAAAACATATTAATGAGGTACTTGCAGTGGTCACATGACCATTACGTAATCTCGATTATGATTGGCCAATTCGGTCTGGTGGGCAAAACAACTTGTTGCAAAGAAAGGCAATGTCTGAACTGCAAGTAGTTGGATGTAAATAGCTGAGCCGCTGCTATCATTCGTTGGTAATTTGTCAGGTCTTAAGTAATTTCTAAATATCTCAGTTCACATACTATTTCATTCACATTGTATCAGCATTTTCTCATGCAAACAAAGGACTCTGAATGCGTTTATGAGTTCCACTTTTAACCCCGCAAAGTCAATCAAGTCTAGGAAAGCATGATCACAGTCGTGGTCAATAACTTGATAATTTTAGTTATTTGCCTACCTGAAATGTGACGATAGGTTTTAAAAGCTTTAGATTCCTTCTGGAAGCATTCACTTTGTAAACTCTGACTGTTTTAAAATTAATAGACTGTTCCCTTTGTAAACAGTCAGAAGATTTCGCATGCTTTTTGCTGTCCTTGACCCTCGATTACATATTTGGTAATCTGTTGGTATATAGTCAAAAACGCTGTGAAAGCACTTACCCATCGTCCGGGCAGGTTGAGGGCCTGAGTGTTTTTAAAATTAAAACAACAGTCTTTTATATCGATGGCAATACAGTCAGAGTTTACAAAGTGAATGCTTCCAGAAGGAATCTAAAGCTTTTAAAGCCTGTCGTCACATTTCAGATAGGCAAGTAACTAAAATTATCAAGTTATTGACCACGACTGTGATCATGCTTTCCTAGACTTGATTGACTTTGCGGGGTTAAAAGTGGAACTCATAAACGCATTCAGAGTTCTTTGTTTGCATGAGAAAATGCTGATACAATGTGAATGAAATAGTATGTGAACTGAGATATTTAGAAATTACTTAAGACTTGACAAATTACCAACGAATGATAGCAGCGGCTCAGCTATTTACAGCCAACTACTTGCAGTTCAGACATTGCCTTTCTTTGCAACAAGTTGTTTTGCCCACCAGACCGAATTGGCCAATCATAATCGAGATTACGTAATGGTCATGTGACCACTGCAAGTACCTCATTGATTACACATATTAATGAACTTTACAATTAACCAATTATAAGAGTGATGATACCAAATATGTTAACAAAGTAACAGAACCATGGAAAAAGGTCCATGAGTCTTGCCTGTTCAATCCTTTGATCCAACCTCAAATCTTCCCCTCCTTTAACGAGGAAGGAATACTCTTTCTCATCATGCCCTATTATCTTTATTCTTTTTGGTCGTCTTAGAGACTGTAAAACAAGCACCTAAAATAAAAGAAGAGATTTACCATCCTAAAAAAGTTCCCAAATTAATACAATTACAGCAAGCCTCTGAAGAATTGATGCAGAAATTGGTAGTCTGTCATATTTCACAAAAGGAAAAACAATTTACTCAAATACACAGGAAATACTAACTTGACCTTCAAGCTAGTCAGCATGACGTAATGGTCTAAATATCACATAACTGATACACAAAAACGTATGCAGACAAGTGGGTTCATATTAAGATCCTACAATGCTGCTTTCTTTTTGTGATTTACACCACATCTGTATTTGTACTGCTATGCACATTGAAACTCTACAGAGTAGGATCTTTGGCAATTTTTATTTGTCTTAATGAAAAGCTTCCTTGCACAGGTTAAACCACAGCAAAAGTACTCAACATTGTCTAAAAACAAGGTTTCAGTATAACCTAGGGTAGGCATTGTATATCAGCTATCCTGGAGGAGATAAACAAAAAGGAAAATTTAATATAACTAACTTTTTCATCGAAACCAGCAATACGAACATGGTACTCTGGTAGAGGCTTTTGCTGGCCAGTGTATTGCCCTGTTATTATTAAAACATGTCATCGCTTTTGAATGAAATCTAATGAAATTGCAACTGAGAAAAGTCTAATGTTGTATAAAGTTGGGTGTGAAAGGAAGAAGGCAAGTAAGCATTTGCACCGCAACTCAGAAGCAATCATCAAAAGTGATATCCAACAAATAAATCTTTCGTGAGTACAACATGAATATACAGGGAATTGTAAAATTTGAGTAGCATTCAAAGTGTTCACTATTGGAAACGCTTCAAAGGGCGTGGCTATGACTGGGTTCAATTCGCCAACCTAGTTGCAAATCTGGGGATATCTTCTGTAATATCAAATCAAGTTGAGGGTGAATGCTACAGTTCAACGCACTGAATAGAGATTGCCATCTATTGATTGATAAATACAATATGCCAAAAGTCAAGTGTGATTATACCTGGAACTTCAATGAATCTATCCCCTTGAATTCTTTGGATTGATGCGAACCAAGGTGAATATGCTTTCAATTCCAAATTAAACTGTCTAAGCTCTTTAAGTTCCTTTGCCAGTTCCATACGTTTACTTTTGAAGGCCTTTATAAAAGATAGGCGGTAGGTAACACAATAATTCATAATCTTTCAAGTGGGTCGTCTATGCTAATATATCTACAACAGGATCCATGTTTACATGAAGCAAAAACCTCACTTGAAAGTTTGAAAAGGAGGTACCATATAAACAGTATGGCGTCCATAATACACAGTAACAACCTGTCCAGATCAGATCATGAAGAAAGACAAAGTAAAGACATGGTACGATCATTTGACTAAAGGCAGACATAATATGCTCAAAAAGTAGGAGCATTCCTCTATCAATAATAATGAAAGTTTGAGGCGGCATGAAAATAATGATGGAATGCATGAAACAGTCAATGAGCTAGAGCAAAATAACGAGTATCAGTACCTTTGCTGGCATGTCAATGATATTTGATCCATCTTTACCGAAATACTCTCCTATCACCTTTGAAAATACCTAAGAAGACATGATGAAAATGCAAGCATAAAACGTGATAAGACGTGATCAAATCGAAACTACTGCCTCAATAGGACATCTAATCTATATCGATATCTATGCAAAGTATGCAATCTTTATTTATTTGTACCAAGTTCCTTCAATCATCCATTTGTACTTTCTATGAGAAGAATATAACTTCAAATCAAATGAATCACAAACTTTGGAACACTTTTTGTGAAGATCTCCCTTGATAATGTCATTGCGTTCCATTGGTTTGAAAAGCCTTCTCCAAATACATCCAAAACACCGTCTTATTGCACTCGCATCTCTTCGCTTTACTTCCAACAGCTTCAACATGTCGCCAACCCAATCCTAACAAAGAAGGGGTCATTCAACAAGACAAAATTACCAAGGAACAGACCCTTATATTTGATTTCTAAAGGTTCTACCATAGTCATTGCTATAGTCATTACCATATTCGGAACCACCATAGTCATTACTATATATCATTATATATCATGCACCTACTGTTCGCAGTTGTAATGTAATCTTCTAAACCGGTTATGTAAGCCAGTTCTACTCGGCACTACTTCAGACCAAGTAACAAATATAAAGAACTTCAATTATAAATACATGTTATGAATATATCCATCAGTGGCGGCGCGTACTAGCAGTTTTTTGGATAATATGGTAATACCAAAGAGTTAGAAAGATACATCAATCTATCCTTTTTTCTGCGGGATAGTTTAAGCAACATAATCTCACTTTGAAGCATATTCCAAAAATGACACAATATTTCACCAATCAGATAACACTGGTCAAAACAATTTTTCTGCTGGGAAAAAATCCCTTCAATACAGCTAATTTTGGGGCGTTGACTTTATTATTATTATTATTATTATTATTTTTTATTATTATAAAATTCTTTAAAGTTGGTATAATACATAGTTATAAAAAACTAATTCAAGCCAACTATTTACAATACCTAAAATCTAAGAAATATCAAATATTAAAGAAAAAGAAAATTTTTTTGTAATAGTGTTATTAGATCTTTTTATTTTTTTGGATCCTCGCTATCCCTATTTTTTGCTTAATTACAGATCTTGCAATTGCATGTAACTGCATTCCATTTTTTGATCTCTCTTTTGAATATCGCTGTCAACTTCAAAAATCATATACGTTTTATCAGGTTTTATGAATACAAAGTCGCATGATTACAGTGTAGACAATCATAAAAGACAAATTTAAGAATATCTTTAGGCCAGTAACGTGTAGAAAAGGCTTTCACACCTAAGTATTTTGAAATGCTTTCATAATTTTGGTGAAATGGCTTAATAATTTTCTGAAATTCGTTGTCTGAAAATACAAATGAAAACAAACAAGGTAGGATTGTGAGCCATTGTAATGACTAACGTAACTGCCTCTCTGAGGTAACATCTGTTCCCATTTACTATTTTCATTGTCTGAAAATATGCTGGATATGAGTTTGTGTGTGTGAAAATATGATCTAAGCGACTAATCTTTAGTCAAGTGCTTGGAGGTAGTTTGAGAATGTCAATGCAAAAAGGACACTTGCAAAAGTGCAAAAGTGATTCTTTCGGCTACACTTATGATAAATTCATCTTCAAAGAGAAGAGAAAAAGTATTCAGTAGACGAATTTTAAACTCCTACTACACTTACATTAAAAATAAACTTAGAGAACAAGGTAAACAGTTGGCACTTCCCATCATTTGCAAGTCCCACAAAGAAAGCATCTGGCTCTGCACTAAAGGAAATCAGAACTCGTTCAAGTTCAGAATTCCTGTAATCAGACGAGAACAGACTAACCACTTTGATGATTGATACTTGTGCCTGATAATCTAAGTAGGATATAACAAAAGGAACTGGAAGAGCACACTCTACTCGGTAATTTCTTTAGCAACTCGTATTTTGTATTCACACATTTGTACGGTTCTTTGTGCTAATGAAAAATAGTTGTGCTGAAACATTTTGCCATGGTTATTGGTAGTATAAGCCTATCAAGATGATGATAAACAATGTTTAATAATGTGGCATCAGCAGGTTTTGCTAACTATTTCTTGCTAGATGTTAATCCTAACGCATCAACTCTCAGAAATATGACCTATATGAATCGCTTTATTCGTACCGTTAATGGAACATTCAACTCATCTTATAGAGTAGATCCTTCAAAATATAGCATACTACCACAGGAAATTATTATAATAACTTAATTTAGGCATAGGAAAGTTTTCATGTGAATTCAAATTTATTTGATATAGATTTTCACAGAATTTCAGGAACTGTAAAAAATCTGCAATATTTGTGACATTTGTGTAAAATGGGATATAAAAAAGCAGAAAATGTAGACGTGATGAGGGAAAACCGTTATGATTTTCAGAAGCAGCGTACTGAAAATTGATAAGAATCCCCTGAGTGACAACCTAGCAGAGCAAGAGTTTTTTGTAGACCAGTGTAATCTATCTATAGGCCCCTATTTCTTATATCATCTCATTTTGCTCCCTCACTAGCAAATTCAGTGATCATTCGGGGCACATTCCAGTGTACCCAGGTAAATTCAATTTAAATTCTAGAAAATGACTATTCAACTGGAGTTGCCATTTGATTGGGTGAAGTTCCATTGTGATTCAACATGACGTAAGTCAAGTGGGGCAGCTCGAAAGTACTCAATCAGGCAAGCACAACAACTTTTTTTTAACAAATCGAGCAAACAAGATTGCAGACGGAAACAGTCTAGTTAACTTTTTTTAACCATTAGGCCCGTATTTACCACAAGAATCCCCATTGTTATACAACACCAAAAAGATGATCCACAATCCTACTATAGTGCAATTAATGCAAGATTTGTAAGGAAAAGAGCTCTTAATCATTCTGCCCGAAAGCCAAATAGCGCAAAGGCCGTATGAATATGACAATTACTCGTAAATAATTAGAAATATTGCACTTATCAGGATTTCAATAGGAGTTTGAGATCGATTTCTTACGTGCCACCATTGATATCTATCAACAAAAAGGTAAAATCTCTGACCAACTTGTGGTAGCTATTGAAATAAATTCTTCTAAAGGAAGGGAAACGGTCTCCTACGAATGGGAGTATTAGAAATTAATGAATCATGCCCATATACGAATGATATGCAACTGTAGAAACTTTGAATTAAAGTTCTTTGTGCTACATCTAATTTATGGCTTTTCTTTGGAAGAATTCAAAATCAAGCAAGATTCCGCACTTATGACATTTGAGTGATGAAGGTAAATGGAGTTTGCATTCTTAACCACCTATTGTGATCAAATTTTACAACCATCGTTTGGATTAACAAACGATACGATGAAATTGTGAGAAAAACGTTACATTCGTAGTGCTCATAAAAACAAGAAAACAAAACATGATTGTTCTGACATCATGCAACAAAATATTGAATAGGAGCAATTTCATTTCAACTACGGATTAACAAAATTGGTTAAAAACATAAAAGACTGACCACTCGAATAGCTCAATTACTTAGCATGGTCTTGTGAGTGAAAATTGACTAGAAGAGGAAAGTTACCGCAGTTGTCTGAGGAAATTTTTAATATTTTGTGAAAACTTATTATAAAATGTATTTTAGAAAATATGTAATATTTAAAATATGATAAACTGAAAACAACCTCAAAAACAATTGCTGGATCAGAAAGTTGTTCAAGTGCATCAATGAACTCATCGCAGAGTGCATTATGGGTGATGGTTAACAATCTGCAAAAGCAATTATTTAACTTATTACCAAATTCCAGAAATGAAGCAAGATAAAAACAAGTTATGGAAAAGGAAAGATTTAAGGAAGAAATACAATCTAATTACAGGAACATGAAATGTAGATACAAACATAAATAAAGATATAAAACAAAGGATCGTCCAATGAATAAAGATATAAAACAAAGGATCGTCTAATGAATAAAGATACAAAACAAAGGATCGTCCAATGCATAAAGATACAAAACAAAGGATCGTCTAATGAATAAAGATATAAAACAAAGGATCGTTTAATGAATAAAGATATAAAACAAAGGATCGTCTAATGAATAAAGATACAAAACAAAGGATCGTCCAATGAATAAAGATATAAAATAAAGGATCGTCTAATGAATAAAGATACAAAACAAAGGATCGTCCAATGCATAAAGATACAAAACAAAGGATCGTCTAATGAATAAAGATACAAAACAAAGGATCGATCGTCTAATGAATAAAGATATAAAACAAAGGATCGTCCATTGAATAAAGATATAAAACAAAGGATCGTCCAATGAATAAAGATATAAAACAAAGGATCGTTCAATGAATAAAGATACAAAACAAAGGATCGTCCAATGAATAAAGATACAAAACAAAGGATCGTCTAATGAATAAAGATACAAAACAAAGGATCGTCCAATGAATAAAGATACAAAACAAAGGATCGTCTAATGAATAAAGATATAAAAGAAAGGATCATCCAATGAATAAAGATATAAAACAAAGGATCATCGAATGAATATACGAAGTACCGTGCTAATTCATTTTTCTTTCGGTTTCCTTCCGGTGAATTATCAAAAGAGAACTGATCACTGCTTATACGTAAAGGATAAGTCAAGGCATGAGGGTAATCTTTCGCAATATTTGATAATACTTGAAAAACCCCCTCTGTTTTATCAATAGCTGCAACAATTTGGTTCAACCAGGCCAAAAACATCCACGACGGGACCTCATCAACCTGTAAACAAAGCAGTTCACTTCATAGATGACGATTTATGTTATAATAACTTCTCCGAATTTTCTGGCAACTGGCAAACTTGGATGAAACAAAACACAATTACATTGATTACAGCACGAAAAAGCGGTACCATGTTTTAACCATACTGAAAAGCTTTTTTTCGTCCGACACTCGTCAGAGTATGAAACGTCGGATAGCGACCGAAAGGTGAACCGAAATTTATAGCCAGATATGCGGGTACACGTGATATGATGAATAATGTGTCCAGTTAGCCACATGATTGGCCTCTTGGCACCTATTCACCATTGTTTACTAGAAGAGTCCAAGTGAGAAAATGAACTCTTTTTGTTTACACAAGACTGGGTTTTGAGTCTTTATGTAAACTGATTCCAAAACACTTAAATGAAAGGACGATCTTGCTTGCCCAATGATCCGAAAATTATCGTCTGAATATGTTTTGGCGCATTCTGGGTTTTTAATGAGATGTTGTCCTATGGCCGAATCACTTTTCATTTTAGAATTAGAGTTTTTACACATACGAGGTGGCTGTTCCCTTATTGTAGTGTTTTTCTTCCTGATACTCGTGGGTATATGTTGCTTTATTCTGTCAGCTAGTCTCTGCGTAGTGCGTCCTACGTACCGAGCTTCACATCGGCACGAAAATTCATAAACTACACAACTTTTTTGAGTGGTAGGAACGCTATCTTTTTTAGCAGATGGTAGCATGACCTTAGTATTGTAGACCACACGAGGTTTCACAGCATAGAAACAGGATGTAATGGCTTTGTTAATTTGGTTTTCAAATCTTGATGAAACATTACCAATCCAGGGCAATTTTAGGTAAACTGGGCACTTCTCAGGACCACACGGTTTTTCCGCTGCAAAGTTGGCAAGTTTTTGCTTAATACAAGAAATAAGGACATCGTCTGGATATCCATTTTCAATGAGCAGTTGTTTTACTCTATCAAGTTCTGAGCCTAATTTAGTTTTGGAGCAAATCATTAGTGCCCTGTGAACTAAGGTTTTGATAAGGCTAATTTTCCTTGATTTTGGGCTGAAGGAATTCCAACGGATGTATTGCCCTGTAAACGTTGGCTTCCTGTAAACGCTGGTGAGAAATCCAGTGCCCTCTTTTTCCACCAAAACATCTAGAAAGCTCAAGGAGTTGTTTTGCTCCTTCTCTACTGTGAAATTTAAAGCTGGATGCAGCAAGTTAAGTTTTCCATGAAAACAGTCACAATCCAGCTCGGAACTAAAGATGACGAAAGTATCGTCCACATATCTAAAGTAGACACCTGGTTTTACGGTGTTATCAAAAAGTCTACTTTCATGAAAGCCCACGAAAATGTTTGCTAAAGCCGGCCCCAGGGGGCTGCCCATTGCCACTCCATCTAATTGCTTATACATTTGGTTGTTAAAACTAAATTCCACTCCTCGCGTAGCAATTAGCATCAATTCTTTAAAGGTGTCCTCGGGGAATGGAGGGCAATCAAGGTGACCTCGATACAAAGCATCAGCACAAATCCCTATGGTCTCATCTAATGGCACATTTGTGAATAGACTGCTGATGTCAAAAGAGCATAGAAATGCCTTGGTAGGTTCTAGGTTGCAGTTTTGGATAAAATTGGCAAACGTAAAGGAGTCTTTTATACAATGTGAGGAGTAGGATTTTAGGACCGGAGCCAAAATTTCTGCTAACCACTTAGCAAGTTCATGTTGAGAGGAGCCAATCATGGATAAAATGGGCCGAAATGGGGTATCTTCTTTATGTGTTTTAGGCAAGCCATACATGCGGGGGCGCTGTGAGCCAGTGGGTCGAATCCTATTGTAAACATCACGAGCCAGGATGTTTTGGTTTACTAAGTCTAAGAGACGTTAACATCCTGGCTCGTGATGTTTACGATAGGATTTCTATGCTGTGAAACCTCGTGTGGTCTACAATACTAAGGTCATGCTACCATCTGCTAAAAAAGATAGCGTTCCTACCACTCAAAAAAGTTGTGTAGTTTATGAATTTTCGTGCCGATGTGAAGCTCGGTACGTAGGACGCACTACGCAGAGACTAGCTGACAGAATAAAGCAACATATACCCACGAGTATCAGGAAGAAAAACACTACAATAAGGGAACAGCCACCTCGTATGTGTAAAAACTCTAATTCTAAAATGAAAAGTGATTCGGCCATAGGACAACATCTCATTAAAAACCCAGAATGCGCCAAAACATATTCAGACGATAATTTTCGGATCATTGGGCAAGCAAGATCGTCCTTTCATTTAAGTGTTTTGGAATCAGTTTACATAAAGACTCAAAACCCAGTCTTGTGTAAACAAAAAGAGTTCATTTTCTCACTTGGACTCTTCTAGTAAACAATGGTGAATAGGTGCCAAGAGGCCAATCATGTGGCTAACTGGACACATTATTCATCATATCACGTGTACCCGCATATCTGGCTATAAATTTCGGTTCACCTTTCGGTCGCTATCCGACGTTTCATACTCTGACGAGTGTCGGACGAAAAAAAGCTTTTCAGTATGGTTAAAACATGGTACCGCTTTTTCGTGCTGTAGTGAAGTTCTGTAGTACCAACAGACTTTTCAATTACATTGATATATGATAAAGGGAATACATTGATAGGTGACGTACAAGTTTATTGCACGTGGATAATATATAAATAAGTCAAGGTCAGCCTTGCTAAGAATGAAAAAATATAAAAATTGATTGAATGATGATGCCTATACGTTTTCTTACTATAAAGTTTATACGTTGTATTAAAGAATGTAGTCTACTCTTCCAAGTCAGAATCATTGAAAATCCAATTAAAAATCTGCTTTATGGTTTGTGTCAAAAGAGAGAGCAGAAGATAATGAAGTAATAACATTTAGTCAAAATTAGAAATCTAATAAAGTATTTCAAAACAGAATAGTCTACAAATAAATCTAACATCTGTTTCAAAGGTAACGACGAGAAAAGGGAGAATATTCAGGGCTCTACAAACCTGCTATCAAACCTGTTATAACAAATTATTTCAAAAACTGAGTTCAATTTAGAAAATACTGGTAATCATAACAGTTTAATTGTTATAACAGCCAATTGTTATCATTACCTTTTTAGAAAAAAGACAGATTGTTTCCGGATAGTGATCCAGAATTTGCAACAGCCTAGGGAATCTAAGGCGTGCATCTGTCGAGTCAAATGTCATCGATTTCAGCGTATAACGCATGACGATATCCGCATATTCTGATTTCTTCATGAATTCTGTTTCATCTAAAGCAAACCATACGTGGTATATATAAATCTAAAGAAGGCGAGAATCAATACGTTGAAAAAGTACTAATTTCATCCCTTGAATCCTATTCATGGTCTAAAAATCTATGTCTGATATTAGCTAAATATATATTCATCCAAACTACTTTCACGGGAAAGCTATAGGGATGCTCTAGGAATCGAGGCACGTGACTTTCAGATGGCCGGTTTGCCAATTTCTACTATGGGTATAGATGTTGATGAGTTCTGGGCTACAATTCACGAGATTCGCACTGTTGATACCAACCAGCCTGTCTACGGTACCCTTCATATGTTCATACGTGCACTACTGGCATTGCCAGCTAGCAATGCTGACAGTGAAAGATGTTTCTCTATGGTCCAAAAAATTGATTTGGAAGACAGAAGTTATCTTGAGTACACCACTGAGGCACATTTCCTGGTGTTATAGCTGAACGTACACACTATTTATAAGCATATCATCATTTTAGCATATCATCATATTAGCATATAGTCTATGAGAATATCAAGGCTCACAAATTCTCTAAAATTTAAAACTAATTTAAGAATAATGCAAGGCTCAAGCTTCACCAAGATTTAGATTTTTTGCTGATCTGGGCTTTTTTAGAAAAAAGAGTGCGCTTCATTTATCCTGTCTGGAACTTGCTATACTATGAAGCAACTCAGGGGACTCTTCTGGAAATGTCAGTCAAAACACTTTTTATTATAAGAATATAGTCTATGCGAAAGCTAATGTTCAAAATAGCTAAAATTTAAGAATACTGTAATTTAATAATATTCCTAGGCCCAAAATCAAACAATTTAAGAATACTGAGGCTTAGTGCTTAGTGAAATATTAGGTATTTTTTAAGAAAATGCTTGTAGCTGAAGACCGTCATAGTTATAAGCAACCAAGGTCTTGTTTGAAATACAAAAATCAGCAGACAGGCAATACAACGTCGAGCATGGTTCATACAGTAATTATTGAATTTGATGAATTTGATGACAATGAAATGAATTTAATTTTTTTGCAAGACAGTACGCATATCACTTCAAACACAATGTAATTTATTAAGTTTTGAAACGGTGTCCCACTTTGACAAGCTGAGCAGGTTGGACAATCTGTATATGACAAATGATACTAACTTTCCTCATTTTCCTTCAAACGCTCATCACAAAATTTGACCATTGTCATCAGTGCTTTTTCTATCAGTGACCTACAAATGAAAAGTTTTGAACAGATGAGGAGGGATACAGTATACTCCGGATATTCTGGATCGACCGGGAGTAAGGGAAAAAATCCGGATTAAGCGGAAATCTGGATTACCAGGAAGGCAATTTTGTGAAGCATAAAATGAAGTAGGAGCTGTAATAACGTACTTACAGCTTGCACTAATCAAACTGAGACATTTCTTATGAAATTTGAGTAATATTCTCATGTTTAAATTTAGTACCAAGTGATAGTGGAGGATTGCATAAAGGGCCCCGATGGATGTTGGTGGCAGGAGTGGTCCATTGGGCTTAATGCTAAAGAGGCCCCATGGAAATGGCTAATAAACTTATGATCAATCATGGCCCAATAAGAAATCAAATAGAAAAGCTAAGACAGAAGTCTAAGATTTGGCTTTGAAGATTTAACTTTCTACTTCAGGCCCAGTTTTAAAAGACCCCCATTTATCTGGATGGCAGGACCAGTGATCCATTGGGGCCTATCTGTTTCGAATGCAATGCAGGTGTGAATTTTTCGATTTTGGTCACGTGTATGTTTTTGGATTCAGAAGCGATTTCGCAATGAACAGCACTAATTAGCTAGCGAGATTAAATTTGTGTAAGCTTGTGAAAAGCTATGGAAAAGTGCGCTATTTATGGCACTGCCTGTCTCCTTCCTACCAGAGGAGGATTTTTTCGAAACCAATACACGATGGAAAAATCCGGATAAATCAGCCCTTTCAAAATCTGGAATAAGCAGTCTAATATACTACATAAAACTTCGAGAGTAAGGAAAAAAATCCGGATTATCCGATGCCGGATTATTCGATGTATACTATAATAAATGAACTCCTTGAATTTATCCTAGTGGAAAGACTGTGAATTAATGTGCAGAGGGTAAACTCTAGTTTTAATACCACAATAAAGGACTTTCTAAAATGCGAAGCTACAACAAAATTATCAATTGGTGGATTCATGTGAAATGCAGATTTAGGAACTTCCAAATGTGACTTTCCTCTATCAACTTCCAAATGTGCAAAACACGCCGGACAAATTCTCCGATTTATTGCGGTATCAATAACAACCCTTCGAAGTAGACAGCTTTGAGGGTCCAACATTGATAGGCTATTGACTACAAAGGAGATAATGGGCTATATAGGGCATATTTACAGCATAACGTAATTAAATAGTTAATTTTATTTGCAAAAATAAACAGTTAATACTATTGTGTAGTCAAATGCACTATACTCCGACTAATAAAAGCATAAGATTGGAATTGGAATTAAATATGAGTGCAGCAACGCCGAAGGGACAAGCTCTTGGTGAGAAAGAAGGCGCTTCCATACTAGCAGAACATCTCTAAAGCAGTGCCTTGAAGAATTGAGAGACAAAAACGAATAAAATGATATTTTTATACCTATTTTCAGGTACGTCAGTAGACATCTGATGAGATGATGCAACAGCAGAACCAAGACAGGTATACGAGCACTCATGAATGAAATCTAAGAACTAAAGTAAAGTTATTCCTAGGCTATCATTGAAAAAAGAGGAAGAAGAACATTGAAGACAAAGGATTGACGCTACTTCCACTATAAAATATTGATCTTGGATAGAAATCTTCTTGGATAGACATCTAATAACGTGTCGAAGTAAATTTAACTCAAAAGAGGTAAATGAAATTAACTTAAAAGAGGTAAATGAAATTAACTCAAAAGAGGTAGATGAAATTAACTCAGCAGCTCCATGTATATATGTTTACTGTATATTGTATATATGTATATACTTAGCGATATTTTCAAGTTCTGTATTTTTCTCGACGTTCTGCACGAGTTGGGTCAAGACTGAGCTTGCAGAAAGCTAAAATTGTTTTTCAAAAATGAATTCAAACTACAAGCTGTGATATCAGAGCAAAGACAAAAAACATTGTAAGGACTAGAGCAAGAAGAACAACGGTTTTGCAGCTGTAATTCCTAAATATTTACACTGTCTATATGTAACGGTGGTAGCGCTCCAAATATCTTCTGAAAAATATGCTGTTGTTCGTTGCCAACCAGACTCCTCAAATCAGACATATCTAAATAGAAAATGGAAGTATAAAGTATTTCAAACAAGATGAAAGAAAAAGGAAATTGGCAGAAAAAAGTTCACTTAAAAGAGGAAGCGATACTTGCAATTAACTTCATAAAATTGATACTCTGAATTAAATTAATGGATCAGAAACTAGCCAAGATGCTCTTGGTAATAGTAAAAATTTAATTAACCTTGGTTCGCAATGATTTTAGTCAAACAATCTAATGTTTCAATTTGCTGTAGATGATGCTGAAGGGACCACGTGATCTGTTTCTTTGCAATTGAATCTGTATCATCTATCAAAGGTAGGAGAAACATAAAATATGCATTATATGAAAAATAAAATATGTATGACATGAAAAATAAAACAAGTATGATATGAAAAATAAAACATGTGTCATATGAAAAATAAAATATGTGCAGAAAATAAATCTGAAAAAATAAAAGTGAAACTGGAATCAGGATTCAAAATAAGAACAAAGTTGAAAGCACTTGACAGCGGGATGAGGAAACTGAATGCAAAATATGATAACGAAAAGTATAGTTATACATGAAACAACTATCTTAGATATCATGTAGAAAATATCAATAATGAAAATATCAAAAAGCCATACGCAATTGCTCTAGAATAGTAAACAGCGATGGAACTGCCTCAAAAAGCGGTAACATCTTTGCTTTCTCACGATTAACGTGTGCATAAACATGGTACCATTTCACTGTTAGCTCGTTATTTCTATCATGGTCCTAATGAAACAAACGTATAATCTTACAGTAATTCATGAAATGAGTTGTAGAAATAAAAGACTTGGCAACCAATTCAAAGCAAAAATGACTCACAAAATTGATTTAGAACTTGCCTAAGTACCTGTGCCTACATCACACAGTGCACACTGATAATAACAGAAAATATGGTCAATGGATGAACTATATGGTAAACTGTCTGATTTGACCGACTGATTTGACCGGTGTAAATAAATATCAACAGAAAATAAATGAATCAACAAAATCAATAAATTAATTGAATACTTTGACTGTTGAATTGTAAGACTCTCGCAAATACTTGGATGCAAGTGAAAAGTTACCCTGCAATAAAATATGAAAAGACGATCTTCATTCACAAAGAAGAAACAAATTCAAGTTTATCAAATTTGTATTCAAATGTAAAATTAAATAATTCTTCATAAAAATTAGGCTTCATTATACATTTAATTTCATTTTGAATTGAAAAATTCCGTTTCATCCTCAACACAAGCGAATACGAAAACAAACAATAGAAAGGAGAAGCGGAGCTCATGAATAAATGAAGCAATTAAAAATGTTAAGACTTACCCTTTTCCTTGCAACTTCAGCAATTTTAAGAAGAAAATTTGCTCCTTCAATGTCAAGCAACTCTGTGATTTCTCCAGATCTTAAATACAAAAGCAGTTTGCCACACAACAGTTCACAAGTAAAACTGATAACGTCCGGAAAATCTCAGATTTACTTCGTATATACTACACAAAACCATAAATTGTATGCTTCATTAGAAATATTACTTAAGGATCTCAGAAAATCTATTTAGGAATGTGAAATGATTTAAAGAATGATAAAAGCAAAACTGACAGCTACAAACAGAATGAAAAATGGCATATAAAAGGAAATATGCAAAGAGAGGAAAGAAAGAGCAGAGGAACATAAATAACAAAAACGAAGACTATTTTGATAAGAAACTATCTCAATAATGCCACAAACAACATCTTTAATTACCTTTCAGTCCCCGAAGTTTTTTGCTTCATTTTCTTTAAATATGTACACCTATAAAACAGCAACAAATTTGCCGAGTCTCAAATGACATCTCCACAAGTTTTTATTTGCTTTACATGTTTTTTCGCGAAAAAGAAAGGTGAACATCACATCATGGACATGAATGGTAACATCCTTGATACTTCAATCAATAACAAATTTTTCATTCATTTCTATCCGTTCAGTCACTACAACCGACAAATGAAAAGGGAATCTGACATCCTTTAAATTCCTACCTGTTGATCATGACGTCATCCCACACTGACATAGAATTAAGATTTTCATCTAGTTGTCGTTCTGACCAACTTCTCAATATTTCCTTAATGTTATTGACATTCAAGTCTTCTTTAAAAAAGGAATAATTAGTGATTAAGACTGAAGCCAAGCTTGTAATAATAATACGCTAAAAAAAGCTCAATGGTTACAATTTTGCATTCTGATTAGAACCATACATATAAGCATCATGTTTTCACAGTTATCGACTCCAAGGCAATAAACAGGTGGTACGTCAGCACACACAACAAATGAAATCATGAATAACGACATAATAATAATAATGATGCGACAACTTAAGGAATGAGGGAACAAGACAATTAAAAGAGAGATATGAACACTTTACCATCTTTAGAAATGAGGTCTGTGAACTCCATCATTTCATAAAGTTTTTGCAATCTGCTTACAGCAGCTAATCTGCTTTCTTTTAGCAAACTGCTCACATTTGACCATTCCTTGAAATAATTAAAAAGTCCTATTTCATAAATCCAGGAATAGATATTTGGAAACTGACAAAACGAAAAAAGAGCACCAAAAACGATTTCATATTTTGGGTATCCAACATTTACACGTCTGAAAGTATAGGACGTCATAGGACAATAACCTCACAAAATCCTTGAATGCCAAGATTGATGTAGTGTTTGGCAGCTCCATAGTTTTCTTGAAGGAGCTTCAGAAATGCCAGATCATCGTAAAACTTGGACTAATAAGAGACAACAAAATATTTGTTTTAACTAGCAAAGTACTTCGGAGAGTTAGTCTAAATCAGTTGATTATGTGTCGACATAATTGATATGCATCGCTGTGTCATAAAATAAATAATAGAAGCAGCTTATGTCACATATATAGTGATATAAAGACAAGAAGTAATGGGGAATAAAGTAAAACAAAACTGAAGACTAATATAAAGAATTAAAAGCATATAGCAAAAAGCTGATTCGAATAATTACTAACAACAAATAAAATGAAACCTCGAGAATCTCTTTACGTTCTTCATTTCGAAGACCTTCGTCAATGAAAGTACAAAATTGCTCGACATCAGCCTCACTTTCACCATGGCATATCATCTTTAAATTACTTCGAATATAATATGGCAGGAATTGTTCCTTCAATATTAGAAACATAAGACAGTTACAGAATAGAAGTTTCTCTTTCAACATTAAAAACATAAGAGTTTTACAGAATTCGCAACAAGCAATGTGGCTCTCAAAGCTATAAAACTTCCACATTAAAGTGCAGACGTTAATCTACTTAAATATTTCATATCGATTTCTCTCAAAAATAACGAGATCATTTAAAAGCATGAAATATAATCTAAAGATTACCTGTAAATGGACATCACTCCAAATTTTGTCAATATCTGAAGGGCTATCATCATCAATGCTTTGAAGAGTCAAAGTCTTTAGATTAGACCACTTTGCAAGATTGTCATAACACTGAAAATGACAATAAACTACACCCTAAGGCTATGAGAAAATAAAAAGTATGAAAAGCGGATTTACTGCAGAAAGTACTCTTACTAGCATAAAAGTCGAAGAAAAGCTGGAGTCTTCCAGTTGGAATTTTTGAAATCAGATACTACCATTAGTCTTGCAATGTCCCAAAACTCTTCTTCCTCTTGGCTAGGCTCTTGATCTTGCACAATATTAGTGGATGTTAACTAAGAAATAAGAAATTGAAAGCTAAGAAAGGAAAGAAAGTCAAAAGTAGGTGGATCGCACTATCTATATATTGAATAAAAATTAACAAAAATGCTAAACATGTTGATAAAATGCTTTGAAACTTGTTGCAGTAAAGAATACCAGCCTTTGTGGAGAATCATTATACCATCAATCAAGTATATACACAGCAGATCGAAAATAGACCTTTAAAAGCGAATTAAGAAAATGCCAGCCTAAAGAACAGATATCATGCCAGACACTGCTTAGAAAATGGTCTAATATTCAAACACATTGAAATGTAATATGACTTCATAAGATTTGAAGTAGAACTTGGAATAGAATGTAGATTAATACTAAAAAGCACATAAAAGATGTCCGCATAAAAAAGATAAATCAAATGAATTGTTCTTACCTGGTTGTAATACTTCAATGCTTTTGCATAATCATTTCTCTCCTCACATTCGAGAGCAATTCTGGCATATTCTTGCTTTGTGATTTGTGAACTGAAGATAGTATGCACAAAATCATATTTATCAATAGATCTGTAAAGCTTAGCAAGCTCAATCCAAGCTAGAAAGTTCTCATTCTGATTATGCTCGGAACGTTTCCTTTTCCGTGACGGTTCCTTTGATCCATCATCAAGTAGTTGCTTCTCCAATAGCATTATTCCGATTGGATGTTGAACACCAATCTTACTTGCCATTGAAATAACATTCGCATCAAGTTTAAGGTTTTTATTTCTATAGCAAGCATCTTCAAGTGCATAAACAAATGGTGGATGAAACATGATTGAGTCATTCATCATTCCATGTATGGCTCCTTGAATATCAAGATGGGCCTTTTCCATGATATCCTCAGAAAATTTATCTGGTAATTCAATAACCAAAGCATCAAACAGCATCTGTAAAAACAACATGCTGTATAAAAAGTATGACAAAATGAGAAAAGAGGATACACAGATAAAACTTCTGATGTCAATTTCTTCCAAAAAAATTATTCAAATGTTGAAATGACATGTCACCTTGAATAGTTCTCGTGCAATGATGGAATCGCATTGAGCTGCAGCCTGCAATGGAACAATCAATTCAGAGTGCTTGATTTGGATGTCTGGAAGTTCTCCTTTTCTGTATTTTCTATACATAACAACTTTATGATCTCTTGCTGCTTTCTGTCTCTGAGCAGCAATTTGGCGAAGTTTTTGTGATCTCTTCTCTTTCAATGCAAAGTAACTACTAGTCTTCTCCTTGCTTTTCCAGATCCTTTTCTTTAGCTTCATGATGTCGTAATTTTGTTCCAACTTTTCATTCCCAGATTGAGCACCAGCATCATCACTCCTGCGCAGCAGGCCCACATTAAAGCCTCGTTTATTTTCTAATTCCGTAGACAAGAGAAGAAAGGAGCTTTGACTTGGCATTGTTTGTGATAACAAATGCTCTTCAGAACCAATCTTTAAAAATAAAAACATTTATCTTTCTCAATGACGTCTGGTTGCAAACTTTTCCAGATTTCATAGATAATTTCACGGACAATAACCTCAGAAAATCCGGAGTACTCTTCCTGATCCGCTGAGGTTTGCTGGAACTACCAGAAGCTCTAAACATTGAAATTCTTTCCAAATTTCATTACTTAATCCACGAACTCTGTCCTACCAATCATCCGTCGCTCAAGAACTTGTTATCTATTGAACATCTTAACTCCTTCTCTCCTCTGAGAATCCAACAACTTATTTTCCTTCAAATCTACATTGAACAAACTCAATTTTATCTTCCTCTACTCAACCCTTCTCATTCGTACTTAATGCTTCACAGCCCTTCCCTTTAGCAAAACAAAAAAAGAGACAAAATATTAAAGTCGATCACGGAATGTGTTTCATTTTAATATCTAGATTCCTTGTAGATCGTTTATCAATTCATTTATCAATATCCACAGAAGGTACGCCTTACAGTAGAACTAGCTTACAATAAAACTGCTTAAATGACCCTTTGAGAAACTCTCCAAAAAGTGATAAGAATATTAAACCTGAAAAGTGGGGTTCATCCAGTTCTCCAATGAATTTGTTTCCTGTTGAGTTGGAGTAAACTGTAAGCTCTGTTGGGTGGCTCTTAGCATACCAGTGGAAAGGCTGCTGCTTTGAGAAGATAGTTGACTCTGAATTTGAGATGCTGCAAACAGTGGCGTCATCGCTATTTTCTGTCTTTGCCATGAGAAATTCACATGATACTCCTAATAGAAAAATTAAGTCATCAATACACTATAAAAAGAGACGAGTTCAATTGAACAAGTATAAAGTGACCACACAAAAAAGCCAATGAAGCGTACAGCAAGAATAAAACGATCAAACAACCAAAACACAATGCCTATGTAACGTGTATTAGATGTGCAACATCAAAGAAGAATGAGATGAAAATCTGTTAATGATACTTGTCACCCAGAAATTCTGCAATTAAGCCTAATAAGAAAGAAAAGCAACGTTTAAACAGGCAACTTTGTTTATGGACCACAAGGAGCAACAGCCAGCCTGGCAGGGAGAGATGTTATTGTTAATGTTTTGGAAAAAGGAAGCTGTCAAATTACTGATAGTATTGTAGCATATGACACGAGATTGCACGAATGATGGTTTAGACCGTGAAATTTGAAGATCCTTTCATTCTTTAAACCATTCTTTGGAGTAGATTTAATGACGAAGTCTGGGTTAACATTGAGTAAATTGTCTCAACTGAACGAGAAGAGACAAGAAATGAGTGTACGAAGGAGCATCTTAATATATTAGGCGTCATAAAACCCCCCAAAAAAGTCAGAATTAAAACCGGCTAAATAATCAGCTAAATATGAGAATAGTAAATATGTGATACCGCAATACTTCACTATTGCAAGAAAAAGTGGGGACATTGTTTAACATGCTACCTTATATAAATCAACTTAACCTAAGAAACTCACCTCAAATCGACCTAACCTAAGAAACTCACCTCAACTCGACCTAACCTAAGAAACTCACCTCAAATCGTTTCGAAGAGTCCAGAGGTTCGTTGAACAGTGGCAAGGAATAATCTGGACTAAGTGATGTCAATTGCAGCAAAAGGTTGGTAAAGTAGCTCAGGTACTATGTAAAAATGCAAAAGAAAATAAAAAAATTTATGAAACAAATATAGTGAAAAATGAAAGTGCAAGAAATCAATATGTGAAGTGT
The DNA here is from genome assembly GCA_964019165.1 of Mastigias papua. Lineage (NCBI taxonomy): Eukaryota > Metazoa > Cnidaria > Scyphozoa > Rhizostomeae > Mastigiidae > Mastigias > Mastigias papua. Next base: position 279,549 of record OZ025282.1, on the reverse strand, counting down.
TATGCGTATATGATGTAATTCGTTGGCATTATCTAGATAAAATCTCTCTATATATCTATAGTTGTTAACTAACATACATATACAATTTCAATAAAAATATTTAATATTTATGAAAAATGTTATACGATCATATTCTGATCTGAGAACAAAATATCTAAGTTTATGTAATGACTTCAATGATAAGTGGAATTTAGCTCTCCATGAGATCTTGGTATAATTGGAGTTAGCTAACACAGTGGGTCCTAAACTTTTCAAATTATTTTGCATACTTTTTCGAACCAGGGTCCACTGGAGGGATAAATATTTGTGATGGTTAATCTAGGTTCACGGAAAACAAATATCAAAAGTGAAACAGGCAAACAAAACAACGAGTCGAACAAGCGAAGGCAACCTCTCGACATCCCTTGATACCCTTCGCGATCGCTTAGAAACCCTCCCATTTTGGGAACCAGGGAGATAGCACGATCTTCTACAGATAAGATTCTGGAATGAGGTCAGCATTCCAATGAAGGAGCAGGGTGATTTGGTACCAACATCGAGATTGTGATCTTTTTCTAACTCTTGCAGCAGCTATCCCTCACAGCTAGTACTTCACATTCAATTACCATCCATTTGATATTGCTATCCATTTGATATTGCTTTACTTCATTAATTAATTAACTAATTAATTAATTAATTAATTAATTAGTTCATCGAGTGAGTGAGTGAGTGAGTGAGTGAGTGAGTGAGTGAGTGAGTGAGTGAGTGAGTGAGTGAGTAAGTGAGTGAGTGAGTGAGAGAGTGAGTCATTCGTAATCTCATCTTTGCTGTCTTGCAGTTAGATATGATGAACTAAATTTTAAAGATACATAAATGCATCATTGATGGCGCTGTTCAAGTGTTCTCAGGACGTATACAAGGCGTGATCACTAAAAAATCTCCCTCCAAGACCTCAGTTGTCTGCTCAACCCATCTCTCAATATAAAGTCAAGTGTCTGCATCTGGTAAAAAGTCTAATATACATAAAATTCCGCAAGGAGAAAGAACCCAGTAGCTTCAAAAATAGAAAAGATTGGTACCTCTTTCTCTGTTTTAGTAGAATACAGGGCTCTGAGAATCTCGATGAAACGTTCAATAGTTGAAATTGGCAAACGGGTTTCATGTCGCCAAAAATTAAGGACTTTCAAACTGAAAAAGATAAAACGAATTAATTGGATATGAGTAAAATAGGAACATAGATAAATTTTTAGCAAGTTTTAATAACATCGAAGGGCATACAACCAAGTGGAAGAACATGCAAGGGAATCGAAGGTTAAGAAAGGTTTTTGTTCTAAAAATTTTACCTAAACATTCGCTCATAAGTCTCATACTAAAAATACATCTCATACTAAAGATAAAACTTTGTGACATAAAGATGTGCATAATGGCACCAACATAGTCCGATGAATGAAATTATACTGTATACCTGATATTTGTGTTCTTATCATTGATTCCAAGAAGCAATACCTCTTTACTTAGCTTCAATATCTCAATCGATTCTTCATTTTCCAAAGAATGCTCGTCAAGCCTTTTCAATAGAAAACACAATGAGTGGTTTAAATAATGACACACACACACACACACACACACACACACACACACACACACACACACACACACACACACACACACACACACACACACACACACACACACACACACACACACACACACACACACACACACATATAAATACAGTTATTAACAAGCAACAATACATGCTCTGCGTACTGAAGTAGGTCGGCCATCATAACAAAACTTTTGGATCTGATTTAAAACATGAAAATTCCACCAACAACCTATGCATGGCTTTCAATTGCAAAAACCTTTTCAATGACCTTTAGCATTCAACGCGTCTACGCTGAGTATCCTAACACAATTAAGAAATGCATACTAAAGGATTGACAAAAGAGTATCATAACATACCTATATGTATCAAAGATCCACATGAATATCTCATACATTTTGTCTCTCAATAGAACGCTTGATTGATGTCTGAGTTTTGCTATTGATTTCAGTATGGGGAAAATCTCATTAACGGGCAAACTTTTCAACAGACCGTTGAACAAATCAATCGATGCAAGCTGAACACCTTCATCCCTAAGATGGAAACAATTCACAAATAAATTCAAACGTAATACCTCTTCGAAAAGAAATGAATGGAGAAACTAATGAAAATATGATATCAACATAATTTTTAGTAATTATCCATTCAAAACAGCACGCTAATATTCAACCAAATTCTAACAACAAAACAACAACAACAAAAAACAAAATTCAACAAACAAAAAAGATATAAAACTTTCAAACCTATGATTAATTGATGCATCAAGACCCATTCCCTTAAGTTCTACAAAAATGCTATTTGGTTCCTCAAAGCTGTCAGCACGTGAAGCTAATGTTTCAAGACAGTGTTGCCGTAGATCACCATGTATGGATGGAAGAATGTAGAGAAGTTTCATTGTGAATCTAAAAGACAAAAGGTAAAGGGAAACAGGGGGATAGAATGAAAATTATCATAAAAGTAAAGATAACTTGATCAAGAAAAAAAATAATATGGATGGTACATTCATAAAAGTAGAGAAAAAGAGAGAAAGAGCTGATTAAAGTAAAATATTAATCGCATTGTTGGGTATGCCGTTAGTAATTATGATAACATAACTGGCATGAATCATTTATATATCTCAGGGGTAACCAAAAGCTGATATATCTAATATAAATTATTAAAACAATAATGGATTCTTGACAAATCGGAAAAATTTTTCACTCATAACTACTTCCAGAAAAGTCAAATGTTGGAAATAAATATTCAGAAACAGAGGGATTCAAAAGTGCATGATTATAGACAAGGACGATCAATGATAAGAATGATCAATTATAAGGATGATCAATGATAAGGATGATCAATGATAAGGATGATTAATGATAAGGGTGATTAATTATAAGGATGATCAATGATAAGGTGATAATTGATGAGGATGATAATCGATAAGGACGATCAATGATAAGGATGATCAATGATAAGAATAAAAAATGATAAGGATGATCAATTATAAGGATGATCAATGATAAGGATGATCAATTATAAGGATGATCAATGATAAGGTGATAATTGATGAGAATGAAAAGTGACAAGGAAGGTCAATGACAAGAATTCAAAATTATAAGGATGATCAATGGTAAGTATGATCAATGATAATGATGATAATTGATAAGGGTGATCAATGATAAGGATGATCAATGATAAGGTGATAATTGATGAGAATGAAAAGTGACAAGGAAGGTCAATGACAAGAATTCAAAATTATAAGGATGATCAATGGTAAGTATGATCAATGATAATGATGATAATTGATAAGGGTGATCAATGATAAGGACGATTAATAATAAGGATGATTATTGATAAGGATGATTATTAATAAGGACGATCAATGATAAGGGGGATCAATGATAAGGACAACAAATGATAAGGATGATACTTGACAAGGGCGATCAATGATAAGGATGATCAATGATCAGGTTGATTATTGATGAGGATGATCTATGATACATACTTGTCAACAATTAAAGGATAGTTCAACTGTATACGATGCAAGCAGGTAATAAATTTCTCTACACTCGAAGAGCCCAACTCAATAAGTTTTTGATACGTTTGCATGAAGATAGGACAGTCCACCTGGAAAATATTACATCAAGGTAACCTAAATATGCTCGAAATAACAATGGTTAGGAAATTGGAAATATATCGCTCAAAAATTATATGAAATATATGTGTACCACATGCACAAAACAAAAGATGAGAAGAAAACCGCTTCCAGCTCACAAAGCTACGTTAAAATATCAACTTGAAACAAACTTATGTGTATTCCTAAAGAAATTCAGCTTTCTGTCTCTAGTAGTACTAAGTTGTCAAATGGAATCACACTACCAAAACAAGTTTGGGACCTACCGAATCAAAGTTGTGAGTAATGTGTTTCATAGCCAATCCAATAACTTCAGCAGCTGATGCAAAAACATCCTTATATTTGAAAGCGAGATTCTGTATCAATGCTGAGTAATACCTGAAGATAATCGTCCTCATCAAGTTATTTAGCCTAAAAATCGCCGTGTGAAGTATGACGAAAATTCACTTGCATACAAAATATATCTATGATATTATTAAAATGTTACCTGAAGTACTCGATACAAGATGTTATTCCAATGATTCTTGGCTTTCAAGTACAAATGCTTCTCTAACGTTATATAAATGATAATTCAAATAAATTTATTCCAAAGAATGTTTAAAATCAAAGCATACTTCTCCTCATCAACACTCGATTTAGTGCAATGGGGTTCAAAGCCATTCGTAAGAATCACTCCAAGAATTTGAATACCCGTCATATTGTCTTTTGTGTCTTGATCACTATAACTGAACATCTGATATATGGACCTAAATACAAGGGAGTGTACTTCAATAGCATCCAAGCGAAAAATGATGAACACGAGGAATAAACTTCTTGGACTATTCCACCGTCCGAGTGAACACTTTGCTAAAGAGATATGTCATTGACAAATGTACCTTTTTAGAATGATCATCTGTGTCCTCATAGGTTTTACTAAAGCCGCTCTTACACGGTCAGATTTTGTCGAATGCGATTTGTGTCCTCATAGGTTTTACTAAAGCCGCTCTTACACGGTCAGATTTTGTCGAATGCGATTTGTGTCCTTATAGGTTTTACTCATACTTGTTGCCAATAATTACATAATTAAAAATATGTTAAATTCTGGTACCTATAAACAATTTTGAAGACCTTTCTAAATAACTTTACGCAATTAAATATATATGAGTAAATAAAAAATATATATAATAAATAAACAAATATATATATATATATATATATATATATATATATATATATATATATATATATATATATATATATATATATATATATATATATTTATATTTATATATATATATATATATATATATATATATATATATATATATATATATATATATATATATATATATATATATATATATATATATATATATATATATATATATATATATATATATATATATAGGAGAAACCAAAGAAATGACTCTGATTCCGTGATAACCAGTTTTTCTTGCGACTAGTTTCACCCGTTCAAGCGGGCTCGTCAGGCTACAACCATTGTAGCCTGACGAACCCGCTTGAACGGGTGAAACTAGTCGCAAGAAAAACTGGTTATCACGGAATCAGAGTCATTTCTTTGGTTTCTCCTATCTCTAACTGTGCACAGGTTAAACCCCTAGTTTTTACACACACACACACACACACACACACACACACACACACACACACACACATATATATATAACTGATGAAGGCTTGTGCCGAAACGTTTTAAGAGTTGGAATTTTTTCTTGAGGGTCTATTTATGTCTTTAAAAATTTCTTTATGATTGCAGCAATTTGAGTGTATATATATATATATATATATATATATATATATATATATATATATATATATATATATATATTTATATATATATATATATATATATATACACATATATATATATATATACACAGACATACACACACAAAGTTAAAGAAGCAACTTAAATCATCGCTGCAATTAGCCTGAAGAGCCCGCTAAAACGGGTGAAACCAGTCGCAATAAAGGTTGTCTCTCACAGATTCGAAGCCATGTCTTTGTTTTTTCTTTTATAGAAGAAGATATATATATATATATATATATATATATATATATATATATATATATATATATATATATATATATATATATATATATATATATATATATATATATATATATATGTATATTTATATATTTGCAAAGGAGGGCGATATTACATACTATCTGGGGGTCCTAAACAAAAAGCAACCAAATAAATAATCCAATAAAATTCATACGAACTTGTAGTTGATCTCCAGGAGGTTTTTCCAGACTTTCGTGAGTGTTTTAATCACTTGCAAATTGTGCTTTAGAACACCTCTGTTATTGTGATGACAGTTTCGTATCAAGTAATCAAGTAGACTACTTGCCAAGTTTCTGCCAACCACTGTATCCTGGAAATGAATAACATGTTCATATCGCAACAAATTGGCGCTGCACCTAAAAACCATTAAATACCCTCAAGAAAAACTGTCTGATAAGAATTCGAACCAAACGCTTGGTTATGAAAGGTAAACAGATAAAACTCCCCAACTAGTATGAAAATACTTAAACAAACTTGCATTACATATTTGGATATAAAATACTGAGTACTCTTACAAATGCCTAAAAATTGGCACTTCTATTTTAATTATTAACGACTTTCAGTTGGCTTTAACTGCTCCAACAGACTAAGTACTCACCTCAGGGATACATGTATCTGACCAAGACAGCATGACAACGATCGCATCAACAATAAAATAGCTCAAACGATCTCCTGGTATTTGCTCGCTTACTATGAACTGCACAATAACGGGGAACCAAAATTTTCCATATGATTCAAAGATCTGAAATAAAAATGACATTACCTAAACATGTCTTCATTTTTTGCTGCTTCTTGAAAGAAAATATGAATCAAATCCACTTACTCTTGCGAAACAAAGCCTAGGAATATCTTTCATATAGATTGATGAAATTTCATGTAAAATAATTTCTGCTAAAAGTTTTACACCATAGCATAATCTTCTGCAGCGTGTTACCAATCTGCATTCTCAATTACAACTAAAAGTAAAGCAATTATTCTTTCCTCTAACCTTCTGTTCACTGACAATCAAATACTTTTCTAGAATGTGTACACAACCTATTCCCATGGTCATCATGGGCCATTGATAAAAAGATGAAAAACAGTTCATCCATAAGTATCAAAAACTAGTGGGTTTCCTATCTTCTTCGGGGGTGTGGTATCGAGATGATCAGTCAGGTCAAATAAATGTGAGACTAAATTGATAAACATTAATACTGGGATGACAAATACATCTATTGACTATGATCTAAGAGTCTCATGTTGTAAGCAGGGCCCTGCAGGGGTGCTGTGCAGTTTTAGCAAAGTGCCATTTTAGGATGGGAAGGAATAGATTGTGGGGATGGTGTTGAATTGTTTTTACACCATTAAAAATCTACAAGACAAGATTACTACTACTATTACTTATAAGCTACATTACATACATGACAAGAACGATACCCCGGGGAACAATAACTATGACTACCCCAGGGCCATGAAACACTAAAACACTAAACATGGCATGGAATGACCATATCTTGCCATTAACTATTACCAATCATTTACCTTCATTGTCTCCATTTAAAATAATATTTTAAATGGTTGTTATGTTTGTTATGTTCAGAAATTGAGTGTCATGTTAATTGCAAGATATGGTAATTCGATTAAAAATAAAAGCTACGATAAACACATAGGGGAATTGCAGATACTTATAGATTTCCAGTACTTATACACATAGTGTTGAATCACGCCTTTTTGGTTAGGAAACACCCCTTCGTACAGGCTATGCACATTCTTTCCAAGGGAAGAGTGAAAAAGAGACGTTGTGATACGGCCTCGATCGTGTGAAGCGGTTCCGAGATCTCATAACATCAAATCAATATTTAAGTTGGTATTTACAGTAGCATTACGATAACACTAATTCAAACCAACTATTTACAAGCATAACTTATACAAAGTAAAAAAAATAACATTTTTTTATCAGGGGTATCTATCTCCTATCCAGTCTTTGATCCTCTTTCTAAATTCCGACAGTGTTGGTACTTGTATGATACTGTCATCAACAGAGTGTTCCGTATGAAACTACCTCAAAAAGACAGTGAATCGAGTCCAAAGCCAAGTGTCTTATTTGTCGGCAGCTTACACAAGTTTTGTATTCTTAGGTTGAACGTTATGGGTTTCTTTTCATGAAATTCCCATACAATTGAAGGATTCAAATGAATCATGAACTTGTAAATTTCTGTCATCAGTTGCTGTAAATTTTCTACATGTATACTATTGCTGCCACTTCGAGGGAGCAACACACTATTGCTGCTACAAACGATACTTGCACAAACGGCTATCTACCCGCGGTAAGGGCTGTGTTATCAGAATCCCAAATATAATAGCACCCTGTGACCTTCTATCTCGTTCAGGCACGGCTAGCGTACATACTTCCTTCATGGCTCTCCTATCACAGCTGAGCTGGCTCAGCAAATACTGATTTCAACCCCCAAAGGGTAAGCCTATTTAGGATAAAACTTTAAAGATTTTTAGCACCTTTCAGATAAATGAGCCAGACAGAAGACTCTCGGTCTCTTGGATGGGAAACAACAACAGAAATAAGGCGACAAAATGTTATTCATACATTATAGATCGCCTATACGAGACAACAAACGATACCGCTCATCCAAATGCTATCTATTCGAAAGTTTTCATTATGACCTAGGGTAAGAAGGACCTGTCGAGAGACAGAACACTAGAGAGACAAATGACCTCACAACGGCTGCCTGTGCTATTAGATATGCAGATGAATTGAATTGAATTGATGATACTGTTTGAATTGCTATGAATTGAAAATGGAAGGAAAAGAGATCCAGCAATTAAAAGGATCTTCGCGGACACCCGGCTATCATTTTATGCCAAAAGAATCGGGAACGGAATGAAGATGCCACGGCACTGGGAGAAGATGAAGTGTAGATTTGTTGCAAAACTCCGCGAAAGCAATCTTTCTTGACTGAGGGGTATCCTACGTTTAAAGAACATGAAATAAAGTGAAAATATGACCAAAATTATTCTGAGTTCAAAAACCTCTCCAACAACACTACAGTCATGCTCAAATGCATTCATTCAATGTTAATCTGACGAAAAGAACGTTGTAAAAATGCTGTCGTAGATTCTAAAGTGGCAAAACAATACGCTGACAATTACAAACCTTTGGTACATTTATGATCAACTTCAGAATAAAAATCTTCACATTAAGAATTGTTTCATTTGAACCAAATTTCTTGAATAAACAATTCATCCACGTAGGCATCTCACATCCTTCTTTTCCCTAATAATGATTTATAAAATTGATACAAGAAGGAAGACAAATATTATCTGTTTTCTAAGAAGCATATACTTAGTTTTCCAAAATAACTTCAATTCATACATATTAATGCATATTAACAATTCATACATATTAATAAATATTAGATATTATATTAATACTAATATATTATATAAATTAATACATATTAATACATATTATTACATATAATAAATTCAATTCATACATATTGCTTCAGTTTCAATTCTTTGAAAACTATTTGAAAACTTGGGATTTAATTGTTTTCTTTGTCGTTGATCTGGCATTTGTACCACCAAGTGGGTTTGAAAGTTAGCAATGCGTGGCAAAATGAACACCAAAAGGAACTTTATGAGCTACGCAGACAAAACGAGGGAAAATAAAAGCCAAAGACAGGTGGGGAGCACAACAGTTTAAAAAACAAGTTGGATGAATGGTTGCAATGAACGCTGTACATGCTAATGTCAAAGATAAATAAATATTTAAAAGTTGAAAACTGCTACAATATTTATCTTAAATTGTACAAGAAGAAAATACCAATTCAAATAGGTGAATACCTCATCTGGGTGATCGTAAATACGCGAATCTTTCATGTGCCTCAATAATGAGACTAGAACAGACATGCTTTCATTTTTGTTCACTGAATCCATTTCCAGAATATCTTCAGATGAAAGTGGCACATCCTTGAAAATTATTATGATCACATCACCAAGATCTGTTGCATACCAGTTACAGTTAATATGCTATTCATATGCTATTCATCTCAACGCCACAAAGGTAAATAAAAGATAAAACTTGGAAAATAGTTCCTTATGCTTGATCCAAGATGAATGGTGCACAAATGCATTGCAAACTATCAAAATAGTAAAATGCTTTGAAAGTTTCAATTCGGCAAAAACATGGAAAAAAGCAACGTACCCCCTCATTATCTTCTGAGTACTTTTTTGCTCCTCTGGATAACTGAGATCGTAGAAACTGGGGACTTGTCGCAGTGGAGTATGCCTAAAACAGAACAAATGGGGTTTACCATACCATGAAAAAGCGTGCTAAAGTTTAGTATGCTAAGAGAATCTTTCCACTCTTTCGTGCGACGGTGAAATTTAAAGGGTGCCGATAGAATAAAAGGGATTCTACGTATCATACACGATTGAATAGCCCACATGATACTCTTAATAAAAGTACGAGGTCGAGAAATAATGAAAGTAAAAAATTGAATTGCATTGGATTTTAAATCGATGACAGTCAAACTAGTAATGAAATAAAGTCAAAATGGAGTAAACAGTATTTCAAAATGGTTAATAATTTAACGAGACATACATGAATTGGAGTTGAAAAATCGAATTTACTGACATCTTCACTCAAGCTGCTGTTCATGAGATATTGGGATGAGAGGTACTGTAAAAATCCTACGGATAGAATGTATATCGCATGAAAACAAATCAAGTCAAAAGACTTATGGCAAATAGTACTCTATAATGCAACAGCATGTCGACACAATCATGCAACAGCATGTCGACACAATCATGCAACAGCATGTCGACACAATCATGCAACAGCATGTCGACACAATCATGCAACAGCATGTCGACACAATCATGCAACAGCATGTCGACACATTCGAGCATATACCTCTTGTCTCCAAGTCATCCACTTCTTGGCTGACTTCACGCGATCTTCGTATCATTTGTAGCTGCTTTTTTCTGGCAAACGGTACCTACCACAAGAAGGTTTATAAAATCATGATTATCACCAAAACATACGAATATGTTTAATTATATTCCATTATATTCTGATGAATATTCACTCAAAATGTATAAGAAAAATTTACTCACTGTCTGCTCGGCCTCAAAAGATAGATGTTGATCAGTGTTAATAATATTCTCCCAAAGCATCTGACTCTTAAAACCAAATGGAAGGACTTCAGTCACATTAATGATAGTATATAGGGTAATCTTCAAATGAACAGCACAAAACACAAGTGTGTTTGTTTCTATGTACTGGTATATGCATGCATTTACCAAAGTAAGAATTACAAATAATAATGTTAATGAATTACACAATTTTCAGGTTATCTTTCAACATTGATATCAAATCCTCCAGGCTCATTCAAAAGAAACTTAATAACTTGAAGATACAATATAAGTTGTTTACTCAAAACTATAATCCAGAATCAAATTGCCATATGTTTTAAAAACAAACAGTAAGTCTTTATTGAAATAGCGAAACTGTCATAGAAATATTTCATAAAATTTCCTCAAAATACCTTAATCCTGTTTTCCGTAAACAAGAAACCTGTGTAGAACTTCTGCTCTGTTTGAGTGCATGCTATTACAGCACAAAGTGCATTATATGCCGAGCAATGATACTCTCTTCGCAAATCTATCAGCATTGTTTCACCTCTGCAATCTTCACTTTTAGCACTTTGGGCAGCTCTACAAATCAGAGTATAAGAATAATGCAGGATCTCATTCCTCTATAGATAAATTCCTCAGTCAATTTACTAATCTTAGTTCTATTTCTTTTTTAATTACAGGGTGTTTGCCAAATCAGGGAAATCATTCTCCCTTACATTTCCCTAATTTTTGGTTGTTTTCCACCCTGTTTTCCCTGATTCAATATAGATCCTGAGCAAATGCCGCCGCACACTTTGCATATCACAATGCGAGTCAGTCTATCCAAGCCTTAGCCTACTTGAGCATACAAGTGAGCTTTAATTTCATCATAAAAGAAAACTAACAACTAATAATACTGCAAAAATAAATACATAGTTCAGAAAAGGATTGATCATTTCAAAATATTTTCAATCTCTGTGACTTTGCCCTTTTTAGGCATTCCAACACGAGTCCATATTTTGTCTATAAAGGCCTGAATTTGAAGCATAGGTTTAACTTCAAAGTTGTATATTGAAAGTTGAAGGGTTTTTGCAGCTCCTAGGCATCTATGAGAATGTCTCGATAAGGATTAGGGAAAAGACCGCAAATAGGAAAATAACTTTCCGAGAATCCTTGTAAGTCAGTTGAGTTATATGCTTTGAAGCTAACCTGAATGATATTCTCTTTCAGAATGCAACGAAAACTAGAATCAATTTCTGAATGATTTAACTGGTTCATTATTTGCAGAATTTTTTCATGCTAGTTTTACAGCATATTAGGAAATCGATATATTAAAGAAGCAGAGAAAAACAGTTTCCCTGATATTTCCCTGAATGTTTCCAGCGTTAGTCGAATGCCCTGATATTTCCATGAATGTTTCCAGCGTTAGTCGAATGCCCTGATATTTCCATGAATGTTTCCAGCGTTAGTCGAATGCCCTGATATTTCCCTGAATGTTTCCAGCGTTAGTCGAATGCCCTGATATTTCCCTGAATGTTTCCAGCCTTAGTCGAATGCCCTGATTTTTCCCTGATATTTTTAAGGCCGGCACGCATTTTCCTGATTTTTCCATGACTTCCCTGAAGTCCCTGATTTAGCAGTCACCCAGAATTAACTAACATCAAGTAAGGTCTCTACTCCCAAATAGATCAGATACTGCGATGCAGCTTGTACAAAGGTGTTTGCAGAAATGACACTTACTGAGATTTTTCAGGAATACTGGCTTATTTTCTTAGAAGGAGTTGACAAAATAAGCAACGCTCTGGGTAGGAGAGATATTGCGCTAGAGGTTTCTCGTAGATATACAAACATCATGGAGTCACTATAGTTTATAGCACATATTTACTGAAAATGGTACATGAACTGTTGACAACACTGGCAGATATGTCATGAAATGAGCTATATCAGAGCTTAGCGAAGTGAGAGAATTAGCTTACTTTGTGACTGCTTGTGTTAACTCTTTTCCAGTATCTGAATATGGAAATGCTGCCTTAACAATAGCAGATTGTTTTGTGGATACTTCTTCTTTGGAAAAAATAACATAAAGGGCCTGGACTAATTTGAAACAGCAAATCTTTGTAACCAAATGACCTTCAAATATTGATTCAAACTGCTGAAAAACCATACCAAAATGCTTCAATATAATGACATAAATATGTATGAAGGGAGTTGTTTCATGAGCACAAAAAACATAAATACTGATTCAATGATGATGGGCATGCAAAACTTAAAGTTCATATATGCATAAAAGTTATAAAATTAAAAAGGAATTCGATGCAAATCAGGATACAAGAAAATCGTACCTTGGCAAGTCTAGCTTCGCATTTCTGCATAATAGTTTTGATATTGACTACGTAAAACTGTTTTACAACGGTGGAGTCAAGAGTACGTAAAAGCACTAAAATGACTCTGTTGGTCACGCCCTTTCTTATATCATTTGAATGATGTTCTTCATCAAGAATAATTTTGAAACAGAGATTAAGGCAAAGTTCAGCTTCTTTTGAACATATCCTGGAGAAAATATTGGAAAAAGTAACACAGTGGTAATAACAGTTTGGAAAATTATCGTTAAATATCACGAATCTGCTTTGGACAAGAAATTACCCCAAAGTTTCCTGAAAGCTGTTAGGCTAGCATTCTCCTGAGTAGTGTACTTATTTAATCAGAAATCGAGGAAGTTTTAAGTGAAAAATCAGGTTTCTACCAGCTTCTGTATACATCATTTCGGTCAAGTATCTCATGTAGATACGGTGTAAAACGTCAATATGGCGATAGAAACGAACCTATACATAAGTTATTGCACCAATTATGAAAGGCAAGAATACGGGGTATTGTTTTGAATTGTCTGAGTATGAAAAGGGACGACTTCTGTCTACCAAGCAGAAGTTTTGTAGCTTTGATGTAAATAGAATCCTAAACAGGTGATAGATGGTACAGTTGTCTCTACCAACTATTTGAAACATATCATTGCTATAGCTTTTGGTACAATCTTGGTTTTCCAGCAAGTATTCCCAGTCACGACGTTATTGCACATTCTGCTTTTGAAGTGCAAGGAGGATGAAAATAGGCATTCATAGGACTAAATCTTTGACAGCTGATCAGATTGCGGCTTAAGGTAATAAAAACCAAAGGTTATGGAGAAAAACATACCGTTTGGATAACGATTTAAGAGAAGATATAATGACATTCTCATAAATGTCATCCGTTTCCTTGACAATAACAGTAAGCAATACATCAACCATGACATGGCTACATGACATCGCAAGACATCTGAAAAGCTAAGAATAGAATACAAAACAAAATGATTTCGACATCGCAAGACATTTGAAAAGCTAAGAATGGAATAGAAAAACAGCAAAATTTCTAATAAATATATCGGAGAATCAAATTACTTGCTACTGTGGTGTTAAAATGAAAGAAAACATTAAAACTATGACTAAATGGATTTGAGATGAAATGGACTAACAGGGTATACACATTTCTTCATAAGAAAACCACTCTGCCTCAGCCTCAATTTTCTTAACTTTCCCCGAAATTGAGGCTGAGATTTTCTGAAAACTTTCTTAATTTTTACTGGAACAAACAGGCAAGAAGAGGTAACCATTATTAGTTACAAAAAAGCTTGATCTTTGCTACCCAAGATTATGAAAGAAAAGTTTCGATTTTTGCAAATGAACTTGCAAAGAGTGGGCTAATATCGATTTCTGGCAGGTAAGAAGTTGAAATTTGGAACTTGAGCTTCGTGATTTTCTTAAGAGTTTGGCCTTTTGAACCTCATTTTCTTATGAGCTGATTTCTTATAAAAAGGGGAATTCATTACAACACCATTATCCATCGAAGACAGACATCAGACAACGAAGGATAATAGACAACGAAAGATATTAGAGAATTAACACGGGCTGGATCTATAATCCATCAAACTCAACATCCGGCAACCACCCGACAAACATCTGACAACCACCCGACAAACATCCGACAAACATCCGACATTTTCATTTCATCTTAATTTTTATTTTAAAATTATTTACCCAGGGTACAAATTCAGTTTAAATACTGTTTTACAATTGACCCTGCAAAAACTACTTACAAAAATTAAAAAGTTATACACTACAAAATTTAAAACAAAACATCCGGCAAACATCTGATAAACATCAATACTAGATGATTATCAGATAAGTATCAACATCAGATAAACAAAAAGGCAAGAATTTATTTTCGATTGTTATGGGAAACTTCAAAATTCCTAAAATTACCTGATGTATACAGTTTGAATATTCGCTGTGTCTTGTCGTTCCAATCATAAGATCAGCAGACGATATTGGAAATGTTTCCGCAATGAAATTTTTCAATGCATTTCTGTCAGAAAAATTCAATGTAATAGGTAAAAAACAAACAGAACTTATTATCGATGAATTATGTGAATTGTCATATTTGACATATGGTTTGGAAATTCCCGCAATGTGCTCTACTGATTAGCAAAAAACTGGAAAAAATTTACCGGAAGCGTAATTCCATAACCATCAACTCAAGGAGATCAAATATAAATGTCTCTTCATCTAATATTCACTTCCTCAAAGAAGGTCATATGCAATATGTCACATCAACTATATGTCATAGCAACTAAATGAATGAATGAATGAATGAATGAATGAATGAATGAACGAATGAATGAATGAATGAATGAATGAGATGTGCATGAGTGGTATCGATTGACAAAGTAAAAATGAAAAAGAATGATTAAATACATTTGACTTTAATGCCACGAGAATGAGATATCCTGTAGGACAAAGCTAAATGACCTTTGTCGCATACGACGATGTGGAAACCGGGTTTAATGCAGTCTTCGGTAATCCAAACAATAAAACGGTCAAGGGAAATGAAAGGGAGCAAGAAGCCATAAAAAATGCCATCTTAACAGCGCGTAATTAATGCATTACTGTGTACGTAAACATGTTAAATATAAAGTAGAAGAGGGTAAGTGAAGTTACAGGAAGGAAGGTATTCTAATTTAAGCTCAAAAATAAGGAAACCTAAACCTCAAAATGCTTCTCATATCTTCATCAAGACCATCTACAAGAGCTGGTAGAACTTCGAACATCTGAGTCTTTCATATAAGAACAGAAAAATAAAAAGTAGTGATATATTTGAACGACAACTTTTACAACAGTACGAAACAGACTAGATTTAACTGTTGAAGAAGAAAACAACCAAAACGTTTAGAAAAATAACTGCATCAGGATACGCAATGAAAAAATCCCTTATACAAAAATACACTAGGACACAGCCAAAAGGTGTCATTCAAAAAGTACATAATGGAAAATATTATCGTTTTGACTCCCTATCCTCTTTGTAATGGCCTGCCATACTAGAGTTGATAACCCCGTATTGCTATGTAGCATTTTTGCAAGATACCCCTTCGACACTAGACAAGTCTGTAAGCTTCTATTCACGTCTTTTAGTATGATAAAATATAATAAAGCAAAAAAGCGATGACGATTTCATAACAACTTGTCACAAAAATGATGTATACTCCCACACCTTCACTCTTACGCACTTTCTGAATGATCCCAAATGAGGAATTAGAAGAGAATATATGTAGATAATAGTGAAAATATTTACCTTGAAACGTAATCCAGTTGAAGAATCTGAGAGTAGCTGTAAGTAGGTGGCAAAGGGTGGAGAAGGATTCAGACCAGAAGACACTAGAGTACTCTGTAGAAAATAGAATGAATTCAGCATAACATCATAACTATCCATAAATACATGAATAGTGTGTTAGTACTACAGAACTTCACTACAGCACGAAAAAGCGGCAAAATTTTCTACATATGCTATATATAAATGTTATACATACATATATATATATATATATATATATATATATATATATATATATATATATATATATATATATATATATATATATATATATATATATATATATATATATATATATATATATATACATACATACATACATATATACATATATATATATATATATATATATATATATATATATATATATATACACTGTATATATATATATAAAGAATAAACCACAAATATACTATCCTTTAAGTAAACGTTTCGATTAAAATCTTCATCAGTACTAAACTTATAATGACATTGGGCCTGCTTAAATTACCTACATAACAATGGGGTCACTTAGGAATTCGCTCTTCAGCATGTCCACTCCACCTTAATTGATGCTGAAATATCATTGATTCTATACTCTGGCACTGGCCTCTCTCTAATACCTCGACATCACTAACATACATTTCCCAGCTTAAGCCTAGAGTATTCCTTAAACATTGCTGATGGGAGAGTTCAAGACGCTGAAGATGTTTTCTGTATGTCGTCCAAGTTTCACATGCATAGAGAAGGCAAGAATGTGCATATGCATGATTAAAATCTTCATCAGTACTCTATATATATATATATATATATATATATATATATATATATATATATATATATATATATATATATATATATATATATATATATATATATATATATATATATATACATACATATATATATATATATATATATATATATATATATATATATATATATATATATATATATATATATATATATATATATATATATATATATATATATATATATATATATATATAATAATAAGTCAAAGCCGCACTAACTTAGTATATAAATAAAACATAGAGAATTCAAAAATATACTTTCTTCTGTTGTAAACGTTTCGATATATTATCTTCATCAGTACATGTGTGTACTGATGAAGATAATATATCGAAACGTTTACAACAGAAGAAAGTATATTTTTGAATTCTCTATATATATATATATATATATATATATATATATATATATATATATATATATATATATATATATATATATATATATATATATATATATATATATATATATATATATATATATATATATATATATATATATATATATATATATATATATATATATATATATATATATATATATATATATATATGTAGAGTACTGACGAAGATTTTAATCGAAACGTTTACTTAAAGGATAGTATATTTGTGGTTTATTCTTTGTATGTAATTAATATACGTTGTGGATGCGGCTTAGGATTAGTTTGTATATATATATACTGTATATATATATATTTATCCTTTTATGGTGCAAACGGAAAGGTTGATATAGTGCTCAGAAAAACCAGGAGAAAATTAAAATTTGCGACCACTTGGGATCGAACCAGGGTCTCTCGCATTCCGGGCAAGCGTCTTAACCACTAGACCACAGTGGCTTGTTTTAACTTCCCTGGTTTTTAGCACCTTATGGTCACTTTCGGCTTTCGCCTTTATCAAGCAGCTCCAATATATACAATCAGTAGCAAGCATATATATATATATATATATATATATATATATATATATATATATATATATATATATATATATATATATATATATATATATATATATATATATATATATATATATATATATATATATATATATATGTTTGTATGTATGTATGCATATGCACATTCTTGCCTTCTCTATGCATATGAAACTTGGACGACATACAGAAAACATCTTCAGCGTCTTGAACTCTCCTATCAGCAATGTTTAAGGAATACTCTAGGCTTAAGCTGGGAAATGTATGTTAGTGATGTCGAGGTATTAGAGAGAGGCCAGTGCCAGAGTATAGAATCAATGATATTTCAGCATCAATTAAGGTGGAGTGGACATGCTGAAGAGCGACTTCCTAAGCAGCTCCTGTATGGTGAACATGTCGATGGAAAGCGTCTGGCTCAAAAGCCCAAGATGAGGTACAAGAACTGCTTGGAAACAGCTGTAAAGAAGTGTAGTATTGGTGGAGTAACTTGGGAAAGCAAAGCTTTGGATCGAGGACAGTGGAGAAAGAAGTGTATAATGGAAAGAACAACTGTGAGAATGAAAGGGTAAAACATAACAGGTTGAAGTGTTTTGGAGAAAAACTTCAACTTTTCAAAATGTTTCCACTTGCGTTTATCTAGTTGCAGCAAGTATAAATGTAACTAAAACATGCATACGTATCTAATCAGCTTTTATCTACTACATCAAAAGTTTTGTGGACTTTTATTCAACCAACTTTTGTAAGATCATAAATAACCTTTGCATTGATTGTCAAGAGGTTTCTAAGAATATTAGAAATCAGCATTTTTCCTTCCATTACTCCCTCTGATTTCCATAACGGCATCAAGGCCATCCATTGCTCGACAACTGTGTTAACAACAGTGTCTCTCCTAAAGGAACAAAATTCAAATATGTCCTACCAAAACAAAACTTGAAATGATTTCACGAGGGCATGAAACTATGTTCTAATATTAGAAAAAGTGCATAGAGTAAATATGGTCTATTTTACAGGTCAAGTTCGGTACTCAAACTTTCAGACAAGAATATATTTTCTACATGCACAGAGCTGTCTTCCTTTATTCCTTTTCAGTACAAGAAATCATTACAAACCTGAAATCAGACATAAAAAGAAGCTGGTGGGTGGAAAGAAACTTGAAATCCTGACCTTGAGCATCCAGGCCTTGACAAATACGCATTCAAAATACGCATTCAAAACACACATTCAAAATACACATTCCAAATACACACCAAAAATACCTCGTTTTTGCTACTTTATCAGCTCCATTAGTCCGTTTAGCAACAAATTCTATGAGGTCTTGTACGAT
Organism: Mastigias papua; assembly: GCA_964019165.1. Lineage (NCBI taxonomy): Eukaryota > Metazoa > Cnidaria > Scyphozoa > Rhizostomeae > Mastigiidae > Mastigias > Mastigias papua. Next base: position 259,919 of record OZ025282.1, on the reverse strand, counting down.
AATAGCAATTTGGATTTGGTTTGATGTCTTCCGATTCATGATCTTTGAGATGATTGACCCATCAGATTCAATAATGTAACCATTTACAGTTGATTTGAAAGACTGATAAAAAACACTGCCTCTGGATGCAATTTTACTTTTCCCTGAAATCAAGCAATAGCAACAATAACAGAAAATCGGCAAAGTCGAAAAGTTAAATTTCAAGCATAGTACAACATTACTTCAATTTACATATAAAATAGATTCCCCAGATTATCCCGGGCATCAAATAATATAAAACAGCATTGCTAGCTAGATTTAAAATATCTGTCTTAAATAGTGAAAAGTCTACGGTGTACCTTGCATATTCTCGAGTGGATTTTCATCAAGTAGAATCTGAATTATGTGCTCATTCTGAAAACCGAACAGAAGAATTGCATGAGAGAGCCAAAAAAACTTTCATAACAAATGTTGTCAATAAAAGGCAATGATGTATAATTACTTTGACACTAAGGTGATCACAAGTGCTTTAAATAACGTAAACTAAAGCTTCCACCGTAACAAATGACAAGGGAAAGATATAAAAGTCATAATTCACCTCGTCTTGAAGATGCAGCGCAAGGATTAGAAATGATTCCGCAAGGCTTTTTTGTGCAGGAACTATTGTCACATCAGAATCATAAAGGTAAGGAAGCAGTCCATCGATGACATTAGAAAACAAAGATGCACTTAGGCACGATATATCCTAAAGGACAAAAACAAATTATGAAAGGGTTCTGGGGAAAAATGCTAGTTTATCTATGATCCTAAAATCAATGCCAAAAGTTCAAATGAATGAAAAATGTCAAAACACATAGTTAAACAACAAAAGTGGCAAGAGATAAGGCAAAGGTCATAAAAAGCTGAGATTAACAGATGTTTAATATGTAATTGCTGTCTAAACACAATAAGCAGCGCATAAAACAAAATAATTTTACTAAGCTCACTTGTTGCTTTCTACAATCCTTTAGAATGCCAGTTTTGTATAGAAGATGAAATCCACTAACAAGTTGTTGGACTTCTAAACATTTTTGATTGTTTTGCATTGATTTGCTTCTTAAATCGATTGGCAAATGAGCAGCTAAATCATATCTGAAACGAATGAGCACATGTAACGCATAAAAACTATGCAGAAGTGTCCAAAACTAGAACCAAAAACAACTTTATGGAAATATAGTCCCATCGCCCAATCTGTGGTCAAATGATGTCTTCCTAAACAATATACATGGATAAGAGGGTAGGGTCTGCCGAGTAAACTTCGTATATAATTAACGCCTCAGGTTTTAATGAGATATGGAAAATCAGAATAGATTTACTAAACAATGTAGAAATTATGATAAAGGGATAGTCATAGAAGAAAAGCATTACCTTTGCTTTGATAAGAATGACGTCATATATGTAATGAATGATGTGAAGGTGGGTAAAGGCAGGCCTTTCTTCATAGCTATTAATAATGATTGCAACTAGCAAAAAAGAAAGAATGCACGTCACCGATGATATGGAACCCTCACTGTATTAAAAAGATACTCCAACTGTCAATAATGTGTCAACCTCTGCCAAAAGTAATGAGAATATATATAATACATCTATGCACATAAATACTGTATTTCATTTCATTTTCATTTTATCTAATATCAATATACCTACAGTCTTTCAGCAAGATGAAAATAAAAAGTCACTGAGAAAAAAGGAAAGTAAACAAAATAATAAGCATACTACTTAAATTTTTGCTCCTCCAAAGGGGTCGTGTTTAGGCCTTGTAGTTTGAGAAGATACTTTCAAAAACTTGTGCTCTCGAATTCTGTCAGGGATATCATTCCAGATTTTGCCACCAGAGTAGCAAAAACTTCTCTTTGGTTACTCTAACCTAACTTTGGTAATTGGGAGATCTCTATTATTTTTCGTTCCATACTCAGAAATCACGGATCTTTCAACAAAGATATGGAGAAATTTTTAGGAAAGAGCCTAAGCAGAAATCTATATGTCATGACTCCTTGATCAAGGGAGATAAGAGATTTTACATTCAGTCATTTACAATTCAAACCATCCTTATGCTTGACATCTTATATCAGCTTCCTTGCCCTTGTTTGTAGTCGCTGCATCTAGGATAGTTGGTGCTGGAAAGAGCATTCCAAGCGATGTTACCATAGCGAAGATGGTTTTCATAGGGAGTTTTGTAAGTATGCTCAAGTTTTTCTGTGGCAGAATGCTCTTCAACTTTCTCAAGGAGCGTATGCCCACTTTGAGCTTGTTGGTTTTGTATTGCTCTTTCCAGTGAAGGCTCTAGTCGATACTAAGTCCTAAATATTTTGTGTTCTAAACCCCTTTGATAACTTTACTATTACGGACAAGATCTCGTAAGTCATTATATATTCACTTTTGCTGGCAATTAAACTATGTTTACTAATCCTCAACCAATCCGATATAGTATCAAGCTCATTTTCAAATCTGTTGGCAGATCATCAAGGTTTTCCATCAACGGCATAAATCTTGGTTCATGCTTTCAAAGCAGCTCTAAAAATCACTAATGTGCAATATGAAAACCAAGGATCCAAAACATGATCCCAGCGGAATACCGCACTTTAAATTTCTTTTACTAGAACTACTTCTATCAAAGTACTAGAACTGCTCCCTATTGGTCAGGTAAGAAGTGAAACAGTTGTGAGAAGGACCCTGGACACCGTATTTTCATAGCTTTAACAATAATATTCTATAGTCTTCGGTTTCGAAAGCTTTTTGAGCTCAAGAAATATACTCAAGTTCATTTTCCTCTCATGAGAGTTCTTCAGCCATGGGTCTATAACATTCAATAGACATGTTATTGTGCTATTCAGTTTTTACAAGTACACAAAACTCTGTATGCAAGTATCTTTGCGTGTATGTATATATTATATAAAAAGTTGTTTTCAGTACAAGCATACATACGTATATATATATATATATATATATATATATATATATATAAATATATATATATATATATATATATATATTTATTTATGTATATAGTGATGATATGTAGCAGACTAGTATTCAAGAGTGCTCGAACATAGAGCTAAAATATCAGATTCAATCTAAAAGCACTAAAAGTCCATAAAATCATATAACTCCGAGTTTCACGCTCATGCGATCATCTGATGAGTGCATGAGGGTGAAACTCGGCGCTATATGATTTCATGGACTTGTAATGCTTCTAGATTGAAACTGATATATATAATAATGATAAAAATAATAATAATTATTATTATTATATATTATTATATATAAAATTATATATATATTCATTATAGTGTTTGAAATTAGTACAAAAGGATCCCTGCACAACAAACCTGGTCAGGTAAATTCTGCAAGATTTCAATGTCTCCCACGTTAAAGCCAAGAGATTCTGGATGGTAGATACATCGACACAATAACAGATGGAAGTCCACTGAGAATATTCTTTTTCTCTGGACTGCAAACTGACAACACATAAAACATAAAAAAGTAATCAATATCTTTGAAGATTAATGCAATATGAGACACTTAAGACGTGAGTGAATCTCACCAAATCAAATAGAAATGATACTGAACTGAAGATGAAATATAAGAAAACATAACCAAAATGAGATACAACAATAAAAGATTTATAAACATTTTTAATCGAAGCTGAAAAGTGAAAATAAGGATCGATATTGATGTATAGGGAAAGTGAGAGCTGTTAATAACATACACAATAAAACCTGGAATAAAAAACTATTGCAAAATTCAAAATGTAGTCATACACTATAGATGCTTGGAAATATCTGTATTGATAAAGGAGTATCCTGTTCTCGGGATTCCTTTCAATAAAATAATAATAATAATAAAATAATAATAATAACTTATTTATTTAAGGTTAGCATGATAAAAATAGCTAAAAGAATTAATTAAGGCCAACCATCTAACAAAAAGTTATAACTGAAAAATACTATTTACATTGTCCTATAAAAAACCTAAATTATCAACATACAGTTTACATAAACTACAGTTGCACTTGTTGAATTGATGTTTTTTATTTTCTTCTTAAATTCTGTTAAGATATGAGACTATTTTGTTTCTAACGGCAAGGATTGCCACAGTTTGTGTGCAGTGTATCTAATGGTTTTCAAACCATACACATTTGTGCGTGGAATTTGTACTGACAGGTGATTGTTACCTCTCAGGTTATGTGAGATGATCCTCTCAGCGAAGATTTCACCAATGAATTTGGGATTAAGATCATGTTTGGTTTTATAGATTTCTGTAGTTAGCAACTGTAGAATTCTATGGTGAACGGCGACTGAGGCTGCTTTCATCAATAAATCTTCAAATTTTGATGACGTATCTTTGAAAGCGATTCTTAATGCTCGTTCGTGGATTTTATTTATTTTGTTATTCACGCTTCTATCATGAAACATCCAAATTACTGGACAGTGGCTAAATTGAGATAATATGAAAGCATTCATTAATGTCTTTAACCTTTCTTGGTCCGTGAACTTTGCAATTCGTGCAAGTGCATGAAGTTTTTGGCCAGCTTTTCTTGCATATATCTTCAACGTGACAGTTGAAGTTCAAGTTCTTATCAAGTGTTATCCCAAGGAGCTTTTCTTTGTCAGATTGTTCAATACAAGACGAGCCGATATTCACTGAAATTCTAGGCGAGTTATTTCCGAACAACATAAAATGACATTTTGCATCATTTAGTTTCATACGGTTATCAACAAACCACTTGGAAAGGCGGCATCTGCCTCTAACTTATATTGGACATTATTTACATCAGAATCACATGCAAAGATAGTTGTATCATCTGCATAGTTGCAGACCTCAGTGTCATTTACCAAAAAGAAGATATCATTAATAAATATGTTGAATAGAAGGAGTCCCAAGACAGAACCTTGCAGAACACCATTAGTTCATTCTTTCCATTCACTGAACGTACCATTCACCTTGACCCTCTGTATTCTTTCATTGAGGTAGCTATAAATGAGCGCAAGTGCTATTCTGCTAAAGCCGTATGCATGGAGCTTAGCAATAAGTAAATCATGGTCAAGGCAGTCAAATGCTTTAGAAAGGTCCATAAGCAGCGCCCCTGCATGACCATTTTTGTCAAGAATCTCCCTGCATTTTTCAATAAGTCTCATAAGTGAAAAATGCAGGGAGATTCTTGATAAAAATGGTCATGCAGGGGCGCTGCTTATGGACCTTTCTAAAGCATTTGACTGCCTTGACCATGATTTACTTATTGCTAAGCTCCATGCATATGATCATTCAATCAAAGCTATGGAGATACTGCACTAGAAATAAACAATGTAACCCAAGATCTGGAATAAAATGATTAGTGAAAGCAACTGGAATGTCGTAAAACAGTTTCTAAAAAGAATTTTAGAATTGCTTCTTAAGATTATGTCAACACAGAAAAGAAAAAGGACCAAAAGCAAATGTTTGAATCATAAAATCTACAGAGGTATCGAGATAATGGAAGACCCAACGTCTAACATTGTTCACAATTACGCTACTAAAAGGCTGGAATTACTCACGTAATCATTTCTCCACATGCCAGTTGTCAAGGTGCTACATAGAAAATCCATTGTTCTTACGATCGAAGTGCACTTCGTTCTAACGAAAAGCATATTAACATGTCACATTGGCCAGAGATAAGACTTGAAAGATAATAACGGAAACAAAAATAAACAGAATGGATTGATTTTGAACGGAGATAAAAATTGGCGAAATTGGGCCAATTTTGGGCAATAAGCAAGTCTATAACTTGTGTATATTGGTGAAGAATGAAGAGGATTGAAATTGAAAAATTTTGATTAATGATTAATGAATCTTATATTACTAGCACAATCACATATTATACAAACACACCACTATCGGGATATCAAAATTTAACTTCGTAAAGCTAAGGATGTACTTGAAAAATACGTTTTTGAAAATGAAAAGCACAATTCAAAACTGTTGTAGAGGATGGCAGGAGTTTTGTACAGGTAAAAATGTAACGCTCTAAAATTGCTACCTGTTGTACTTCTCTTTCTCTAATGGCGTGATTTGATGAGGGTCATTCTTCATACCAGCGCGTAAGAGCATAACCATCAATGTTTCCAAGTCATTGACAGCTAATTCCTTTACAAAGAAGCCGATACATTCTAGCAAGACACTACTCGAATCTGTAAAGATGAGGGGAAGAGCCAAGTAAATATATGACAAAAGAATATAAATGAAAATAAAATCAAATGTTTTAAAATGAAAAGCTGCTTCACTCCCAATACTCAATTAGCACCATACAGACTATTTTTTACTACCACAGCATCATCAAATAATCCGAACCTCGTTCACAACTTGAACCTCGCTCACAACTATTTTTCATCTTGTTTAGCATGACCCTTAAACATAATTTTTTGTCAACATAAGAAAGGCAACAAAGAAGATATATTTCTAAGACTCTTCTCTGGATATCTAAATATTCCGGTATTACTACATAAGCATATTGACACCATCAGTAAGACGGATCGACAAAATCAGTACGGTGGACTGACACAATCAGCAAAATGGGTTGAAAAAATCAGTATGGTGGACTGACACAGTCAGACGGATTGACAAAATCTTAAAGACAGACTGACAAAAGCAGTAAGGTGGATTGACACAATCAGTAAGACGTAGCTGTTCCGATTCTATACGAGAGTCATCAACAGAAAAGGGGAAAACTTCATAGATTACACGAAAAACAATTTAAAGAACAAAAGGGAATCCAAACGTCGGAAATAATAGTTCGAGCACATGGGGATGCACTAGGCAGGCAAATAAGTTAGTAAACAAGAATCAAGGGACATACCGAAAATGGGAAAATATAAAAGGTGTGTAAATAACAAGGGGTATATATGTTGCAACAAAAAGGGAGAAGAAACTCAGCAGAGAAATGGAAAGATATGAAGGGACCAAGGGAAAAGAGGACCGCTGGGAATAAAGATTGGGCATTTAATGACGTCAGGGCAGGGAATTGTAGTAAGTCAAATGCATTGTTATACTTAAAAAGGTAAAGGTGAGTTCCATGTACGATTCCGTACGTTGGGGGAGTGCCCGTTAGAGGGACACTTATCCTGAGCCGCAGGCATAGTGAGGTAGGGTGGCCAGTTCCTTTCCTCGCCGCCTTTAACTTCCCCAGTGTTGTCACCAGGTACCCATTTGCTGCTGGGTGAACAGTGAGCGAGCATTCCAACTATGATCCGAGGGTTCGGCTCGAACCATTGACGTTTCGCACAGCAGTCAAGCGCTCTAACCACTTGGCAACTCACCCATATTGTTATACTTACTAACGATATTAAAGTCTTCTCACCAGGCAACATGTTTCTAGGAAATGTCATCATTCAATATGCTCCTAAATCATGTTGTTTACTGTTTTGTCTAGACTAGTGTGCCCTAAAACGTTTCACATATCATTTCCATCATTGGTTTCCCGTTTTATTCTCTAAACCATTTAGATTTTCTCACTGATATTATGCTTATGGATCGATACAAGAATGTAGAAACATTGGTAGTGAACGTAAATATTGCAGTAGCACTCATAACCACTATTTACATTCATTCATTCATTCATTCATTCATTCATTCATTCATTCATTCATCCATTCATCCATTCATTCATCCATTCATTCATTCAATCATTTATTCATTCATTCATTATAAGGTAATTACTAATAGAAACAATAAAAATTTAAAAGATTATGTACTGGGTCTGCTGTTCAATAGAGAACTAATTTTCTGAGTGGGAATAATGCTACATCATTTAATATAAACTTTCTCCCAGTCCCTCTTCTAAATTCAGAGGCAAGTTCGAAAAGCTTACTTTCAAATATTTTTGCAGGTTTAACTAACTGTGCATTTGAGCTCCAAATGTAACAATCAAGAGCTGCTAAGTATCCCTCATGCCAATACACCAAATCTTTCACTCTTATAATTGAGCCCTGTTCAGCAAGACCAGGTGATAGCCTACCACTGCCACTGTTTGCGAAGCCATAGCCTTCAAACCTGGCGAAAAAGAATATAACTGCAAGGGAAACAAAAGATATACATACATACATATACATACATACATATATATATATAAATATATATATATATATATATATATATATATATATATATATATATATATATATATATATATATATATATATATATATATATATATATATATATATATATATATATATATATATATATATCAGTTTCAATGAAAAAGCATTAAAAGTTCCATAAAATCACATGACTCCGAGTTTCACGCTCACACGATCGTAAGATAAACATCGAGGTGAATCTATAAATCATCTTCAGTCGATCTACTTGGCTAGCCATCATGAATAGTTCTCAAATATCACGGAAAACTGCACTAGTAACAAAACACTAAACCAAACTGAAGTATTTACTTTTCAATGAAAAATTTCGGTCCATCAGAATTAAGGGTATTTTCAAACCAAGTCCTGGCATGACTGATACCTTTCAATGAAAAGAAAGATTAAATTCAAATGAAGATATAAACATTCAATGGAAATCCTTGTCTTTGAAAGCATAGTTTACAATGAAAACCAAGGGCAAAAGCTTTGGATTTCAAATAATTGATGACAAATTCATTCTTAATAAAAATCACTTCATTAAAGTTTTCCTTCGCAACTTTCAAGTACAGTCTTCTTTTTCGTTGACATCTTGTAATGATTAGGAAGGATACAAATTACAATACATTTCAAAATGGCGCTTCATCCTAGCGAATAGTATGTTCATGTGCTGATAGTACTCTTTCTATCGCATAAATCTGTAATATTTTTAATAGAATCGAGATTCAATAAATCATTTTTGAAAAACTTCACACATAAAACTTTACCAGGCTGGGTTGGGAGCAAATTATAAAGAAGTTCCATGCATTTATGTCGACATTCTGTTTTTGGTGACCCACATTGACGTAACATCCAGACAAACATATGATCAATGGTAAATTCAGTTGAATCGAAGGGATGTAAAGCACTAGAATAAATTAAAAGATATCCTAGAGTAATATCAACCACTCTCAAGATGATATATGCTTAAGAATATTCCACAATCTAATTTGATTCAATATACAATATATTTTTGCTACCAACTCTACAGGTCATATGACAATGATTTAGCTACTAACCAACTGACTGGCTTATTGTAAGATGGCAGTTACATTGCGTTGAACAAAAACAGCTACACTTCCTTTCAGCTAAAGTAAATCACTTGCACAAGTATAATAAAATAATATCCATTTAAAAATAAAACACGACAAAGCTGGGAACGAAGGTGTAGCTAAAAAGGGCAAGGCGGCTGGTGAACTTGGTTATATGTCTTACGGAGGTACTCTTCTGTGTCTATTTCTCTTGAAAAGCAGGTCAGACTTCTGTTTAATAATCCGTGCAATGTGGTCTATTGCTTGTTTGCTGCGCTCAACTGTTCCTAAATTCAAAATCATCGGGTCAAGATGGTAAAAGAAAACAAAATAAAAGCGTCAGGCAAAATTATCTAATGGTGTACTTAGAAGTGTTGAAGCAAAAATCTAAGAATCTGGTACGCCATATATATTTTTAAAAATTTGTTAGAGATGACTGCACGGCAACATTTGTATAATCAGGAAGTAAGTGCCATAGAATAGACAGAAAAGTCAAAATTCACAAAAATCACATCGAAACCTATAACTGGTTCATCATCATGAGCCATCGCAAGGCTTTCCAGGAAATATGCCAACAACTCTAGGATATAGACATCCACTAGCTCCTCGTGTTCTCTAAGGGTGAAAAATGAAACTCTGCACTTGTTCATTCCAAAAAACAACACTGGTGGCATTGCTACTTATGAAGAAAAGAAAAAAAAGCTAAGTTTGAGTAATGGACAATTGTCCTTCTCCATCTGTATTTCAAACTAAAGGCCACAATCTCAACTTCATAGTTTTGATGTACAAAATCAAAAAACTAACAATATCTACTATAGCTTTATTCGAAAACAAGATATGAATATATTAATATTGGTATATACTAAAACAAATTATTAACATATACAAATATAGATAATACTAACAATAATACTATACTCATACAGGTCACCAAATTCAGCTCAAAAAAGCAGCTATCATATCAAACAAGATATGAATATATAAATACAGATATGTATTATGTATATACAATGGAAAGGTAAATATGCTAAAAAACTCTATACCTGAAAACAATATATAAGCTGTTAAAAGCAGACGTAGCGCCAAGTCGCTTATATGCATTTGGATGCTTAGCCATACTGTAGATTCGTTTGAATAACGCTTTTGGATTTACTGCAGTCTTGCTATGCTGATGAAGAAAATAGATTCAAAATTAATGCAATGTGACAGTCATTTATAAACCATGCAAAAACTAGCTAATAATAACGGACAAAACAAGAACCCTTTAAAGCGTGAATAAAACTTTCCTCCAAATCACATTATGTTAAATAAACTTCACTATAGTTTAACATCTCTAAACACCGTTCGATATCTATACCGCTCGATATCTTTAATCCCTCTTAACGCCGCCGTGCAAAACAAATTAGATATGTCTAAACGCCGTTGTATAACTCTAGACGACGCGCATAACATACTGTATTAGAGACCTTTAAAAGATGCTAGATATCTCCAAATTTCGTGCACAATATATCTGATACCCATAAACACCGTTAGATATTTCTAAATGCCATACATAATTTTCAGTGTTATTAAAAATCTAAAATCCAACACCTTTTCAACACATCTGGTTGCTTACCTTGGTAGAAGATTGTTTTATGGACCATTCTAAAAATTCACGAATGCATAAAGCTGAAAATTCCCTCAAAGCGTTGTCATCCTGATTGACCAGTCCATCCTTAATAAGAAAGACTAAAATTTATTGCTGAACGAATCTACATACTATAAAACAAGATCAATTTTTCGAACAAAGTAGATTGATTATAAGTGTTACAAGTCATCCCGAATGAAAATTGATTACAAGTAGCTTACAAGTATTGCATCAAGGAGATTCATTGTGTCTGGGCTTTCAGTTCTTGAGGAACTGCTTGTAAACCAGTGTATCATTTGAAATGCCAAAGGTCTAAAGAGCTGCTCTGCAACCTTGTAGGAAGCAACAACAAAATGCCGTTATTAAATTAATTGAAACTATGTGTGACTTTCCAAATAAGACATCAACAAAGCATACATGCGAAATAAGATAAAAATAAGCATACCCCTAACGTCATATATCAATGAATAACAACAAGAACAACAATAACAACAATGACGACAACAACAACAACAACGACAACAATAAATTAACAAATTGAATAATCACCTGTTCAATATCACATGCAAGTTTCAGTACAGCGGGAAAGAGGCGAATGTATATTTCGTTCATTCCTTCCTGTGGATCAAATCAAACAACTACGTATATTGAAATAAGTGTGATCTACCGAGGAAAATATTTACTGAGGGCAGAACAATCGATATAGAAAAGGAGTTTTTGAGTTAAAGGATCAAACTGTGAAAGAAAAAACTGAAGAAACTAAGGAAACCGATAATTAAAAGTGTGGAAAACCATAAAGCAAAAAAGAGAGACACTAAAATTTTACATTTATCCTTTCACAAAAACTAGATACCGCAATAACTCGATCAAACCCAGTTATAAAAAAGCTCAAACCCTGCCGAATACCTCTCTTTATTTATTGTCTTCAAACTTTTAGGGACTAGTTTCAGTGCCATTTGAATGATGAAGGGTTCCGGGAGTACGGGCTCAATTATGGACGAACGAATGCGAACAAATTCAAGCACCATATCAGTGGCACAAAAGACTCATTAAAAATGAGATATTAAAAGATACTGTGACAATGCTAAACACAGAGTAAAACAGAAGAACAAACAATTTTTCCTTTATATACACTATATAAACAATCGTAAATGAAACGCTAACTTCTCAACTGAATCTTCCACTAACTCTTTCTAGAACTCTTCTCCAAAACTCTCTCTAAAACTCTTCTCCAAAACTCTCTATAAAACTCTTCTCCAAAACTCTCTATAAAACTCTTCTCCAAAACTCTCTATAAAACTCTTCTCCAAAACTCTCTATAAAACTCTTCTCCAAAACTCTCTCTAAAACAAAACTAAATCACTTTCACTACAATTGTCAATCACGCCACTCGCTCCAGATCTCTACTATACATCATAACTACTCACACTCCTTCAAAATACAAATAGATCAAGATATCACAAAGGAAATTGAGGATTTTGATATGGAGGATTATATGGAAATTGAGACAAAGGCTATTAAGTCACAAATCTACATTGCATATTCAAACAGGCCACTTGTGAAACAAGCCCATTTCTGAAGAAAATCAAGTCTGAACAAGTCCCTTCTCGAATATACCTCAGCAATAAGCTTTGTGCTCCTATGGGATAATTAAAATAGCAGACTAAATGCATAACAAAGGCTATGATCACTGAATTCTCAAATTAAACGTAAAGAAACACGCATAATGTTAAAAAGTTAAGAAACTTATAATTTGAAGCAAAGAAATGACCTGAAGAATCCTAGAAAATGCTTAGTAATAGTCCACCTGTTTTAATCTTTGATTTGTCTGTTGTGCACTCTTTCCCAAAATAAATAACGTCAACGCATGAAGAAGCTCACAAGAAACAACCTAAAATAAACGACAATGAGCGGCATACTTTAAATTGCTGTATACACACATTAGCTATGGATTATGAATTCTATAATTGTTGTTAAAAGTGTTAAAACATACATATTTACTAAAAATTAACATATATATTTAATAAAAAAATTATCTCAAAATAAAATAAACAGTATTAGGTCATTCCATGCAAAGAGCAAGACAAAACTTTCAATGTCGACACGATCCATCTCTGACGTCTTTTATATTTAAGGGATGTATAGGAAGTAAAAAAAGCCATCCAGATAATGCAATACCAGAGGATTAATAAATAACCTCAGGAACCATCATAGCAACATAAAATCATTCTATTTAGGAAGTGAAGTAAGAGTTAGTTGCCGCGGCAACAAGCATCGGTATAAGTTGCCATAAGATACATCAGTGACGGAATTTGGAAAAGCTAAAATTTTGCAAACTAATTGAAGAGATAATATGTTAACTTCATTCCAAGAATGGGAATGTTATAGTCAATGTTTCCATCATGCAACTCATATCACAGGAGCAAAATAGGAACAGTTTTTGTAGCTATAACAGTGCTTGTATGTCAACAACTTTCTCTTTCTTGAAGACTAATTTCTTTCACAATGTTTTAAAGCAAAAACCAATTTACATTATCAATGTTCTTTTCATAAAAAGAATATAAAATACCCTGATCTCAAATTATATTCCTTCTACAATATGAGTTCTTTTTTGGACAAACTGCCAAGTTTTGAAATTGAGTAGATGCAAAAAATAACTAATTGGAATGAATGTTTGGAAAATTTTGCATATGGAAGCTTTGTCGTTTTAAAGTCTACAATATTCTGATGAGGAAAAATAAATGGAGAATTTAATGACGACAGGGGAAGATAAAAGAAAACGAAGAAGGGGCAGACAGAGAGAGAAGATGCTTGACAGTACAAATGTAACATTTCATGTCAAGCAACCTATTCAAACTTAACTTCGTTAAACCAAGGAGAATATCTATAAGATGATATTAAACCTTTGGTAATACTACGACACAGAATATCCAGATATGGAAAAAGTGAAGTGTCAACAAAATGCAGTTCCATCAATAATCTCTAACCTTTGTTTGTCGGTCACTTGATGTTGTAGCAAGCTCGATAGTTCGGGGTAAAAATGGATCTAAAAAGTGTAAAAATTGACGCAATACTAATACTAACCAAAAGCACCTTTTGCCACCTAAGAACATAGTCAATAATGATTCCTACTATCAAACAACAAACACCTACTATCAAACAACAAACACCTACTATCAAACAACAAACACCTACTATCAAACAACAAACACCTACTATCAAACAGCAAACAGCTTAACTATGGTATAAATGCACAATCTATTTGATGCTTCATGGAGATAAACTAAAAAATAGGATGACAATGATCTGCTGCAAGCAAGTCACATACCTAGATATACAGTAGGCTTCATGTCACAAAATGGCAATGCAAAGGACAAATGCTGTGCTGTACTCCAACCAACTGCATTTGATATATCGGGGATTTTGCCTCCTTTTACAACAGCGGTATTAATGTTGCCACCAAGATCTCCCAGGAATTTCACAATACGATGTCTTAGTTGCATAAGAGGAGATGTTGTTGCCTGTAACGATTGTGCAAAATAATTCTGTGACTTCCTTTGCCCTTGCATTTGATAAACAAAAAACTTGAAAATAAAGTAGAGAGGTAGCCATTCACCGTACTTAGAGGATGTGAGAAAGCTTGATGCCATTATTGAGTTCTATTACCTTATTTGAGTCTCTCAGTGATTTCAATAATCTTGTTGGGACTCTGTTTCGCCGGCTATGACCTGATCTACCAGAAGGTATTGTTTCTTCATAACCATTTTCACTTTCTAGAAAACAAACAATATATACACATATAGGCATATATTTAATTTATAGAAATACAGGTATAAATATATAGTACGTACAGACAAGGAAGAAAAATTACTTACATCATTCTCTCTATAAGCATGTTTTGTGAAACGCTTGGTTCACATATCATTTGAAATTCAACAATTAAAACAAACTACCATTACAGTAATCGTTACTTCTGACCATTCCACCCGCTGATTACATCAGTATGCTAACGGTTTTTCATTCCGAATCAAAGTAAAGTTGCCATCGTCATTAGCACCAAACATGATTAATATTAAGTCATTTCAGTAAGAAAATAATACCTTGCTTTTCGGAGGAGTTCTGCAAATAACAATCAAGGTACGGCAGAACTTCAAGAAGTAATCGTCTCATTCCAGACAATGAAATGCAATTTTTCCAGTGCTCTAAAGCATCTATAGCTGACACAGCAAGTGAATCATAAGACAATCCAAGTTTCAGCGCCATCTAAAAAAGCAACATAAGAAGTACATGCAAACAACAAGATAGTAGCATGGAAAGAACTGCTGTTGTCACATATCAGAATACACTGATATCTGCAACATATTTACATAAAGATACAACACATATCTTGGCAACCATATAATAATGTTAAAGATAAACAAATAAGGTAACATACGCACATGCATACGTTACAAATTCACATATCATACCAAACAATATATCTGGCAACAAAAGCTAGACACTTTCACACACACACACACACACACACACACACACACACACACACACACACACACACACACACACACACACACACACACACACACACACACACACACACACACACACACACACACACACACACACACACACACACACACACACACACACACACACACACACACACACACACACACACACACACACATATATATATATATATATAATGCTTTGATTTGTGATTACATTGAGTCTTCTTCCTTTCTTTCAATTCATCTCGTACAATTTGCTTTTGTTAAAGATATTTCAACTGTATGTCGACAAAATGGGCACCTGTAAATATTCCTAGGACGTGCCCTGATTCCAATCAGATTATTTGAAAAAGACTCTGTACACAAATATGGGCGAATCCATTCCAAACATATAATTTTCAATTGATTGCTTAAGCTAGCCATGGCGGCATAAGATCTTAGAAAAGGATAATGGTGAAAAGAACAACAAAGAAGGCTATGATTTTATTAACTAGGGCCTATTCATATCAGCCTGCTTACCGAACCAGCTCACTTAACGAGATCCGCCTAATCCCTATTTCTCATATAAACTGTGATTTCTGTTCATATGAGAAAGCCAACTGTCCTGCTAAGCTAGATCTCACAAAAGCACTGTCGAAATCTTGATAAGCGGACTGAAATTTTCTCATATGAACACTCCATAAGAAATTCATCTGATTAAGTGAGCCGGCTCGGTAGGCGGGTTCATATGAATAGGCCCTTAGACTACAGAACAACACTAATGTAACGGTGTAAATAGAAATCGGCAGTATATTCTCTAACAAATCGTTAAGAGCTGTTCAATTTTTCAATATAGTGGAGACATTTAAGTTAAACTAAGCTTAACCTATGTCACCATTATGTTGAAAAGTTGAACAGCTCTTAACAACTTGTTAGAGAATTTATTCCTACTTCTGTAATGATGCAATCTTTCTAATAATCCCGTCTAAAAAGTTTGGTTGAATTAAGTAGCCAGCAGCATGACTACTAGAAAGGGTACAGTATTTGCAACATAGCTATTTGCCATACGTCTTCAATGAAATAAAAAAAGTAACGAAAAAGCAAAACACGACTATTAGCATTTGTACCTCTACAGGCCTGGCGAAACTTAAAATGCTATCTTCCACAAACTGCACAGGCACACGTAGCAGAAATTGTAAACACGAGGACAGCAAGTCATATTTAAACTGTCTTATTCGACCAATCACCTGAAAGGTAGAAAGTGATCATCAGAAGACAGAAGAAAACCAAGAAATGTTCACAACAAAAACTGTACCATCTGAGATATATTACTTAAAATATATTTCGTGAACCAAAATTGAAGACCGCAAACAGAAACTAAAACTGAAAGGCAATGAAGGAAGCAGATTATGACTCACATCTTTGACGAATTTACTGAGAAGCACGTATGTTGTCACATCCTCATTATGTGCTAACTTTTCTTCCTGTGAATACTAAAATATCAAGTAATCTAATTAGATAAATCATAGAAACTAAACAAAAACATGTTGCGATTTAAAGGGTTCTCAGAGAAAGACTCAGTTAATGGCAACGTCTTTATTTCATCTCAAACAACTACAACTAACTAAAAAGTGTAACAACGTTTGTTAAGAAGCTTCTGTTGGCTGCATTCCAATATATATATAAAGGGTTGCCGCTATGCCAATCACAACACCATCCCCCCATTAAATCTAGTGGGTTACGAAGTCTCCAAACCGCAAAGGGGGGTTTATATTTTGCCTCAATCTAGGTGGTCGATGTAGAGGGCCGGTTTGATTTTCTGGTACTTCCTCCCTGGGCATGGTGGTGAGCTCTATTTCCTCTGCTTCCCGGACTGGACAATGTGGTTCCCCCTTGTTGAATGGGATTGTGCAAGATTTTACCTGATTGTGGTGCACCACGATGTCTTTCCCTGCTTTAGAACGCAATTTGTAGTTGACACCTTGATGAGAAATAATTTTATATGGCCCAATCCACCTCCCCCCAAATTTCCAAGCCTTAGGGCGACGCAACCATACAGATTGGCCAGGGAGCAAAGGAGTCCAGTTACTATTCTTTACATTACCTGGCTGGCTATACTTTTGTCTACTGCGAGCTAAATTCTCTCTAGCTACATCTGCGACTGACTGCAAATTACGACGGATCAAGGCAGCATATTCGTGTTGACTGCAAGGGTTTTTTAAGGGTAACCCCAGATCTAGCTCCAGTGGGGTTCTAGCAAGACGACCAAAAACCATTTCGTAGGGACTATAACCGGTTGACGCGTGAGTGCTAGTATTGTAGGCATAGGCAACTAGATCCACCCAACAGTCCCAGTCATGTTGGTGTTTCGAGACGTAGCTGGTAAGCATGTCCTGCAAAGTACGATTTTGCCGTTCAACAAGACCATCGCACTGAGGGTGGTATGCTGATGTGCGAGATTTATGTACGCCCATTAGGCAGCATATTTCATGCATCAAATTGCTTTCGAAATTTCTGCCCTGATCGGAGTGGATAACGGTAGGTGGCCCAAATCTACTGAAAACTTTTGACACTAGGATTTCAGCAACAGTCCTAGCTTTTTGGTCTTTGGTAGGAAACACCTCACACCATTTGGTGAAATGATCCATAATAACCAGCAAATGTTTGTTCCCTTGTGTGGTTTCAGGCAAGGGACCCATATAGTCCATTGCCCAAAATATAAATGGCTCATTAACGGTAATAGATTGCAAGGGAGCCTTTATGTGGTTAGGATCCAGTTTAATTTGTGCACAGACCTGACAATTTTTGACGAAATCTTGTAACTGAGTAGTCATATGCGGCCAAAAGTACCGCTCTTTAGCCTTAAGAAGAGTGCGTTTGAGTCCTAAATGACCAGAAAAAGGACTACAATGAAGGCCTTGCATGACCGATTGGACCAAGTGGCCAGGTATGACAAATGAATAGCGTGGCAAGGAATGATTAGCAGAAAGGTTTTTGACAAGAAGTCCATTAACTAGATAAAGATCATCCCAACAATGCCAAAATACGCGCAAGGATGGTGTGCCAGCCCATACAAAATACGGGGGCTTGGGCATATCAGCTAGTTTGAACTCCATAATGGTGGATATGTATGGATCATCTTGTTGGGCTTGTTGTAAATTGTAGCCTGGAGTCATGGTAGTGGCATAAGTAGCTAAGGGTGAAATAGGGGGGTCAGAGGAAACTGGGGGACAACTAGATGTTGGCAATGGCATGCGAGATAAAGCATCAGCGTTTTGGTTAGCGGTACCAGGGCGATGCTTAACAACAAAAGAGAATTCCTGAAGGGCCATAACCCACCTAGCAAGCCGTCCCTTTGGCTCTACAGAGTGGAGCCACTGTAAGGCGCTATGATCAGTAATCAAGGTGAATTCTCTTCCCAGTAGATATACACGATAATGATCAATGGCAAAGATGATGGCTAAAGCTTCTTTTTCAGTGGTAGAATAGCATTTCTCACGGTCTAAAAGTGAACGACTAGCATACGATATCACGTGTTCTCGACCAGAGTTATCTAATTGAGTTAGTACAGCACCCAGTCCCTTATCAGAGGCATCCGTCTGCAAGAAAAAGCGTTTGTCAAATTGAGGATAAGCGAGAATGGGTGCGCTACAAAGTAAGGATTTAAGTTGCAGAAAGGCTTGCTCCTGCAAGTCAGTCCAGGAAAAAGAGGAACCTTTCTTGGTAAGCTGCACAAGAGGGGCAGACAGGACTGCAAAGTTGGGTATAAAATTACGGTAGTACCCTGCTAAACCTAAGAATGACCGTACTTGTTGCACATTGGTGGGAGGAGCGAGAGCAGAAACAGCTTCAATTTTGTGGGGATCCGTGTGAATCCCAGCAGATGAAACGACATGGCCTAAATACGTGACTCTATCAGCGCCAAAACAACATTTAGAGGCTTTAACACGAAGGTTATGTTGCTGAAAACGACCTAAAACTAACTCAAGCCTTTCACAGTGCTGCTGTAAATTTATGGATGGAATTATTATGTCGTCAAAATAACACAAACACGTATCATACTTAAGGCCAGACAGTACAATTTGAATAGCCCTTTGGAAAGTGGCACAACCATTAGACACACCAAATGGCATTCTCAGAAATTCCCATAACCCCTCAGGAGTAATAAAGGCTGTTTTTTCACGATCTTCAGGTGACATAGCTATCTGCCAATAACCAGATCTCAGATCTAGAGTACTGAACATGGTCGATCCCTGGAGAGAATCTAAAAGGTCATCAATTCTAGGGAGGGGGTGAGCATCCCGTTTCGTCACAGCGTTTAATTTACGGTAGTCCACACAAAAACGAAAGTTACCGTCTTTCTTCTTTACTAAAACTATGGGGGAGGCCCATGGAGAAGTACTTTGTTGGATAACCCCCTGTTCCAACATGTCAGAAATCTGTCTGTTGACTTCATCTCTATAAGCGTATGGGAATCGCCTCGGGTATTGCCGTATGGGGTCAGTATTACCAGTATTGATTGTGTGAGTTATCACGTCAGTATAGCCAAGACTTTCGTCAAATACATTTGCGTACTTTAGGAGCGTATTTAAAATGACCTGACGATCATGGTCATTCAACGAGGGACTGATAACCGCTTTCAGCTCTTCAGTAAGACTAACTTTATTGGCAGGCTGGCAAGAAAATGCTTTAGCATAATTAGGTAGGGGAGTGCCCTGTGTATCCACAGAAGACAGGGTATCAAGGAGAGGGCAATACTCACCTATGCGCTGTCCAGCCTGTAAAGTAATATCACAATTAGATGTGTTCATGATTCTAAGAGCTACCTGTCTACCTACGGCCTGGTTTACAGAATACGCTACTAAGAGATGGCTTGGCAACGAGTCATGCTGGATAGGTGCTATCATGCCTAGCTGATCTTGGGCACTTTTAGGAACGTGTACTAAAACAAAAGCTTCGGTTCTACCTGGCAAACAAACACTATTCACTAAAGTAATAGGAACAGGACTCCTCGAAGGGCATTGGGAAAACACATCGGAATTACTAACGACGCTATCGGTAAGAGGACGAGGGGGAGAAAGGGAGGTGGGGGCCTCATCTCTAGGGGTAATGAGGGTCTTCCCATGGCGACCTACTAAGTAATAAGTGCCAGTGCGCTCTCTAGTTAGTGCCAACCCATTGGAGGTTAGAAAGTCCCACCCAAGAACACACTCCAAGGGGGAAAATAATTTTTCGGAAATTAAGAACTTACCGGTATAAACATCGCCATTACCAGGAAAGGTAAGAGAAGCCTGCACAATCCCATCAACCGGCAAAGGCAGGCCATTTATTCCAACGCAGTGCTGAACTGTGTTTTGAATAAGTGGCCGAGGCCGCAATTTGTTAAATGTGTCTCGAGATAGAAACGAGACCATAGACCCGGTATCAATTAAGGCGGGAAAGGTTAAATCCCCGAAAAGGCAAGAAACGAGTGGCTGGTTGGGGGCTTGAAACGAAGCCGTGCATGACCCAGCAGAGAAAATACAGGGGTGACCTTCAACCCAGCCCTCTATTGAGGCACCCCTTTGAAGTTTAAAGACTTACCAGACATCGATGAGCCTTGTGAGGAACAGACATAGTTGTTGGCGCATTGGTGTTGTTCATGGCCCCAGCCCGCACAGAGGGCACATTGTAAAGTATAGGGGCAGGAATTCACAAAATGCCCAAGTCCATTACAATTAAAGCAGCGACGGGCTTGGTTGTTCCGTGATCTTGTATTTTGACGTGTCTGGGGGTGAAATCCATCTGGTGCACTGTTCTGCATACGTGGAGCGGTAAAACGGCGCGTGAAAGGTTGGTGGGGCGGCTGAGGAGTAGGGGCAGACATCGCGGCTTCAAGGTGCTTATGGCGGTCTGTCAAAGCAGTAACTGCGGCAGTAAGTTGCGTCACAGTGTCTTGAAGGCTGTGAAATTTGCTTGCCATCTTTTCGTCATCAACTCCAGCGGCCGGTTTGACGGCAAAGGTCAAAGTGGGGATATCTGCTTGACGAATAGCCCGAAAACGTTTTGCGAAGTTCTCCATTTCCGCCAATGACGGCGTTGGATTGGCTTCTAAGAGTTTCAACCGTATGCCTTCGGGCAAACCACGCATAAATTGCCTGCTTAATAGGGCCTCTCGTGCAGCATCGCTGAGGGAAGGATCGGCTTTTGAAAGTAAGTCCTTCAAATTCCATAAAAATATAGTGGGGTCCTCGTCTGGCCGGAGAAGGCGATGTTCAAATGTCGCAAAATTTCGTTCGCGATCAACAGCAGGGCAAAAGGAGGCCAGCAATTGTTCTTTCAAATTCCGATACGAGCCTTTCACCTCGTCGGGCAAAGCATGGAAATAGGCGGCAGCAGGCCCCCTTAGAAAGGCTGGTAGAACTTGTAACTGCTTCTCCTCATTCCAAGCATTGGCAGTAGAGCAGCATTCGAATTGGCGAAACCAGGAAACAATATCGCCTGAATCAAACTTCTCTGGTTGAATTGAAAAAGTTGCCATTCTGGGTACACTTCTCTGTTACCTCTGTCACCAATGTTGCGATTTAAAGGGTTCTCAGAGAAAGACTCAGTTAATGGCAACGTCTTTATTTCATCTCAAACAACTACAACTAACTAAAAAGTGTAACAACGTTTGTTAAGAAGCTTCTGTTGGCTGCATTCCAATATATATATAAAGGGTTGCCGCTATGCCAATCACAACAAACAATACACAAACATTTTCTAGAAGGGCAATGAATGTAGAAGGCCTCACCTTAAAATAATCCAGCTTACAACAAAGTCTGGCATTCACTTCCATTAGTTTATAGAGTCCACTCACAAATGGGTACCTAGAAATAATTGAATACAACCCTGACAATAGTGCCCTAATATGTTCCGTTCGTTTACTACACCAAAACGCACGTGGTATTCAGCAACTCGCAAAATTTGAAAGATATCGAGAAACAAATTAAGATTTCACTGTCTCGTACGATAGAAGGCCTGTTTGTCCGCATGTAATCTAGGAAATACAAGCTTCATGAATTGGAGATAAATTTTCTATAACAACATAACGGTGGAAGAAAATTAGAAATTGAATGGACGAGATTTTTAGATCTAATGCCGAATGGCCGAGCATCAATAAAAATGATTGATATTACCTGGACGATAAAACAACAATTTCTTTTACAAAACAAGGTATCCACCGATAAAAGCAAACAGGATCGGATTTCAATAAAATCTCTCTAAGAAAAACAATAGACCGTTAACAAATATAATGCATATCCATCAAGAAAGGTAAATACAAAATCGCAGAGTTACGATTTTTACTTTAGAGGTACAATGCTGACCTACAAGGTTCCTAGTTTTACAAATGATGCCTATAGCCCTATGACTTGAGCTAAAACCATCAGCTTCGTCGACCATTACATTCATACTATAGTGCATGAAGATCATCAATTACTCAATTAATATCCATAACGCATTCTATTTACAAAGCATTTGATTGTAATCCCCCTCTCGATGTTCGAGCTGTATATCTTGACATTCCAAAGCGTTTGACAGGGTTTGGCAGGTTGGTCTCATTTATAAGCTAAAACGATGTGGTGTTTCAGGCCAACTTCTCTCGCTCATACAAAGTTTTCTTCAAAATCGTAAACAGCGGACTGTACTGAATGGGCAGTGCTCTACATGGGGAGACATCTTGGCAGGGGTGCCCCAGGGCTCTATACTAGGACCGTTACTTTTTCTTGTGTACATCAACGATCTTACCGCTAATTTGAAATGTAATGTTAAACTTTTCGCAGATGATACATCATTGTTTACTATTGTTCACGAGCCCAATGTGGCTTCGGAAGAGATGAATCATGACCTTGTGTTGATAAGCCAGTGGGCTCATGATTGGAGGATGTCATTTAATCCTGACCCGCAAAAACAGGCCATTGAACTGCTGTTTTCTAAGAAAAGGCATCAAACAGATCACCCCTTCATACTACTTAATAATATACCTGTGAAGAAAGTAGATGAACATAAACACCTAGGTATTATTTTGGACTCAAAGCTGTCTTTTTCATCTCATATTAAATCTACCATTTCTAAAACGAGAAGGGGCATCGGTTTGCTAAAATATCTCTCTCAATATTTATCTAGACATACTCTAAATAATCTGTATAAACTCTATGTGCGACCTCACCTTGACTATGGGGATTTCATTTATCATATTCCAGCAAAAGTATGCGAATTCAGCAATGACATCATTTTGCCGAATTTAATGGAAAAAATTGAGTCTGTCCAGTATTCAGCTGCTCTTGTTGTAACAGGAGCATGGAGAGGAACATCGCGGGAGAAAATCTATGCAGAACTTGGTTGGGAGTCGCTCAGCTCTCGTAGGTGGAGTAGACGGATGATCTTGTTTTACAAGATCATGAATAATATTACTCCCCTGTACACTAAAGAGCCTATACCACCACCTCAGTACGTACACTATTCCTTTCGAACTCAGGATCCTATTGGGCGATTGGGGGGAAGAACTGAAAAATTTCAATCTTGCTTTTATCCCAACTGCATATCTGAATGGAACAAACTCGATCCTGAGATTAGGAATGTACCATCCATTGCTATATTTAAAACTAAGCTTTTATCAATAATTCGTCCTCTGCAAAGTCCAT
Source organism: Mastigias papua (assembly GCA_964019165.1). Classification (NCBI taxonomy): domain Eukaryota; kingdom Metazoa; phylum Cnidaria; class Scyphozoa; order Rhizostomeae; family Mastigiidae; genus Mastigias; species Mastigias papua. The sequence goes on along the minus strand of OZ025282.1, from coordinate 235,943 downwards.
CTTTGGAACTCATGATCCAATAGGTTTGTCATATCTTTCCCAAATAAGAGTTGGTCTCAGCAAATTAAATTTTCATAAATTTAAGCACAATTTTAAGGACACCATAAATCCAATGTGTCCCACAAATGATGGTATCGAGGATACGGAGCACTTTTTGCTGCTTTGCTCTTCGTTTGATAATCAACAACAGCATCTTCTCGCTGGCATATCTGCAGCAGTACGACCATTTGTTCAACTTAACATTCTTTCAAACAATGACCTAATGAATCTTCTATTGTATGGTGATGAAGACCATCCAAGTGACATTAACAAACGTGTTCTTGAATGTACTCTAAATTTTATTCGTGAAACTGGTCGGTTTAACTAAGTTAGTTTCAAACCCTTGTACACCAGCCCCCCTATATTCTTTTTTCCCCATTTAAATTGTAGATTTGTTCCATATTGGGTGCCGGGATTATCGGGCAAACTTTTTTTTGTCTTATAAATGTTGAACTTTTCAGATTACGTTTTGACCACAAGAGAGATTGATCTGATTTGCTCTAGGCTAGCCCTGCATACAATACATAATACATATAATATAATACATAATTGATTTTATAATGCGCCCCTATATTATAAAATACTCTGCGGCACATACAATTTATAAATACAAGTAATAGAAGTAAAGCATTACATCAAATCAAAAAATAATCAAAATAACTTAGAATTACAAAATCTTTCTAAAAATTAAAGTACTTACAATGAAAAAAAGATATTTAAAACTTAAATGCTTGTCCAAAAAAATGAGTTTTTAATGCCTTCTTAAAAATAGTTATGTCCTTGGACTGTCTGATATGGAGAGGCAAAGAGTTCCATGTTTGAGGTGCAGCATATTCAAATGATCTCTTCCCGAATGTCTCAGTTTTAACTCTTGGAATACCAAGTAGGGATAGCTCTGTTGATCGAAGAGTTCTTGGAGCTTTTTTACAATATGGAATAAGTCTAAGTATTTATTAGTTAAAGAAATTTGTGTGTATTTAAACGTATTTTTGTAGCTGTGTTTTAATTTTTGTCATGTTGCCAGTTATTCATGTTAATGGCGAAGGAGTTGTCATAACATCTTGTACTCCGTGGTATCGTTCTTGTAGTATTGCTAAGTAAACTGTATGTAGTATAGTAGGTAGCATGTAATTGTAGTAAATTTTCAAAATGACTAGAAAAAAAAGATCTTTGTGCAATAGAGATAACGTCTGTAAACTGAAACGATGCTTTTAATAAAAGCTGAATCTTGTAATCTATTTGAGATTGTGCCCGTCAGTAAGTAATCCGCTGGATAGGCTATATTAGAATAGAGGAGAAAGGATCTTCTACTTAAGCATTTACATTATCAAGAGACTGGCAAGTCAGCTAAAAATGAAATTAATAATCTGAAGCAAATTGAAGTAAAGCAAACCTGCAGAATTCAACCAAATTGATAAATATTTCAATGTCCTTTGCAGTGGTGACAGTCAAAGCATCATCTGAAGCAAAGTTAGAAACTCTTGCAGTCGATTCACTAGACACGTAAGATTCTGGATCCTGAGATAAAAGCAAGATATAAGAAAATGTTTCATTACAATTAACCAGATGAAATATATTCGAAAGCTGCTTGGACGTAGACAGAGGTCCAAAGACACAATTCAGAGAGTAAAATAGAAAATGAATTAGCAACGATTAAATACCTAATATGGCAGTAAGTGCAACCATAAATGACAGTGTTCCAAAATACCTAATATGGCAGTAAGTGCAACCATAAATGACAGTGTTCCAAAATACCTAATATGGCAGTAAGTGCAACCATAAATGACAGCGTTCCAAAATACCTAATATGGCAGTAAGTGCAACCATAAATGACAAGTGTTCCAAAATACCAAATATGGCAGTAAGTGCAACCATAAATGACAAGTGTTCCAAAATACCTAATATGGCAGTAAGTGCAACCATAAATGACAGTGTTCCATACCAATTTCACTAAAACTAGTTACAAGGCAATTCCATTTAAAAGTGGGGCACATTTATTTGAATTGTCACCCAACATCTCAGGTATAAGCCAAATTTGGTGAAAATAAACGTAGTATAGAGGTAAAAAATTCAGAGTTGAAAACCTTGCTTACGACGTACATTTTCCAGAGTTAACCAAGCTGTACAAGGAAGTTTATTTCATTAATTCAAAGTACTGCCATTCTATTACAGAAATGTATAAAATTATTTCTGGCTTCTGATACTATAAGTCCCTTTCCGCTGCTCTAGCTCAACACGATCGACTGATAGCGATAGAAGCATGTATCACTCAATCTTCACAAGCTTAGCCAATCCCAGTGCTTCTCTGTTTAATAAAAACATTTTCATGAACACTATTGCTGCCAAACAACAAACACACTTTTCTTTCCAAGCGTCAAACTTGTTAGCCTTCCACATCATTTTATTTTATTTTATTTTGAGAGCCAATTCATTCATACAAATCTATATTGTCACAAATTCCTTTCACCGTAGAGTGATGATGACCGACCAGGGCTCCAGTTTTCTTCATCACAGTCTACTTCACACTGCATATATTGTCAATATTTTTATAAATCTAAAAATTCTTGTAGGTATAAGTCATTTGGTTAAGAAATTGTCTTCCTTCAAGATGCTTGATATGGTGTCACCAAGTTATTCCAATTTCCCGCCAAAACGTACTTACATTTGAGGACCACAAATACGAAATGCATATTAATATCGTACAAACGGCAAACCGTATATTGTGCAATTGTGAATGGATTGTTACAATGTGACGTTTTGCTATAGGAATTAAGTTTCTATCAAAACCTGTTGCTCAATCACGTCTTACTTTTACATTTTGCGACAGTTCTTTGTCTAAACAAGCAGCAAGAAATCGTAATCCAAGAAAGGAAAATTACCAGTATTAAAAATGCATCGTAATTTAGTGAGACCGCAAGAAACTAGAATGATCTTTTACAAAAAGAAATTACTACTATAAATCTAAAAATTCAGTTGCAAAAATTGGTACATCGCTAGAGACAGTAAAAATTCTGAAAAAGTGCGTTATAGTTAAATTCAAATGAGTGATATTATACGTTCAAAATAACTTTTATGATCTATTTCTTTGCACTTTTGTAAATTTGTAAATTGTAAATTTCACAAATGCAAAGTTAGCTACATGCCATATTCCAAGGCTATTTGAAAATTAATGGCAAAATTATTACGAAATCTTTGCCCATAAAGCATTTCAAGCTGGCCACAAAGATGACGAAAATTGAGCATTTGGGCTCAATTTCAACACGAGATATCTGGAGAATAACAAATTAAGGGCCCCTAAAATTGAGCCAGGTTGCTAAACTCCACATTGACTTTCGTTGTGCAAACAAATTTTATTTAATTTGAGCGATATGGGTTACGAGCCTGGTATACTTTTACATGGAATTACCCTACTGATAATAAACTCAACTCATGGGGTTGAGTTTCATTGGATACATTCTATGAAGATACTCTAATAAAAGAGATCTGGGAACGAACACGATAACAACAACTGTAATAATGATTAGAAGAAATAGTGCTTCCTGAACATAGACGTCTATCTGATGTGTCCTAACTTACAAAAATGACGACGATGACGAGGATGATACCATTATGGTTACAAAAAAGTTGTATTGATGAAGAAATGTAATGAGAAATTGATGATTAGAGCAAACAACGAAGATTAAAATTATACCAGAGAGTGAAATTAGAAAATAAATAAATCAAATAATAATTGAAAACGAGACAAGGTTCCCTTCATACAAACGACATAATTGAACAAGGCTTTCTTAGTAAATTATACAAAGTTTGCATCAAAATAGCAAATATGATCGGAAAGTTTCATGAACGGTTTTTAGGATGACACTACTCAGAGTTTAGTAAACTCTACAAATAAAGATGGAAATTGGTTAACCAAAATATTTGTACGCAGTTGTGGATTGAAATGCACCACTTATAACAAATGAGCATGTATCCTATTGTTATAAATTAGCCAATCAATACCAATCGATGAAGGTAACCAAGTAGTTTCGTAGTTCGTAAGTTGTGCTTTAAGTAATTTGTTATTGTAAATTTTAATTGCATCTAATAGAAAAAGAAAGCTAGCCAATGAGAAGAACCTGAGAAGGAAAGGCGACATCCAAAACAAAATTTTCAGAAAACTTTTCGTTATTCTCGCTCTTTCCACAATAATTTTTCTGCTCTGTTGGGGAAATGTTTAAATTACAAAGTCTGTGCATTATACTTTGGTGGAAAATTCAAGAATATGAAAGCGATCAGAAAAACCAAGATGCCAAAAGATGGAAAAAAACAAAAGTAATCCAAAACTTACCATATACGAAGAATTCAATGCTGCCAAGTTTAATTTTTTCATTACGAGTAAAATTGATTGGATAAGTTCATCATACACGTGATTCACCATTATCTTAGGTACTGTAAAATCATCGAATATGCTGTGGTCCTTCGAATACAAAGAAATGTGAAGTAAATCTAAATGAATGACATATTATTAGAGTGTCCTTTGAAGAAAAAATTTCTCAGAAAAAAGAGAAACAAAAAAAGGTGAATACAAATTCTTTCCTAAGATCTGACAGAGCCATGCATATCTATTACCAATTATAGACAATATACGATAATGAAAATGTCAAATATACGCTGTGCAACTTACTCTGTATCTCTTCTCATCTAAAAGAGCCAACCATAGGTCAGCGTAGCTTTGGTATGTTATACGGGCTTCCCTTTCAACTGCATCATCTTCATTTGAAAATCCCTGTGAAATGAGAAGAACTTGAATTACATCATGTGACAAAATCGTGACAGTACATTTCAGGATATACATTAATAAATCAGGTCCATAGACAAATCACATCATGTTTCTTCCCAATTTCTCCGTGCTAATCGGCACCGCCCTCAGCTTATAATCTCTTTTCTGATTCATCTTATAGACCTATTACATTCCATTAATAAATCCAGGAAAGTTCACCTCTGTGTGCATCTTTCAAACAATTTATTTTATACATTCTACAAAAAGTACATACCGTATTTTCTCGAATAGAAGCCGCGGCTTCTATTAATTTTTTTCTGTTTAAATTGCAGCTTCTATATGAGCGCGGCTTGTATTCGAGGGCGGCTTTTTTTCACTTTTTCAGTAGTTACATTGCATTCGAATTTGCTTAAAGCTGCGTATTTTAATTTCAAAGTGTTTAAAATTGAAATTTATTAGTTTTTGAAACTTTTTGGTGTTGTCGCAATGGCAGAAACTGGCAAAAGAAAGTGCTATGATTTTCGGTTCAAAGAAGCAGCGGTAAAGTATGCTGAAAAAAATACCAATCGTGAAGCAGCAAGAAAATTTTCAGTTGATGAAAGTATGGTACAGATGTGGAAATAAGTGATAGATACGAGTGATTTGCAGCAAAGTCCGGCAAAACTATCGAAACGAAAACGAAATTTTGGAGGATGCAAACACCCGTATTGGCAGATCTTGAAGAGGAGTTGCTGCAAAGAATAATCGATGATCGAGATAGACATTTGCATGTTCCTTGTAAGCTGATAACTGCTTGGGCTTTAGATATTGCTGGAAAGCATAACATCACGGACTTTCAAGCAAGTTGAGGTTGGTTGTTCAGGTTTTTAAAACGAGGAAATGTATCCATCAGAAGACGCACCACAACAGGTCAGACAATGCCAAAAGATGCTCTGTCAAAAATAGCAAGCTTTGTAAAGTTTTGTGAGAAGCAGAGAAACAAATTTAACTTCCCATTAGCTCATATAGCCAATATGGACGAAACCTCAATATGGGCGGCTTCTATTTGAGGGCGGTTATTCCATTACTTTTCCTGAACGCGGCTTCTATTTGAGGGCGGCTTTTAAAACTTTCTTTCGTCAAAAACTGCGGCTTTTATTCGAGGGCGGCTTCTATTCGAGGGCGGCTTCTATTCGAGAAATACGGTAACAAAATAATAAATACTATGAATTACAAGCAACATTACATACATTACAAGAATGATGCCCCGCGGAGCAATATTTCTTTATTACTCCGTTGCCATAACATAGAATAATACGAAAATGCAATAGCAATGACCATATTTTGCAATTAACAATAACCAAACACTTGCAATTTATTAAAAGGTAAGGTAAAGTAAGGCTTAAGTAAAGTGATTTCCATGTTAACTGCAAAGAATAGTCATTCGATCCGGAGATGAGGTATGTCTTTGGTCTATGAGAAGGCATGAGTGGTCTTTAGTCGAAGAGTTTAGCTTCAAACAGATATTTTATTGTCAAACTTAAAATTAGCTTGCTGGCTTCTAAAGGCAAATCTTCACCTCCAAACAGGGGGGTTTGCAGTATATTGTCATTTAAACCCTCAGGTTTTCCATGAGCTTTGAGTTTATCACTCAGACCGGCGAGGAAATTTCTGCTATTCTTCTTGGTGGAGTGGCACAGCAGCAAAAATTTTTCTATATCTTTGATTCCATCATTAGCTGGACACATTGGACCGGGCGAATCAATCATATTGTGCTTGAATTTAACTAACTGAGTTTGCCTAGACCGACCCTTAGTCGAAATAAGTAAGACCTACCCTTTGGGTTAGCGATCTCGTATACAGAACTGTGCGAAGGTTCAATTTGCAAAAGTAGATTCTTCTCAAATACGCTTATAGATTGGGATTCTCTTATTTCCGGAACAAGTTTATTCCATTCAAGCAAGGCGTCCTGGTAAAACATAGCGCACGCAGCAAGATTTTTGTCGTACGCAAATGAGGGTTAGACTTGTTTAACCCTAGTTAATGACGCAAGTGCAAGGGGCTTGGTACGGGTATCCCCATAGCCAGGTTCCCTAGGCATCATGGGATGCAAAGGAATGAGTTGCCACATGCGTAATATCGCAAGCTAGAAGGGCGCGTTTGAGTAAAGGAAAGTTAACACGAGATTTATCGCACTCCCACCCTCCCACACCACCATTCTATAGGCTCTGTTCTTCTATTGCACCTACTTCTCTTGCTCCACTGAACTTCCTTCCTCCTCACGGTGCTTTTTCCAACCGTTTGAGGCAGGTGTATTGCTCTGGCCTGAAATTTATAATTTCCCTGAGCCAATCACCGAAGTTAAAAGGGTACATTGTTCAGGCAAGTTGGGCAATACACAATCGCCCATTTTCCTGGAACTTAGTAGACATTAACAAGGATTTCTGTCATCAGTGACAAAACATGTTCCCACAAGCAGCAAGACTTTTGTTGCAAACCTCTGCTACTGCGTCCTCCGTTCTCTTTTGGCAGAAAGTGAATTGCAGCACGTGTTATCACACGTGACTCTGATTGGTTGGAGCATTCTACTCTTGCCTATAATCCCCCCCACCCGCGTACACAGCAAGATCTATGGCGCGGCATAAGGGTCAAAAATGGGCCGTCGTAATGGTAGGTCATCGTAGCTCTACGGCCCCGCTTTCCGGAAAGCATCGTCGAGCAGTATTACGACCATGCTTTCTGGAAAGCATCGTCGTAAAGTACGACCATGAATTCCGGAAAGCATCGTCGAAGAAACGTTCACGCTACAATTTGGGAAAGCGTCGTCGTATCCTCATTTTATTTTACGCTACACTTAGGGAAAGCGTCGTCGTAACCTCGTGTTCAGTTTTCGCTACGATTAGGGAAAGCGTGGTCATATCCTCGTTTACATTTTGTGCTGCAATTTGGATTGTGCCAGTCTTACGGCCCCGCTTTCCAGAAAGCATCGTCGAGCAGTATTACGACCATGCTTTCCGGAAAGCATCGTCATAAAGTGCGACCATGAATTCCGGAAAGCGTCGTCGTAACCTCGTTTTCATTTTACGCTACGATTAGGGAAAGCGTCGTCGTACTCGTTTTCATGTTACAATGGGAGAAAGTCACATCGCATGGAACTGAGCAGGCAATAGAGATAAAATTCAGTATACAAGTGATATTGCTCGCATTGCTTTCTACAAGAGTGTGCTAAAAGTAACTAGTGGTAGACTGTTTGACTTTTTCATATTTCTCAAAACGGCAAAGCCCCCATACCTTCGATTCAACAACTTAAGCGGCTGCGAAATAAAAGTCGTAAGCAAATATCATTGGGAGTAATTTCAAATCAAGGGCTTACTTGAAAAAACCTATTTTAAGCTCTCATCATCTGGAATAATCTATCTTATTCAAATATGGGGTGATTACAGGCTATAATAAACGAGAGAGCTATTATAGCAACCGATGTGCTTTCCTATAAACTTTACTTTCAGCAGCTTTCAGTGACTTCCCTTTGTTTGATCAAAATTGCTGTGTGTCATTATTTAACGTGCAGAGAACAAGGAAGCAGAGAACGGAAATGAACGGCAGGAAATAAAGGTAATCGGAAAGTGTGACGTAGTAGTCCTTTGTTCGTGTTTGATTGGCGGTGTTAATGGACGGATGAGAAGGACACCCTGTCGAGATAGAAAATGGCCTAACGCTATGATGTTTACATTCACAAGCCGATGAAAAGCATTTGATCCGCAGATGGAAAATGACCTAAGCTACAATGTTTACGTTCACAGAAACTATTTCAACAGTTTTTCCATTTTGACAACGGCTTTTCCAACAATTTTTCCATTTTGATCGTTCAGCTACGACATCCTTCGTTCTAAAAACTTTTCCAGTGATGAACAAATTATGTGCTGAAATGTGTGGAATAAATTCCAACAAAGACCTCGCAATCATATGTACGATAATATGTTTAGCTAGGCTATTACATTTCCAATATTCGAGCTGTCCAGCAGTCGAGTTATGTAATACCAATTGTATACCGAAAATGTGTTGAACCCAGGTTGACTTCAACCCAGGTTAAAAGTTGTAGTGTAAACAGGGCTGATCTCTGTTGCCTGCTCTGTTCCATGCGATGTGACTTTCTCCCATTGTAACATGAAAACGAGTACGACGACGCTTTCCCTAATCGTAGCGTAAAATGAAAACGAGGTTACGACGACGCTTTCCCTAATCGTAGCGTAAAATGAAAACGAGGTTACGACGACGCTTTCCCTAATCGTAGCGTAAAATGAAAACGAGGTTACGACCACGCTTTCCCTAATCGTAGCGTGAACGTTTCTACGACGATGCTTTCCGGAATTCATGGTCGCACTTTATGACGATGCTTTCCGGAAAGCATGGTCGTAATACTGCTCGACGATGCTTTCTGGAAAGCGGGGCCGTAAGACTGGCACAATCCAAATTGCAGCACAAAATGTAAACGAGGATATGACCACGCTTTCCCTAATCGTAGCGAAAACTGAACACGAGGTTACGACGACGCTTTCCCTAAGTGTAGCGTAAAATAAAATGAGGATACGACGACGCTTTCCCAAATTGTAGCGTGAACGTTTCTTCGACGATGCTTTCCGGAATTCATGGTCGTACTTTACGACGATGCTTTCCAGAAAGCATGGTCGTAATACTGCTCGACGATGCTTTCCGGAAAGCGGGGCCGTAGAGCTACGATGACCTACCATTACGACGGCCCATTTTTGACCCTTATGCCGCGCCATAAAGATCTTGGTCTTTTGTCGTCGGCGACAGAGACGAATATCAAACAAGGTTGATATCAAAGGTCGTCGTCTGCGACAAGTATTTGCTCTGTGTTCACCATACACAACAGGTTTTCGTCACCACCGACAAAAATCTTTGTCACCAACGAGAAAAATCTGTTGTGTGCGCCAGGCTTAAAAGCTAGTCTGGACTTTTCTGTTCATGTCTTTATTTGCCCCATTAGCAGTTGAGTTAGGCACATGCAAGACTGGAATAGGGTCACGTGTGTGCCCAGGAGATACGTTTCTGATAAACCTTTATAGTAGAAGACGACGTCTACACCATCTTCTGGCATTTAATGATTCCCATCCAAGTTCGTTGTAAAGCTTTTCCCCAAATATTCCTCTTCACGTTCCTCATACTGAAAGGGCAGCTGAATATAGAACATATTCAAGTTTTTCCATCAGATCTTTTCCAGAACAAGCATCTCGTTGAGGGATATGATAAAAACATCGTCATGGTCTAGATAGGGTCTTGCGTATAACTGTAATGATCAGAGTAACGTACTTCTAGACAGACATTTTGGCATAAACTTCAGCATTCCAAATCCTTTTCTTGATTTTGTTATTGACGCTTGTACGAGAGCTGAGGAGAGTTAAGTATCTAGAACCATACCTAAATTTCCAAGCTGGAACACTGTCGATATGGGTGTATTATGGAGGCATCAATAAATGACGTCCACACGTTGAAGGGGGGGGGGGGGTTAGCAAAGATGGAGACAAACGCGGACAGAGAGAGAGAGAGGGTGGCTAGCTGTAAGCCGACGTCCTTTACAGAGAAATTATTTGTTATATTTCGTGCTAATTTTCTTCTTTTTTAAACGAGGAGTCAGCGTTCACAGGTCAAATTAATATCATTAGAAGAATTTTGAATATGGCAGCACAAGAACAGGCAATAGAACGGTGTCAATTAAGCATCACAGTGATAAGTAAAATATCCCTCCCATTTGTCGAATGTGTGGAGAATGAGAAGACAAACTTGCCTACATAGTTTCCGAAAGTACAATTGAGCCAACAGGGAATACAAGCATCGGTGGTATGATCAAATAGCCGAAGTATACAAGACATATAAAGATGAGCACAGCGAAAAGTGGGGTGACTACAGACCAGAGGTTGTAATGGAAAATGAGAAAGTGAAACTAGTAAAGGGCATGAATATCCAAACCAGGGGCGTGCCAAAGTAGGGGTGTGGGGGGTGTCACAACTCCTACTTTTTGCAGAAGCCGTCGGTAAGGCAATTTTGTGCCCTGTCGGTAATTTTATGCCTTGTCGGTAAAAGTTTACAAAACGATGGTAGTGTTTTGGTATTTCGGCGAAGATTTAAACCAAAGCTGTCTTTTGTACGTTATGATTAACTATCTACGATCAACCCCATTGGTAAATTTCTCTTGTCACCCCCCCCCCCCACTCAAAAGCTCTCCGGCACGCCACTGGTCCAAACTGACAAGGTTCTTGAACACTTAATACCACTAATAGCAGTTTTGGATAAAGGAGCACGAACTAGCAAAATGACTGATGCTGCATGCCCATTCAACACACAAGTGGTTGAGAAGGAACATGAAAAGGTAGATCGACATCAAGATCTGAAGAGGGGGCTAGGGATGGCACCAAGGAAGAAATGCTGCGAAGCGAGAAAATTCTAATTGAACACACCTTTCAGTTTGGCATAAGATGCGATGTCTTAAACTCACTGAAATGGCAATACAGCAAAAAAACATGGAAGTATCAGCTTTGGCTGAAGGGAATATGGACTATGGAGTGCCTTGTAGATCAGTACTGGCTGAAGGGAAACCCTCCGCAAATGAATTAAAATGAAATGAATGAAATGAGGTGTAAGTTATGACATTGCTGACAGCAGATAGAAATCTCCAAAAATTTAAGTGCCGATGAGAAGGCTCAGTGAAATCCTTGGTGGGAGTTGAAGAAAACATAAAACCATAGAGAGGTAAAAGTAATTTTTGTAATCATTAGAGCATAGGGAACGATCTCAGTCAAATAACATCGGATTGTGTTAACTTATACAAGCTGTGCTTATATAGAACCTAGCTCAAGGCCTACAATCATGGACAAAATATATCCGGACTGTCTGCTCAAGATTTTGACACTAGTTTTCCCCCTTCCCCCCACCTATCAATGTTGTTATTTTGTTAGATTTTAGTGAAAGAAGCTTCTCCTTGTATCAAGCATAAATATCTTCGTCGAGAACAACATTGATTTAGGGGGAAAGGGGGGTGACAGAAAAATGAGCAAAAGTCCAGTAATTTATGTCCAAGATTGTAGTTCCAAAAATTCTTTATTTTCGGACTTACAATGGTCAAGTTCTACTATAAAAGTTCCTTAATAGTTCCTTAATTTCACGTGCTATAGATATTGTAAGTGCTGACTATAAAGACGGAACATCATGGATACTGTAGGAAGTTTCAACGGAAGACCGCATACGATGAACCAGTTGCTACAAAGATTATACACAATTTATGCGAATTTATCTTCTTAATTCTCGACTGTTTGTAGCGATGAAAGTACTTTCGGCATTCTACGTAGTTCCTTATACATTGGTTCCTTATAAAAAGGCGTGCAACGGAATAAAGACCAGTTAAAATCTAAAGCAATTTGTTTATAATGTGAAGCTAATTCAAAAATTTATAAAATCTGTTAGTTTAAGTCGTATCTAGAAGTCGTCATTTTGTATCTATGCATATGTTATTTATAGGTTTGTGTCGCAAATTTTGTTGTACTCTTAAATTTTCTGATTTCTGTGGGGCAGTTTGTAGAAGAGTTCTGCTACATCAACCCTGAATGTGTTGCAAGCGTGTGATGACCAGCTAAACGGTTCAGTGGATACATGATTTGTCAGTACAAGGAATGCGTACACATTCTTAAGGAAGCTATATTAAGCTTCCAGAATTGAGAAGGAGATCACCATTTGTGTTCGCACGGACAGGGGATAGGGTGTTGAGCAAAAAGCAGACAGGCATGGACAAGGCGGGAGGGAGGTAACAATTGACAAACTTGTGCGGATATTCTTTGTGGATGGCCCCTATTGAAAAGGATCACAGGATGATTTATTGTCATAATTTTTTTAAATACTAAGTCAACTTGTGCTTGCAAGGGGCTGGATTGAATGACATTCTACAAGTGTATGCCCATGAAGTTATAAGAACTAAGCCGTGGTTCATATCGCTGGCAGCTGCTTTAAGGATCTTGTGCAATCGTAAGAAGTGATGCATTATTCGCGAGTTTCACAAAAGTGTTCCACTGAACCTCAGAATCTGTGTCAGATCGTTTATAGATATCAAAAAAAGCAAAGGACCTTGCCAGCGCTAACATCCCCAAGGTAGAGGCTTGACCATTCAAGACAGTTCTTACTAACAGGAAACTTTGAAGGAGTTAAAGTAGATTTCCAGAAACACCACATCTTCTACGCTTATAAATTAGCCACTCATGCTTCGATCCCTGTGCTATCATATCTTAATGCCGGAAAGCATATCTGTTGGTCGGCCCTTTTTGAGGAATGATTTAAAAGCACGATATTTCTTCCTCAAGAAAGTTTCTATGTCGGAAGTAACCCAAAAGAGCAGGTGGGACTCTATCTTGTTGATCTTGCTGGGTATAAAGTGTAAACATATCTAAAAGGACTTCATTAAGAACCTCAACGTTCCAGTCGGAATGTGTTACTATTTGAAAAGTTTCCCGCAAACGGGACAATTCTAAACTTTTCCAAAAAGCGATGATAGCAGCTCTGTTCGGAAAAGTGTTGAAATGTTCCATGGGTAGGAAACGTCTGCTGGCAGACAGGGAAAAAGAAATAGAAAAATAATGTATAAAAATAAAAAGTTGTGTGTTCTTACTTCTTCAGCTGGAAGGGGATGGGAACATGTTCGTATTAGTCCTTGATAAACTAAAAGAAAAAAAGAGGTAAAATCTCATTGTAATGTAATCCAAATATCTTTAATTTCTGTAGATTAGGAAATGGAGACCAATTGTATTTAAAGTTAATTTGCTCCATTTTTCATAGCATTGTCCACTCTAAGTTATCCTAAGATTAACACTATAAACAACCGTCGTTAATCTCCTTTTAAGAATAAAAACACAGGCTAATTTATTACAGTATCACAAATTACAATGCCTAGCAAACTCAAACACGGTGACGTACCGATCTGAGACAAGCAGGAACTGAAAACATTTGCATTTTGAGCAAGAACTCGAATGAAATGTGTCAACCCCTTTTCAAACGTGAACATGCCTCCTTTTCCCAGCTTAGGATAGTTCTCAAACAGTAGAATAATCATTCTTTCAATCGGAATCAAACTGACATTGGAAATCTAAAAAAGACCGCTATACGTTAAATGATGCATGGTCCCTACATTGCATCGCTTACATATGATATTTGCGGTTGTCACTGGCATAAAATTGGAAGCACGATTCAAACTGCAAAAATATTTGACTACAGCACAAACAATATGGAATCAGTTTCAAAATAACTTGTGTCTATGTATTAGAATTATGCTGGATAATTCCTTCATATTGCTACACATCCAAAAGTGAGAGGCAAAAAATACACAAACGATAGCAAACCCGGAAAAGTAAAGCGACAAAAAGAGAAAAAAAGCAAATGACAATTTGTGTTAATGATCGATCCCAAATATTTCCCTGCTTTGATATCTGGCAGTAGTTTACGCTGCGGATGGTACCAGGTAGATGACCCCGCAGGTGATGTACAGCATGATTAACAGGCTTTCATTAAGATTTCTCGTTGGCGTAAAATGATGCAAAACTTTAACATTTTGACCAAGCAAAAGATTAAACTTAAAAAAGGTGCATACTCTACAGAGTTGCTGCAATATTTGTGAAAATGACACCAAAAATGTAGAAATATTCTGCATTTTGTCTTCTGCTAATTTGTCAATGCTACAAATAAGTGAAAACAAGAACAATTAGCATAATCCGTACAAAAAACCAATTAACAATAATTATTATTTTCTGCTATCAAATTATAATTATTCAGAATATAGAATTTAACTTTACGGTCAAGCGATTCGAAGCTTAGAGTAAATTATAAAGACTTCGAGAGAAACAGTTTGTAAGGACCATTATTACATTAAAAATACAAAAGAAAAATAAGCAAGAAACTGGGCTCTTACCTTGAAAACAAATGTTGGCATCTGTTTAACATTTCTTCAAAGATCAGCTTGAGGTCTCCCTCACTGAGAAGCATTCTACATGCCTAAAAAAAATTCAAATAAAGGATCACAACGATACGAACAAGTAGTTTATAACAACTTCCGATTATGTAGAAGCAGGCAGATTACTGCAACTGTAAGCGGCATTCAACACGACAGTTGTATATTCAACAGCAGAACGCGTATTCACAAAAAACAGTAAATTATGGTGTTAAGGAGGCACAGCTACCTTAAATCTAATAATAGGATATTTCAATCTATAAGGCACTGTTTATTGCCTACTGACGTCATAATCAGCATACCACCAATCCAAAAACAGGAAAGGTGTGTTGGCATCTTAACACAAAATACCTCTATCAAACAACAGAGGCAAGTTTTGTAATAGCCAATCAAAAGCGATCCTCAACAACCAATCAGAAACATGAACGGTGACGTTATTTGTTTACATTTTGCCTGTCACCCCCTCTAGCAATGGTAAAACATAGCTGCACAAAAAAGGCCATCATCAATATATACTTGCTTGAAACTCTTCCAGTTTTTGGTAGCATTCTTCTAAGGTAATAATCTATGAATTCCTTGCGGCCCTAAGCGATAGCTCTATGAAAATTTTCTACAGCGACGCTCAAATTTACCTCTGTTCTATCAAACAAAACAAAAATGCAGACAGATCCATTTCCCTTGGAACTCACCTAAAAATGCTTCTAAATTGTTTTTCATGCCCTTACTCTAAATTCTAAATGACGGCATGGAACGGTGGGAATGAAGAACGGTGGGAATGAAGAACGGTGGGAATGAAGAACGGTGGGAATGAAGAATGGTGGGAATGAAGAACGGTGGGAATGAAGAATGGTGGGAATGAAGAACGGTGGGAATGAAGAACGGCGGGAATGAAAAGTAAATGACAATGGAATGGAAAAATTCAACTAACTTACTTCAGCAAATACTCCAAAACCTTTAACAGCCATTGAGATCTCCTCTATACAAGCAGATTCTGAATTCAAAACCCCATGAAAGTGCTTTATGAAGTACTGGGAAGTAAAAATGCAAGCAGGATAATAGATCAAAAATTATCCTCCAACAATAATTGCTAAATTTCGGTTTGATGTAAGCTACGGTTATAAAGTAAGTGAGAGCCAAACATGATTTTGAATACAATTCTTTGTTCTAACTCATTTGGTTACAAGCATACTTAATAACCCTGCTACCATCTGTATTCTTCTAATTATTATCATTATCAATTACTAGCTAGTAGTACTAAACGAGACTGCACAATAAATTTCATAGTTAATGGTACACAAACCTTGAGAATACACATAGTCTCTGCATTTTTACCCTCATCAACTAGGTGCTTTGAGATCTTTAGCAAGAGAGAACAAAATGTCTTAGGAATATCAAATAGTGATTAAGATATTGAAGGAAGGGGATTTAAGGATTGAAAAAGAAATCAAAGTTAATCTACAACATTACTTTAGATGTTCTTGCCTAATGTCATATTTTAGGAGGAGCTTTCTTAAAAGAGGGAAGAATCAATCAAAGTTAAAGATATAATGAATCGATTTCAGAACTGTTAGCAACCGCAAACTATAATTAACAATGTAATTTCTAGGAAAATGGCATACAAAGACTAATTAAAAGAAAATAGTTGTGGAATATATGGAAAGAAAGAGAGATAATGATCGTCTGAAACCTACCTGAAAGAGACAAGAATCTAGAGCTATTATGGCAGCCACCCTTATCTCTTTGTTACCATGCCTGCTCCATTGACATAAGGCACGATAAATGTACTAAGAGACGAAAATGCCAAATTTTGGTGATAATAGAAAGGAAAATTCAATTAGAAATAAAAAAATATGATCAGCTAAAGTGACAAAATGGTCAATACTAGGAAAAAAGCAAAATTGCTAATTAGAAATAACAAATTGTTGATTTGACAGCGAATTTAGTAAATTGCTAATTAGAAATAACAAATTGTTGATTTGACAGCGAATTTAGTAAATTGAGATTGAAACATGTCCAAGTGAAAAAGGTCAGTTGCAAAAACGTACTTGAAAGAGAAAATCTAAGTAGTTGTTCCATAAGTCAGTCCAAATGCTTTAGGATGAAAATATGAATGTTCAAAGTATATCACATTATGAATCAAATTTACAACAAATCTTCAAATATACCTGATAACTGCCTGTAATCAGCTGACGGAAATGGAACGAATGCTTCTCAAGTAAACATAATGCCGCTGGCAACAAAAACGAGCAGGCAGTTAAATCTAACAACTTTGAAGTGCATTTATTGTGGGCTGCATTAGAATAGCAAATTTCTTCTGCCAAGAAAGAATTCGATTGCTAATTTGGATTTTTCAACTCTGGCTTTTGATTGCCTTTAATACAGATTGCATTTATTGCTTTTCAATTCGTAGAGAAGCCCTTGGTGCGTCGAGAGACTCAAAGTGGAATGACCTTTGTGAGTTCGAATCCGCATTGGGGCCAAAATAATTTTTCCAATTGTGGTAGCAGAATCATGACATAATATATATATATATATATATATATATATATATATATATATATATATATATATATATATATATATATATATATATATATATATATATATATATATATATATATATATATATATATATATATAATAATAAGTCAAAGCCGCACTAACTTAGTATATAAATAAAACATAGAGAATTCAAAAATATACTTTCTTCTGTTGTAAACGTTTCGATATATTATCTTCATCAGTACTCTTTTAAAAATAATGTTCCTAACTCTAAGACCATTTGGTACTACATTGATAAATCTGCAAAACTCCATAAAACATCGGTGATGTTCCATCTTAATCAATTTGACAAAATATTTCAAAATTACTTTAACAGGTCCCGAATCATTGTCCCGCTCCATTCCTTTTCGTGGCAAATTAAATATTATAATAAGTCAAAGCCGCACTAACTTAGTATATAAATAAAACATAGAGAATTCAAAAGATGAAGAATAATAGTACTGATGAAGATAATATATCGAAACGTTTACAACAGAAGAAAGTATATTTTTGAATTCTCTATATATATATATATATATATCTATATATATATATATATATATATATATATATATATATATATATATATATATATATATATATATATATATATATATATATATATATAGACCCTCAAGAAAAAATTCCAACTCTTAAAACGTTTCGGCACAAGCCTTCATCAGTTATAACATTCCAGGTACATACAGCGCATATATAAGAATAAAAACAAAGGAACAATATCTAATTAACTTACGACAATAGAACACTTTACACAATGAAACTGGACTTACAATGGATAGCATTTGAAATTGAATGGAAGGGAAATTATATTTAGCATAAGAGAAAAGGGTGTTGGAGAAGCCGATACCTACCGTCCCAGCGGGGTATAGAGAAAACCATGCGAGAACAAAGTGGGTGTGAAGTAACATAAAATGAAAAGGAAACCCAATATGACCTAGAAAGGACGATATTGAGAGGAGGGAGATATCGTAAGAAAAGGTGCGACATAAATAATTTAATAGACAAGCATAACTGAATAAAAGTAGAAACCATAACATAAAATTAAAAGAGCAGGATAAATAGTGAATACATATAGAATAAACCAGCCAACTCAAATAAATAATAATCCTATGTGTCTACTTCCTTAACATTAAGACCCCGGGGTGTGAAAGTGTCCAGCTTATGTTGCCAGAAACTTTCACGTGTCCTATCCCTCCCAATAAGTCTATCAATTATAGTGACACGAATGTCTTCCACGAACCCATGATGTCCTTCCTCAGAAAAATGTCTGAAAAAGTCCATCTGGGGAACTGAAGACCCTGACCTAAACTTACGATAACACGCCTTATAATTATTAAACCTAAGCCTAAAAGGCGTGTTAGTACTACCCACATACTGAACACCACACACAACACAGTCAAACAAATACACAACACCCGACGAATCACAGTTAAACGAAAAGTTAATCTTATACTCCTTACTAGTTGCTTGGGAATAGAAACTATCACTTTCAGACATAGATTTACACACTTGACATCTGGACTTTTCACAACGAGTACAACCCCTTTCATCACAGTTATTGTTAGTAGCCAGCCTAGCCCTAACTAACAGGTCCTTAAGGTTCTTACATCTCCTAAAAGCAGTGACCGGAGGTTCAGGAAAAACCTCCCTATGCTCCTCTGAGTTTGAAAGCATAGAGTGGAGACTCCTTATTGTTTTCCCCACACTGTTGAACGCTGGATGGTATGTAATGACTAATGGAATCCTATCCCCCCTCCCAGGATTGGGTCCCCTGTCTGCCTCAGCTAGAAGAGTCTCCCTATCTAACCTACGTACCCTGTCTATCTGTTCATTAACTATTGACTCTTCATAGCCCCTATCCTTTAACCATCCAGCTAAATTACTTACCCTATCTCTAAATTGGCGATCCTCCGAACATATCCTACGATACCTAAGGGCTTGGCTATAAGGAATCGCCTTCTTCGTATGCCATGGATGACACGATTTCTTATGCAAGAACTAAGTTAGTGCGGCTTTGACTTATTATTATTATATATATATATATATATATATATATATATATATATATATATATATATATATATATATATATATATATATATATATATATATATATATATATATATATATATATATATATATATATATATATATATATATATATATATATATATATATATAACAAAACAACAGTTTGACGGGGTTCACGTTAAGCTCCATCAGAAAATTCTCATGAAAGTATTATTGTTATGAACATTATTATATAATCTTTTCATTACGAAAACACACTTCATAAGAACACTGAGGATCGATTTGCAAAAGAAATGAGAGTTTCTACAAGTACTCAACTACTCAAAAACTTTTGCCAAACAACTTCTGGCAAGAGGTTAAATATAAATACATAATACAAAAATGTTCCCAACAGAAATCAGCATTCGTTGCTGTGAAAAGTAACCCTAGCGATTATCTTTCAAACCATATACTGCACGAATTTTCTCATATATTTCTAAAAGATCACTTTGACATAACAATATTTAGAACACTTCAGCAAAAAATTTGCAATCAACATGAGCATTGTGTCCTCGTGTCATGTAAGTTTGCATAACTAAAACGTAATTCAGTAATAACACACATATGATTGAAAATCTTGATTGAGAGCAAGATCGAGCAAGCAAGACTCACTTAAGTGGTGTGTTGGAATCTGTTTGACATCAAAGACTGAGCATACTATGTTTTGCAAAGCGAAAGAAGTCTTTTTCTACCAACGGAATGCATTACTTTTGATACAAACGCTATTGATAATACACGTCATATAAGCTAACTCAAAACAATACATCCATAAGTCATTTGCTAGTATATAAGTATATTTCTATTACAGCGAACGTATTATATGATGAATTCCTGAATGTAAACACTTATCGACTTACCTTTCGGAACTTCATATCTTGCAAGATTAAGCTAAAAGGGAGAAACAATTTTGGCTAGAAATTGATATCATAAACAAGGTATAACAGGGATGAAATTAAATGGAAATTGCCATTGAAAGGTTCTACGGTACAAAAAGTCAGACATAATAAACTTTATCTTGAAACATAATGTTTTCATCAACAGTAGAAAAGATATGACACATGATATATTAATTGGACGATCTGTGCTACCTAAAGAAGACTCTAATGGGAATGCTCACTAAAACTAGCTTAATTCTATAAATGTGACGATGGGTTGGATTATAGATAACAATTAAAAAACAATGATACCACTCTAAAATGTTGATTAAAGAACTAGCTCTAAATGAAGTAATTTCCAAATAAATCAGTTTCTTATCGATATATTTGAATAATGATAAATTATAACAAATAACAAACAACTAACTTAAAAGTTGCTCTATCATATAAATATGGATGTAGGAAACATGTTTACCAACGACGATAACAAATCACTAAACGAAACACAATGTTGGAATAATAATGCATCATAATTATCTCTTTGGGAATTAAATGTCTAAATAGTAATGCATCATATCAAGAACAATTGGTATACTGAAAATTTGTTTGTTCTTTAACAGAAATTGCCTGAACACCCAAACAAGACGTAAATAGCTAGAGAGCTTCAAATTAATTTCTTGTTACTTCTTAATATGCATAATCGTCATTAATGTCGGCATTCACTTCTTAATTGGCATATGAGTTAATTTCTACAATTGAAATCAAATTTTACCTTCGGGTCAATCGCTGTTTTAATATATCCAAATAGCTCAGTTGCATATTTTGAGCCTTAATGAAAATAAACACAACATATTACAAATTGAAAAAGATAAGATCTAAGAACGGTGGTCAGAGTGCATCAGAAGACTGTACGATGACAACAGATCGGATGAAAAACCAGTCAGTAAGAACTTTGAAGGGCCTCCAACCATACCAGAAGCAGAAGAGGTCATAGCAGCAATGAACACAATGAGAAAAGGCAAAGCACCAAGACCAGGTAATATAACAATTGAATTATTAGAACCACTTGAAGAAATGGCAGTAATGGTACTAACAGAATTTCTGAGTGATATAAAAAACAGTGGTCATATTCCACTCCACAATTCAAAATCAATATTTTATTTACTGCACTCCCAAAAAACCTGGAGCAATAGAATGTGAACTACACCACACTATTAGTCTGATGAGCCACAAAACAAAGATTCTATTGAGAATTCTAATGATGAGGTCAAGGAACAAGTTAAAGCCAGAAATAGCTGAAGTAAAGTGTGGATTTGTGGAAGGGAAAGGGCAATAAATGCAATCTATATACTAAGATATATCATGGAGCGCAGCTTAGAAATGCAGAAAGACTTATAAATCTGCTATATAATGATTATACCAAGGCTTCTGATAGAGATAAACATACAAAGATAATGGGTATACTACAGGAATTAAATATTGACGGCAAACATATGAGAATAATAGGAAATAAGTGACGGGACAAAACTGCCGCTGTGAAAAAAGAAAATAAAGAGAGGAGCAAGACAAGGATGTGTGCTGTCACCTGACCTATTTTCCATATAAAGTGAAAAAATCATGCGACACATTGAAGGAATACCTGGCCTCAGCATAAATGGGTATATTATGAGCTGAGCAACCTAAGACAAGGTGATAACACAGCTTTGATAGCGGAGAATGAAGATCTGTAGGCATTATTAGATGTAGTAGTACAGGAAAGTGATAACATGAGACTCATCATAAATGCAACGAAAACTGAAATAATGATGATTGCACGTAAATATACAATCCCATCATGCAACAACAAGGTCAAGGAAAAGATCATCGCCAAAGTAGAAAAATTAAATACCTAAGAAATATGATCATTTCAGATTGTAGGTGTGGTACAAAAATTAAAAACAGCATAGGTCAGGCCAAGTTAACACTTCAAAAGATGAAACATCTCTTGAGTAATAAAAAAGTGCCAACCAATCTCAGAAAAAGAGAATTTAAGTGCTATATAGAACCTATATTACTATATGCGTGTGAGACATGGACACTTAATTCAGAGATGAGAAGGATATGTTTCTAATAAGGAGGATGTTAAGAATTCAATGGAAAACAAAGGCGGCAAATGAAATTATCTTAATAGAAGCAGTTGGAAAAAGAACACTTGTAAATGATATTGGAAAGAAGAAAGAGACATTATTTGGACATGTAATGAGACGACGTGCACTAGAACATTTAGCAATAACAGGACACATCAACGGAAGGAGGAGCAGAGGACGACAACGTATTAAGATAATGGATGATCTTAGGATATGACTGAGAGTTGCCAACAATACCACCATTATTAGAGCAAAAGTCGATAGGGAGAAATTGAGAGCCATGATCGTCACCGCCTGCCGGCAAGGCACATGATGATGATGATGATGATGATGATGATGAAAATGATATTATGATGATGTTGATTACATACTATAGCTATAAATTTCATTTGTAAAAGCCAAGTTTTTGGGTTTAAAATTTTGGGCCCAGAAGTGGGAATTGATCAGTAAAGTTTTCTTTCTGTTATGATCGTGCGCCCCACAAGTGGACTTGTACACTGCCCTATACGGTGCATAAAACTTATCTAGCCAAAATAGAAATCATTTCACATAATCTCACATGACAGAGCCACACTTGATGCAGAAACTGAAATTTGAAACATTTAAAGAACAATCCTAATCAATGAAAAATTGATGGAATTGAGGAGATAGACAAAAAGGTTGCTCTAAAAATTTCCAACCATGACAGCTGACATCTAGTAAAATTCCTTTTGATAATTAGCAATTAAACTATTGATAGAAGCAATATACTCACATCCTTCCAATGATTTAGAATAATTGACAAGGTAACAGGCTAGCCCGCGTAAACATCCAGTAATAACCAGGAAATCTGGTTTTTTGACAGCAACCATCTAAACAACGAAAAAAGAAATTTTATCTTATTTGGAAATAAACTTCAACATATAAAAAAGAATCGAAAGCAAGTAGACGCTGTAGCGTATTTCTACAACCTATCAGATTTCTATGTGTAGTTGAACGCCTTCTTTTTAATACAATTAAACAATAGCAAATGAATGAAGATTACTGGAAGTATGTGATATGAGTGACCTTTTGAATATCTGTGTAAATGCCTAGATAGTCCTTGATTAGAATGGTAATTGAATGGTATCCTTGGGCATAAGAGGTCTTCAATTAGTGGCAGAGGGGGTATGATTAAGTATTGCTTATGCTAAATCTCAAAGAGAAAGGAAGGTCTGTATTCGAGCTGTGAATTGTGGAGGAGTGACAGTAAGAGATTGTATTTATCCAATGCGATCAGTCTCCCTATAGCCCCAAGAAGTACCCATTCCCTTTTGGGAAGACATCAAGCGAACATCTAATCATGGTACGAGTATCTTTCCGTACACCAAATGTGCTGCTTGACCACTCAGCCATTAGATCGTCTGCTATTCAAAAGCTTGGAAAATAAAAATCTTGAATTTTAACATTGCCAAACGAGGATAAAGTTTGATTACAGAGACAGTCCATCATATACAAGCTGTACTTCTGAAATGATTAAGAAACTCGTGCTAAGTTCAGGACACTTAAAGAAAACTTCAATGATATATAACGGACAATGATGTTGAGCTAAAGAAACTACCAGGAACAGCCAGGACATTGAGACAAGTAAATGCTTGCTTGCTAAAAGAGAACGCATCTAAAGGGCCATAGGTCATGGCTATGATCCATCATTTCTGAATGTAGATTCGGCAAATAGAAATACCAGTGTTTAAAGGAAGCAACAAAAAACAAACTATTTGTACTACAGAACTTCACTATTGTCCGAAAAAGCGGGATCAAAGTTCAGCATACTGAAAGCAGTATTTTCATCTGATAATCTGATGAGTGTCGTACGAAAAAGGTGCTTTTAGTATGCTAAAAATGTTCCTGCCTCTTCATGCATACATGCAGCGAGGGAACCCTAACATAAGCTGAAAAACGAGTTCCGCACCCCCTTTTTCCCCTTGAGTACGCCACTGACTATTCAAGCTGTTTGAGAGTCTCTCCCAGGTGAGATTTGTTGCATTTTTTGCATTTCTTCATCAAGTAATAGTAATATGTTCCATCGCTTTTCTCACAGAAGGTATAGATGGCTTCATCAAAAATTTTGGATGATATGTCCAAGACTATCGGCATTAACAGAGAAGAAAAGGGGAGAGAAACTCCAAAAAGTTTGACTGGTCGTAAAAGATAGGAAATTTGACCGAAACTGCTAAAGACACTGCTTTCACTGAATTTTTATCACGTCTGCATTTGTTAAATCAATTTTCGTTATTCAATTTGCTATTCAGTATGTCTAGAAATGTTGCCACTTTTCGTGCTAAAGTGAAACTTAGCTTCAATATGATACAACATTATGCCCGGTCTGAGGAGCTACTTGCGACTAAGAACATCTCTACACTGTTTTGAGATCATATACTCAGATTTCAGGAGAAACCAGTCCAAAGGTTAGAAGTCATGGTTGCTTTCAATAACAACCAGGACAATAAAAAAATATTCAACGAACATGATTGGACATATGTTCAAAGCGATCAACAGGTATTTAGTCTAGTTTTCAGGTCATAGTTGCACGAGCGACGGAAAGGTGTCTCATCAAGCAAAATAGCGCGCATTGAAGTGCGTAAATGTTGAGATTTTACTAATTTTCGTGGAACAAGAATGCAAGGTGTTTTATAAATAAGTATTCTTGATCATTAACCTAGAAAGGCGAAATGAAGCTCAGAAAGAAGTCGACTTGTATCATCCACACAAAACAGTACTCATTGTTGTAACAGCAAAATTCAAGCCAAATTGATTGGAGCTTTAATGTAAAGTTCATGGATACTGCATCATTTTCTAAACTAAAATTTAGTAATAAATCATCATTTGACAGCAAAGACGAAGCCTATAAACAAGAAGAAACTACAATCAGCAGAGAAAGGATATAATCAAATAGCTACATAATAGACATGCCCAATGCATAAGAAGGTTTGCCAAGTGACACTGCACAAAATTTGAATCAATAACATAGCGGTGAAGTATCTGCCACTAAAAGGAATGACTTAAGCACCCCGAATAGTCATGGAAAAACGGAGAGAAAGCAAATCAGTGGAACAAGTTGTTCGAAAATATTTCCATCAGACGACAACACATGGTATACCTGCAGTCTACTTTAGTGAGGGAAAAACGAAAAAAATAATATGGTCCATCATATTTTTCATCCTGTTTAGCTTACTAGCCGTCAATGTGACACTACTATTAACTGAATATTTTCATTATCCAATATACCAACGTATCATAGATGTCAAGGCGACTGAGGTGACTTTTCCCAGCATTACCATTTGCAGTGCAAGTGATTATTCAAAAGCTTCAGTTACAGAAGAAACACTGTCAAATATTGGCATACTTATAACACGTTTAGAAAGTGGAAGCTTAGACATCGACAATTTCGGAGATTTGCGTAACAAAGTGGAGCAACACCATCTGAAATTCTTCCACAATACAGAGTTTCAGCACAAAGTGAAATCACAGTTTAAGCCAATGCTCCTAAAAAAGTTGAATGGATCATGCACATTTTCAACAATACATAAGTGCAATTACATAAGGGATTTTATGCAAACATTTCCTTCGAGTGAAGATAAGCTTTGTTACACATTTAATCATAATAAAAGTGATCCGTATTTTCAACGAGGGAATGGGCCTCTCTTCGGTTTCTCAATAATCCTTTTTGCCAACCAATCAGATTATGTGCCTTTGATGGGATTTGATAATGGAATTGGGCTCACAATTTACATCCATCCAATAAACACATACCCCTTTTTAGGTGTACATGGAATCAGTGTTCCTCCTGGATACAGCAGCAATATAGCCATGCATAAGATTGTAACACAACGACTGCCACACCCATATCCCTCAAGTTGCTCTGATGGTAAGGATATTCGCACAATTATCCCTGGTGACTATACTGTTATGGGATGTGAAGTGTCATGCCAGTATCATTACGTATACAAAAAATGTGGCTATATCGAACCATTTATGCGATCATTTATGCCTGAAGAAAAATATCCAAGAAAAAAGAACAGAGACCCTAAGGAAGTGCTTGAATGCAGAAACAAGGTTCTAATGGAATGGTTTCGAGAAGGGTTCCGAGAAACTTGCAACTGTCCACCACCATGTGATGAAGAGGTATACCATCGCATTGTATCAATGACAAAGTGGCCAGCATTAGTTGATATACCATATTATCGAATAGCATTTGCAAAAGCATTGAATATATCTACTGATGTGTTATCTGGCAATTACATACGTGATAATTTTCTACAGGTACGAGTGTACTTTGATGAGCTTGGATATAAACATGTGTATGAACAATGCAAAATGTCACTAGCAGAGCTATACAGTAACCTTGGAGGTCAACTTGGTTTGTGGATTGGATATTCCTTTTTCTCTATCATTGAACTCCTAGCCATGTTGCTAACAGCAGTCTACTTTTATAGTAAATATCAATGTACAATGAGCTCGGAAGTAACGGAGGATGAGGGCACAAATACAGATGTGGATAGCAGAGGATCTAACGAGCACATAAGTGAAAAAAGCTAACTGTGCCTTAATCACATAGAGAGCAGGTAGAAAAGTATTTGAACAACGATGAGATGAAAATCATAATTCTCTTACTTTATTTACTCATCCATATACCGGTTTTTCCTGGCTCCTACATCTATTTTCGTGGAAGTTCGCATCCTCAAGTTCTTAACTAAGCTATGTTTTCCAATAAGCGAATACGCAGATCTTCTTAAACATTTATAAATGATTCTTTAACTCATAAATCAAGCTATATTCAATTTTTGGCATTATCACTGAGAAAAATGAAATCAGAGTAAAGATTTTAAAAACCAGGATCACCAATGCTGAAACCATCTACGATTATGGACCAACATAAACTATTTCGTAAAAATAAACAAAAAACTATGGACTCTTACGATAGTCAGTGAAGATATTAATGTGACATTAGGAATAAGCAAGTGTGGGACAGTCTTCATGAACAAAGAGCACCATCCGCAAAATAAAGGGATAATCATGGACCAAAATATCTGTATGAGTAGGCCTAAAAGCAAGGATCGTTATAAAACCTCTTCAAATTGAGCTTACTATGGACGTTCTTACAGAAAGGGTGAAAAATGAGTAGACATGTTGTATTTTATTTACAGATGATGTAGTTATCAGCATAGTGGACAGGCAGAACTAGAGGAAAGAGTGCATGCTGGGTGGAGGAATTCTAAAAGAGCTTTATGTTTTCTTTGCGATAAGAAAATCAGCGCTAAGTGAAAGGGTAATGTATACAGGGTTGGTAAGAATCGCTTAGTGATATGGAGCAGGAACAAAAACTACAAAGAAAGGGCTAGAAAAAATTCGATATAGCAGAAATGAGAGGGTCTAAATTGATGTGAAGAGTCATCAAAATGGATAAAATCAAAAATGGAAGATCAGTCGTACAGTAATGGAGCGGATATATCTGAAAAGACCCAGGAGAAGCGGATAAGACGGTATGATTGCTAAAGTGGAGGGGAAAACATGCGGAAATATGTGTAAGTAGAAATATGCTAGTGTAAGTAGGCATGAGGAAGAGGGAGACCAAAGAAGATACGGCAGAGAGTTCGCAGGAAGAAGTCTCAATGTATTAACTGCAACTCGAAATGACATATTGAAGTGCATCTGGACGACAGTTTTTTCCTATGATCACTAGAAATAATGCACAACAACAATAAACTACTGTAATATCATAGAATAATCTGTGCTAATCACAGCGGCAATAGATACAGGGTTATCTGGCTCCCACAGAGGAAAGCACTTACAAAGTATGCACGACCGAGTACCAAATCGACAAAACTTTACGAAAAGCAAAACACTGTAGCACTAACAACGAACGTCCGTGGCCCCTGCAATTTGCTTTGATGCTAGAGAAGGCTCTGCTGCCCGGTCCGAACAAGCATGGCAAGCAACCCCCATGAAACGCCCCCGAAAAGAACTATTTAACCCATCGGAACTGAAAGCAGAGCCACCCATCCATTGGAGGGCACCTTAAGGGCAGATAGGTTGGTGGCCCCATCGAATAATTTGAATCTGAAAACTTTGGAAAATTATTACCTTTAATGTACCTGTTGGGAGCTCTCACTAGAGCATCGTTACAGGTCCCTCAACCAAGCCCCACGGGAAGTGCCCACCAATGACCCTAGCTAAATGTCTTTGTTGCCTGTACATGTGTGATTGTTGCTTCCAGAACTAAACGACTTGTCAATTGGAATAAGGAGTTTGAATCCAATGATAAAATATCAATCCCAGGAATGTCATAAAGTTGGCCAAGGAGATCATTGCGTTTCATCTCAAAAAGATGGCAACACAGGAGAAAGTGTCTGCTATCTTCAACTGTTTCCCCACAGGAACAAATAGGTTCTCTAGACATGCAAAAAGTGAACAACTACATACATAAGAATACATATATAAAACACTATACATTGGTGCTATCAGTTCAGTAGGGGCTAGAACATTTGTATGCCTAGAGAGTAAATAGGTTAGACGCAATCCTCGTCTACTCCTTCATTTTCAATTTTGCCAACAGAGTTTTGTTTACTTCTTTTTCTTGAATGTACCCAGGCAAATGAAACAGAACATAAGAAAGCAATAAACTCAAGCGCAGAAAATACTGAAGCTCCACACCAGAATCCAAGATGGCCGCCGATTCCACTAATGAGAGCCCATTCATCTAGCACGGCATTTTCTACATATTGCTGAACTGAAAGTTCCTCATAGTAGATTGTCACTTTAAGTATATTCTTTTCAATGAATTCATCTGTGATTACCGTAGAATTATGGCCCATTGCATTCTGCACATAATACTTAAAAAAAGGCAAATCTGCTTCAGTCGGCCATCTGGCTTGCGATACGGTGTAATCAAAAGTTTCCCCATTGCATGCTGTTGGGCAATAACATGAATTCATTTTTCCTTGACGAAGAACTTCCTGTAAATACTCATCTCGACATTTCAGCATCTCAAAAGTAATATTTGGGTATGATGTCTGCCCTAAGCGCATGCGAATTACAGGATCAGCATAACCACAACGTGTGTTGATTGCGTCTAATACGCAAGACATTCTACAATTCTCAGCTGAATAAGGACCGGGGAAATAATTTCGAATCTTTTCTCCGTAGCTACAGCTTGAAGGGTAGGGATGCTCCTTTAAAATTGTCTCCTTTTTACGAATTCCAATCAATGTATTGAATCCTGTAGCCACGAATATGTTCTTACTTCCAAGCAATGGTAAAGTACCTCCGGGGTGAATGAACACTGAAAATCCAGCTCCACTATGAGTTCCGAGAAGAGGCAACGTATCAGATTGGTTAAAAAACATGATTAACTGTAGGCCAAAAGAATGTCCATTTCCCCTCTGAAAATAGATTGGCTTACTGTCATACTGGAATGTATAGCACTGAATTGATGACGGAGAAAATGTTGGCTTGAAATCCCGGGTTAAATTACAACGAATCGAAGATGAAAATATGCAAGCATCATGTAGATGAGGCAAGATCATATCAGGTATCTTTGGGACTGATACGTTCATATTTTCCAGATCCGCTAGCAATGTAAGAGAAATATTTTTCGTAAATTCATGTAAACGAACAAAGCTCATGTTACTTTTCATTAACTGCAATAATTCTGTTTCCGATCGATTCAAGGTGGAGACCGGAATTTGAGATTTTGACAGCATATTATTACGACAGATTGTGACACTCGGGAAAGGCATTTCGTTAAAGTACAATTTCTGAACACTTGTGAAAACTTTATACATAAAGAATGATGATACTGTCGTGAATATACTTTTGACCATAAAAGGGAACAATATTGCCATCAGCAGCAAAATGAAAAACTTTACTCTCCTTGTGGGGCTGTTGTAAAAAGCTGTGATGCCATGTACAGTTGCATTATCTGCATAAAACTTCACACATGTCTTAACACTGAACTTTTCTTCCATGCCTATCAACCGCAGCTCGCGGCATTACTCCAAACAAATCTAACCGATAAACAAAACGACTTATTTTGAATGCTAAAACTGCTCAATGAGATAAACAAATTACACAGCACGGTTGATAAGCAGCACCCAGTTAAACATATTTGGCAAAGTTGAATCACATTTTAATAATTCAGGGATATGACTTCTACTGAGCTAAGAAATTCAGAAGAACTTCCAGAATTCAAGGTGACTGCATTGTCTATTCAAGGGAGTGAGAGAAGATAGGAATGTAACCATTATATTCTTGAATCTGGGAATCGTATAAAAAGGATGAACATAAAAAACTCCAGGAAATGCGTGGATTTTTGTGATTTGCATGAAGTCTCTCCTAAATACATTCATTTGCATTCAAGCCCTGATATATCCTTGTATCGAGCCCCCTTTCTATCAAGATTGCCAGAAATATTAAATACGAAAAAACCGTGAGAAGCAATGGTAACCGAAAGAGCAAACGGAAAGGCTTATGATCCAGGAAATATTCCATAACGAAAGATGAATGGGCGAAGGGTTAAAACACAAGGACTAAAATAATAAATTCTCTATTTAAGGCAGTTGATATATTCCATAATGCTCTCTTTCCTCATTTCAACTACGATTGTATAAAATACACCTATGGTTTAATAGTTCACTTTTGGTGGTGCTCGCAAAGGTCAAAGCAGTGTTAGTGCAAAGAGACCATCAATAACTGTAAATTCAATCAAAATTGTCTATGATTTCATTTACTACAACGCTAATAGGGATTCTTCAATTTCTATTATGAAAAAACAACATCCCAATCTAGAATTAGAGAATTTCCAACATTAAGGTTCATGATTTTTGAGCTATAGGTATGACGATCTTTTTCTCAAGTATTTATGCCATACTTTGAAATCTAGAAAAGCGGTCAGATATGAATTCGAAAAGAAATCAATTTGTGTATACACAGCACTGATGACGTTGTTTGTCATTTAATTCATTAAAATTTAACCAAACTGTGAATAGTTCAATAAGCATTGTGATGTGCTGTCGGTTGAACGTGCTCGCTGAAACGTATAAATATGACTTTTACTTTACAGTTGAATCTCCAAATAAATAGCTATGTCTTGTCAAGGTTTCATTAGAAAAAATCAAGGGGGGGGGGGGAGCTCATGAATCAAACTGATTTCACAAATCAATGCAACCTTCCCTTCAATTTGTGTATACACAGCACTGATGACGTTGTTTGTCATTTAATTCATTAAAATTTAACCAAACTGTGAATAGTTCAATAAGCATTGTGATGTGCTGTCGGTTGAACGTGCTCGCTGAAACGTGTAAATATGACTTTTACTTTACAGTTGAATCTCCAAATAAATAGCTATGTCTTGTCAAGGTTTAATTAGAAAAAATCAAGGGGGGGGGGGAGCTCATGAATCAAACTGATTTCACAAATCAATGGCATTGATCAATAAAGGACGGTCATCATGATACTTATGAGCAAACTTTTATTAAATTTCATAGCCATTACTCAATGCTAAATAGATTGCAAAATGGTCTCAAACAATAAAACCACCAAAAATGCAAAGGTTGTACATATCTATGTAACTTCATTGATCAATAACGGCCAAAAACAACGCTAAACATTTTGGCCAAGAGAATACGACTGTAACTGAAGGGGCAACAGATATGCTGGAATCAACTATCACTGAAGTTATATATCAGACCGCGATATATATAGAAAAATAAGTTAAATCACCTGCTCCTTCAGCGTGCCAAGATAAATTGAGGACATCCTGTCAGCCTTTCCAGTTAAATGCTCTGGGAATCTCTCAGCAATTACTCCAAGTGTATTAAGAATAGCACCACGCACTGTTTCAAGAAAATAAGCTAAGTGAATAAATGATTCACAACTTACATTACCTGCATATTTATGGCAAATTATCAACGATAGCTGCACTCAGTAACTGTAAATAATAATTGATTTGCAGTACAACACAAAAAACATAAACTTAATTCGAAGAAATCAACTCTCTCATTTTCATTGTTAAATTGGAGGATCTATTTTATCAGCTACGTCCAATCATTTTAACTATGAACAGCCAGGTTCTTTCCTGATGAAATCCTTCCAGGTAAACCTGGGCCCTTCCCGGTAAATTTAGCTTTTTACATTAAAACAAGGAGTAAAGGCAACAACTCATTACGTCAAACTTTCTAAATATAATCATTGTGAGAACTGAGTGCCCCATACGTAAGGGTAAAGGCCTCCAATACCTCCATACTTACTTCTGTTGAAGGAAATTGCCCTACTCTGGAGAAGTTGACATGCTGCAAACTATTCCTAGTGCATGCAGTCAAACATATTCTCGCCTATGCTGTCAGTATTTCCTTGCGTACGCCATAGATAATTCTTTACCTACGATGCCGAACATTCCTTGCCATGCCACAAACATTTTCCCTTGAATGCTGACAACCTTTCACTACGTGTGTCTTTGCTCAAGAAAACTATGGAATCAGTCTCAACAGAACTGCTCTCGTCATTAGCATGCTCAATTAGCCTCGTTCATCTCCTTCATGGCGTGTTAAAGCAACAATGGACAACACTGCTTGTCTGTCTGTTGCACAGTGCTCAATGTCGTTGAGACAGAGCTAGTTAGACACTTAATACCTATATAAGTATATATATATCTATAAAACAGGGATATCGTCGTTTACCAAAAAATAAATACCTCCACTAGAACTTTGCTTTGAACTTTGCAGGCAAAGTGAAAACAATCTAAAAGAAAGATACAGATTCAAATTGCTAGTTATGTGTATGCAAACACGCAAAAAGGACTACTGACATGCGCTTAAAACAAGTTTTCAGTAGTTGACAATCATGAAAATACTAGAAAACATATTAGAAAGAAGTCTATAATTTTAGATACTTCAGAAATGAAATAGCTGGTTTGAACGACATCTAGGAATCTAAAATCAAACTAGTTCTAAGCGCAAATTGCACATCGAGCTATCCTATAATGACGGATATGCCATTTGTCATTGAGAGGTCACTGCTATCTAAATCAAAATATGTTGGTATCATTATACCTTTCCTCTGCTGCAGTTATCAATTTACCGTACTTATGCTAGCAAATAAAACATTATTTCTATGTTCATTAAATCGCAGTTAACACTATTGGCGAATATTTTCACTCGTTAGACACCATACACTTCAAAAAGGATGTACTAATTTATGCCAACCTTATCAGACGTGAGGAATTTTATAAAAAATTAGAACCTAGTCAAACAATGAACCACCTTTCTGCCATTGTGAAAACATCCAGTTTCTCTTGGACACTTCTGTTCTTCAGCTTGAGTAACTAGACAAATAAGGCTATGAAATTTCTGCTACAAACTTTGAAACTATTTCATTCTTGAATCAGTTTCATCGAAAAAGCTCGACATGAGATTGAGAGAAAATGCCAAAAACGCAAAAACATTTAAGAATCATAGCGCTTAGGCTATTTGTGCTTGAAATTCTTAGAAGATACAGGGCAATATCAAAACTGACACAAACTACGCAAAGGTGAGTTTCATTCAAGTCTGTTTTGCCAAAGAAATACTGGAAATCGTGAATATTGCTTAGGTCATCATAGCTGAAAATAATATTTGAGCTCTAAAAAAGTATGCTGAACGAAAAAGGTTAATATCCTGTAAGAAAAATAAGAACACAAATTCTTATCCTAGTTTCCATTCTCTTTCTGATTAGTTCATCAAAATATCAAAGAACTATACGACAAACTTGTGCACGTACTTTCATAAGTAAATTTAAAGCTTCAACTTTTACTTTGCTTGATGGATCTCTGTTTACAACCAAAAGGCATACATCCTTCAAATAGAAATATAACTTTAAATATGCAGTAAACTTGCCTCTAAGTATGGATAAATTTTCAACATTCTTATTTACAAAGTGGTCATAACATGATACGTCTTAAAGCTCAATAAACACCTCAACATTATTACCAAAAGCAAAGTAGTATTAGGCTGAACTTATCAGTTGAAATTTCTTTCAATGAACAATGCAAGCAAATTTGAGAAGAAATAGCACGAACATGAGAAGAAGTAGCACGAACATGAGAAGAAATAGCACGAACATGAGAAGAAGTAGCACGAACATGAGAAGAAGTAGCACGAACATGAGAAGAAGTAGCACGAACATGAGAAGAAATAGCACGAACATAAGAAGAAGTAGCACGAACATGAGAAGAAATAGCACGAACATGAGAAGAAGTAGCACGAACATGAGAAGAAGTAGCACGAACATGAGAAGAAATAGCACGAACATAAGAAGAAGTAGCACGAACATGAGAAGAAGTAGCACGAACATAAGAAGAAGTAGCACGAACATGAGAAGAAATAGCATAAACATGAGAAGAAATAGCACGAACATGAGAAGAAATAGCACAAAAATAGGAAGAAATAGCACGAACATGAGAAGAAATAGCACGAACATGAGAAGAAATAGCACGAACATAAGAAGAAGTAGCACGAACATGAGAAGAAATAGCACGAACATGAGAAGAAATAGCACGAACATGAGAAGAAATAGCACGAACATAAGAAGAAGTAGCACGAACATGAGAAGAAATAGCACGAACATGAGAAGAAATAGCACGAACATAAGAAGAAGTAGCACGAACATAAGAAGAAGTAACACCAATATGAGAAGAAATAGCATAAACATGAGAAGAAATAGCACGAACATGAGAAGAAATAGCACGAACATGAGAAGAAGTAGCACGAACATGAGAAGAAATAGCACGAACATGAGAAGAAATAGCACGAACATGAGAAGAAGTAGCACGAACATGAGAAGAAATAGCACGAACATGAGAAGAAATAGCACGAACATGAGAAGAAGTAGCACGAACATGAGAAAAAATAGCACGAACATGAGAAGAAATAGCACGAAAATAGAAGAAATAGCACGAACACGAGAAGAAATAGTACGAACATGAGAAGAAATAGCACGAACATGAGAAGAAATAGCACGAAGATTGATGACTATGCCATCGAAAAGAACACTGCATATAGTACTTATTTTTCAAAGATTGTATAACAAAAATGGCAAGGAAATCAACTCAATTTATACAATTAATCAATTAGAAAGGGGAAAGCGGTGCTCTGTAGTATAAGAGCTGCAAAATGTTTCTGTGAAGCGAGGATATATAATATGAAATTTGACGCGATGGATACATCTACATACATACATCTAAGAAAATATTTTTTAAAGCCTTATGGCATCAACGCAAAGAGGTCTAAACCCAAAACGAAATCAAAGTAAAAGTTACAAAGTCACAAAAGTTAGAGTACAAAGTTACCAGAGCTCATCTATAAAAATAAACTAAAACATTTACAGCTCAAAAACGTCATTGTTTGAAAAAGTATACCAGTCCTTTATTGAAACTGTTTCTGTATGACTCTGTCTTGCATAGAAGTGGAATGAACATTTGCCTGTTATAGCTGCATTGTCTTGTACTTGCTGTATTCCCTAAAACACAGTTTGGCACTACTACAGCATGTGTTGCTTATAATCTGTTTTAATGACTTTGGATGAGCTTGTTTTCTTCTATCCTGTAGTTTTGGTATGTCCAGTCTTACAACCAGGTTCACGTGCACTGTACCTTCTCTACAGCTTGGGTCTGGCCGTCAACATAAGGATCCCAAACTGTTGAAGAATATTCCAAGATAGGATGCATGAGTAACTTATAAACTTGTATGCGAAATGCTAAATGTAAGGTGCTAAATGCCTTTCCGAAAAAAGCATTCCACTTGTCTCCGACATGGGCAGTTCTATAAAGCTTACAAATAGAGCTTTCCTGACACCATTTTCTAACGTCATTCATCCATTCTCGGTGGGTCTTTCCTCTTATTATTTTCTTCTACAATTCCAAACATGATATCTCTGATTATCCTGTTCTTATTCATCTTACAAAGATGTCCAAAGAAGCACAATTCTACGATGAAATTTTTTGCACTATTTTCTTTTCTTCAGCTTTACCTCAGATTGTACAGAAAATTTGAAATGGCTTCACAAAGCTTGATGGTTCCTTTCTTTCAAGTGTGGCATTGATGAATACCCATTGCATTCCTCCCATTGCCTAGTGTTGGAACCTCCTAGTCTTTCTAGCTTTTGAGTTTTATTATATTTCTCTCCCTCTTTATTTCCACTCTATTCTTACATCCTTCCCGTAACAAATCCTTTCAAATGCCAAAACTTTCTCTGGGTCTCTGCTGTTACTATCCTTGCTTTGCAAGCATAGAGTGCAGAACAAAAAACATACATGATCTCAGAATACCTAAGTTGCTCATCTGTGATATTTCCTTGCTTTTCCAGATTGCATCCAAGGCCTTAAGGACACCTTTCACTTTGGAAAATCGTAAAGTTACTTCTCTCTTGCAGTCTAGGTCACAGGTAACTGTACTGCCTAGATATGTGAATTCTCATACATTTTGTATCTCTTCTCCATTCACTTTCAATTTCTCTTTGCTGCTTCTCCCTTGCAAATACCATTGTACTTGTTTTCGATATATTTAGCATCATACCATACGGTTTGCAATCTTTAAATGGTTCTTGACAAATCGTTAGGGCTTTTTCCAGTTGAACAATATCATTTGCAAACCATAAGCTATTTATTCTCATGCCTTGTACAGAGAATCCACTGTTACTGCTTTTAACTCCACTCATGGCTCTTTCTAGGGTCGAAATGAGCAACTGTGGAGATATTGGATCAGCTTGTCATGTGTCTTTACTTGTTCTGGACCAGCTCCCTAATTCCTCCTGTATTCGTACTGCCAACTGTGTATTCTCATTTACATCTTTTAAGATTTTCATTAACTTATGATTCATTCTACATGACCTCAATACCTCCCATGTAACCTTCTGGTTGATGATATCGAACGCTCTCTGAAAATCAATGAAACAACTCTATACTTTTCTCCCTCTCTTCCTTCCCTTCTAAATTAGTAATGGACATATAAGTATATGCTGAATAGTCCCTCTGTATTTCCCAAATCCAGTTTGTTAATCCGCCAGATGTTCTTTTACTTGTGTTTGGGGTCTTCATTCTAGCATCATCACTAGCACCTTGTTTACTTGACTAATCAACGCTGTTGTTCTATATTGAATTCTTGTGAGCTACCCTTTCTGAGGATAGTAACCAACACAGATTTTTTCCATGTATCTGGAACTATACACGACTGATATATGTTTTATCATACTCGATAGGAAGCAAAATAAGGTCGATCATGCTCTTTATCAAAGTTTTGTGATAGCCATGTCCATTTTCTACCAGGATATTACTGAAATTTCGTATTACAGAAATACATGTTTTATTGTAATGCAAAATTAAGCAGTCTTCACCTCGTTCTTTTCTGTCTCTAAAACCAAATCTCCCCATGACTGTTTGCCACCCTTTCCGATCTATCCCACCATTAGCGTTCCCATCTCTCATTATTATTTTTATATCTTTCTTGGGACTATCGTTCAGTACTTCTTCTAACTCTCCATAGAAATCGTCAATGTCTTTATCAGAGCTTACTGAAGTAGTAGCATAGACATGCATGGCTGTGACGCTTAAAGGCTTTGCAAAGAACATCATATCATCATATCCTATTTAACCACGAAACCCTATCAGCTACTACTTAATGATAAAACAAACGAAAATCTTTAATGCGTTTACATCTAATAATACGTAAAAAGAGACTAGAAAGCATGGATTTACTGGTCTTCCCAGGGGTCGTGCTTCGCGAAGGATGCTATTTTTGTAGGAACTCCTTCAGTTTCCTTTTGAACATAGTAATTGTTGGATATGTTCTAATTTCCAATGGGATGTTATTCCAAGTCTTTACTCCAGAGTAAAAGAAATTACTTTTTGAGAACTCTAGGTTCAACCTTGGAATGTGCAGATCTAACTGATGTCTTGTCGAGTAGCTCGATAACTGAGATCTGGGAATAATTCTCTCTTTTAGGCTGTCCAGGGAGAGACCGTTCACGATCTTATAGATCATTATTGCTTTTTAAAATTGTAAATTATATTATATTTAAAACAGGATTATCAAATTGTATTATATTTGAAACTGACAACCAGTTGCATCCCCATCCATCCTTTAACCTAGAGTTCTCTATCAAAGTTTTCCTCCATTCTGTAGAGTTGAAGATTCTGGAGCTTTGTGTTCGATAAATTGCCCCACAGTCTGTTACTGTATCTCAGATGACTTTCAAGTACTGCCTTATACACTTAATCAAGTTCAGACTGTGATAGTATATTCTTAAGTTTTTGAAGGGACAAGAGGGCAACTCTAAATTTACATTTGAGCTCTTTATAATGCTCATACCATGCTAGGTTTTCATCCACAGTAATCCCAAGCTATTTGACTTTTATCACTCGCTTGATTGATTCTCCATTTATGCATATCTCTGTTGGCCTAAGGATACGATTGGTTTGTTGTTTATGACCTACTACCATAAACTCGGTTTTGTCGAGTGTTTAAACTTAGCTTGTTCTGCAGTAACCAACCTAGCTGCGACTTGCTGCGACTACCCGTAGGGTCTCAGGGCTATACCCAAGACGTGATCTTCTAGCTTTTTTGACTCAGTACAAAACAAGCTCCATCTTCATGTGCGCATCATGTCCAGCTCAAACCATTCCCGATCGATTTACCTCACTTGGTTTAATCCACCTAACATAACTCAGTCCAAGTACATCTCACTGGTAGTTCTTCATTTCTTCTATCAAAAGATCTAGTTTATCTGCTGCATACAGTGTTCGAACATTCCACATTCCTATAGTTAACTTCTCATTCACTGATTTAATTGGTCCATTAGCGGATTTTTCGATCCAGCTTTTAACTTCATCTGTGGATGCGGACCTTCTCTAAACGGGCGACTTCCGAGCCGGTATGATATATAATAGAGTTGTCTTCTGAACAAGATACATTTGCATGGTTATTCTGCCATCGCATCGACACTAGTCTAACAAAATCACAGATATTTGCAGTGAGCATAGCCAAGACCAAATCACTAGGTAGTAATTCTTCTAGACGGCCGTTAGCACTCCTGTGCACACTCGATCTTTAGCAGGTTTTGCTATTAATCCTGTTCACCGTCTAGCCACCTTCCTCACCAAGCACATTTGATGGGGTAGACGGTTTTGTCAACGATAACCTGACTATGAAATAGGTAGTACTGGATTACATGTTATCAGTAGCACTCATTTGAGACTTAACTGTAGAATGCTTTCTACAACCCCAAAAAGAAGGCTGTTGTCTGTAAAAAAGACACAGTCTGAATGTCAATCCCTCTCCCATGTCATTCATGTATAAAAAGAAAAATAGCGGGCCGAGGACAGATCCTCGGGGGACACCAGATCGGACTTAAGCTTCTTAAGCCTTTTCACCGTCAGTTACAACAGTCTGATACTATGAAAAATTTTGCTGCTGCCGTCATAAATCAAATGTAATAAACCCACAATATCTCCCTCATAGTCTCTATCATTCATGAAAATGAACAAAGAATGCCCCTATGCAAATACATTATATACTGACAATGATGTAACTAGTGTCAATGTTCTTCGTTAATAGGAAAATGACAAGGGAACAAGGAACCTACTAAGACACGCAAAAGAAACTCAAAAGGCATAAAGATTCCCAAACGATTTTTTGAAGAGATGGGGAGATTTCAGTCTGGTTCATTGGAATATCCAAATCAATAAAACAACGACTTTGTCCAGGCAAAATATTATAGGACCAAAGACAGCTGTTGAATTGGGGGACAAGACAATTGAAGTTCTAATCTGACCAAGACTACTAGGAGTGAGCATAAAAAGAAAGAGAGAGAACGAGAGAGTAAATTCATATGAGACAATCACACAAGAAATAGCGAATCCTCAATGGATGTCAAATTTTAAGTAGATCACTATCAACACAGATTTGGGAAAAGATCTATTTCCAAATTTCCAAGAAATTTTTCTGGCTCAACACATGGAATCAGAATACGGGGAGCTCATGCCTCATTACAAGCTTTATAAAATATGAACTGAAAAGCAGAGAAACAATTTATTAAGTAGGGTCCTTGGATTCTGTAAGCTGGAAATTTAATGAATATATACACAACAGATGTGTTGCAAGTCTAACATACAAAACTTAGAAAAGTAGAGGTACTAAAAGTCTAAATGAATTAACAAAGTGAAAAGGCTTTTCCCAACTCACACTGGATATGGAAAACAACATGTTTCAAGGTCACAAAATTAAAGAGGAAAACAAAGTAGCCAGCACTGAGTGTGCTCATCCAATGAATTAGCTGTTATATTTAGCTATTGTAAATATCAACTTTAAATAATGTAATAATAAAATAATAATAATGAAAGGTAATGCTACAGCAAAATATCCACATTATAAATGCAAATCTTACAAACACTGGTATTCTTAATAATTTCTGATAGATAGTAGTCAAAAGCCAGAAGAATGATTATATCTACTGTATTCTCAATATATTCCAATTTCATTTTCTTCTCTCTTTGGCCCAAATCAGCAGTTGTAATTCTGCATTATCAAACCATTCATGTTAGGATTTATGTAGATCACAGAAAGGTGACTACCTTGCCAACTGTTCAAAATAGTTATTGATTTTCAAACTATTCTATCATCAATGGTTTCAAACACAGAATACTTAGAATTAATATAACACTCCCTCACACTATTTTGTCTGCTGAGGCATCTATATCAATCCCTAATGTTTCTGGATAATTTCAGCCCCATATTTTGATTTCTATTCAAAGAGAGCAGATGAAAATTATAAAGCATATCCCTGCCATACATATAAACAAATAAACTTCTTTTCTAGGACTACATTGTTCTATACACCTTATTTCTTGCAAGCTCTCTTACCTTCATTGCCATAGCATATTGAGAAATAAAGTTACCAGCAACTTCCAAATATGTTTCCAGAAATGCTAGAAGATCAGCCTTTGCATTTTCAAACTGAAAAAGTAAATTCTGCAGCAGTAAACAAACTTGAAAGGAACTTATGCACCTTATGTCATAAAAGCAGCTTTAAGTAGGATTAATGGTGCAATAAAAATGAAAAGTCAAGCATAAGCCACACATAGGATAGGCTATCTGTTTCAGCAGTCCAAGTTTTTGAATGTAGTAATAGTTGAAGATGCAAACACATAGCTATAAGTGAACATTGTGTAGTAACAGCAAGAACTATCCCAATCTATAACTAGCAATAATTTTCAAGCAATGTGTACTACTCTTCACATAACAGATCAAGCACTGACATTTTTGAGCAGATTATTTATCACCATCTCCTCTCAGAATTTCTCTGCCCTCTTGACCAATAAAAATTCATTGCAATTGAGTCAATCAATTTTCATCAATTGTATTTTCATTCTCAAATGTCTATCTTCTAAATGCCTAACAAACCAAACCAAATACCAATTGCCAATTACCAAATGAAGACTTCAAATATTTTCAATAGATTTTTATCTATATCCCTGAGGAAAGGTATCATGTAAAAATAAGGCTAAATAACATATAACTTCTTGGGAAAATTAGAGCACTTTTTTCTCCTCTAGCCATCAAATATCAGCCCTTGACATATAGTTAAGTATGCCTGCATTCTAAAGTGTACTCTAGAAGTTCCATAGATTTTACGAGGCAATTCATAGACTCTCTCCTATATCAAAAAAGACACTTGCCTCTTTCAGATTAATAGCACCCTTGACGAATTCAAGAACCCCATATTCTTCACTGAACAATAACGATGAACTGTATTCTAAATAAAACAAAACAGGCCATTAAACAACATGATTGAAAATTCAATATACAGTATGTTTGGCATTTGTGCAGTCAGAATATGCAACTTAGGAACTGATTGGAATGAGTTTGGTTTCATGTCTTTCACTGCTAAAATCATCACATTTAAACCATTATGAATGTCTCATAGAAATTACTTCAAAAACTATACATGATCCTCCTTATTTTAACATATGGTGACAAATTTATAGTCAGAATCACTTTTCACAAACTTCGCCATAGCAATTCATGTTGGATTCCAGGGGTAAAGATTTCAATAACAACTAAAATTGCCATACCAAACTTACATGAAACTTATCATTTATTCACTTCTGCAATTAAACTTTAACGGACCTAAGTCCACTCAATAGATGTGCTTCACATGGTATAAGAATGTAAAAAGATATAAATGGAATTTGCATATAATGGTGCTTGTTAATAATAAGGCACTTATATCTCAAAACAACTGCTAACTTTGTTCATCAACCAATGCAATAAAATATATATCATACTTTCCCATTTCTAAGATACATCCTTTGTCAAAGTATTATTAGTTTAAAAATGTATATATTTATGCTGCACATAGACAAAATGACCAATTCCCTGACTTAATAGACAGCTACTTAACAAGAACATTATTTTCTCATACTTTCATGTGTTTTACCACATATTCTTCTGCATTATTAACATCTCTGCAATTGGATGAAACAGGAAAGGCCATAGAACTATAAACAATATATTAATGTCATTTGAAAAATCAGTGGCATGAACCATTTTTCCTCAATAGAGTTACTTCCCTTAGTACTCCAGAGTTTTGTTTTAGTTTTTTCACTGAAATATGCATGCTTTAAAAGTATTGTGAAAATGGGATGCATCCTATACATGGCAAAAGACAGTAGCAACAATTCTACA
The DNA here is from genome assembly GCA_964019165.1 of Mastigias papua. Lineage (NCBI taxonomy): Eukaryota > Metazoa > Cnidaria > Scyphozoa > Rhizostomeae > Mastigiidae > Mastigias > Mastigias papua. The sequence goes on along the minus strand of OZ025282.1, from coordinate 192,801 downwards.
GAATTTTAATATGGAACTAAGAGTACAGCAAAAGAGAGGAAAACTACTTTATTATATGCATGTGAAAATACCTAGGTCTGAAAACGTGGCCAAATCCTGGCATACTGACACAATGTCCTTGATGACATTTGATGCTACAATTCCTTTGCTACTGGATGTATGTTCAATTGCAGCATGTAGATTCTCAAGCAATATTTGCAATGAATCAGTCATTTTATAACTCAACTTTGATCAAAAACCAGATAAATCAGTGCCTGTAATGATAATTAACAGATGGTACATATATTACATAAATGTAACTCACAAAAACCTTAGGCTAAATGAGACTATCATGTGCATAGTATTGATGAACCAAAGCAAAAGTAAACCCTCAAATAGAATTCTTTACAGAAATTTTAGTGGGAAAAATACCTTACCACTGGGAGGTTATGGGAAGCTACCCTATATTCTGCTGCTTACTTTTGTTTGGCAAATTTTGTTCTGTAAGCATTTTGTCTACTAACTATGATGACTTCATTTTGTCTGCAAAATAACACTAATGATGTGGGAAGTTCAAACTTAGATGTGAATGCAAATAAAATCATCATGAAAGAAATAATCCTCTTTGTTGCAAACACGAAATAACTGTAAATCTTTAATAAAAGGGTGAAGTGCAGCAGCCTCTCTTGTATTTTGTCCTGAGTATGCTTGCATCTCTTTTTGCAAGTAATTCTAATTGATACTGTAAGTGACAGTCAAAGTGGAAACTTGATGATCTAGTGTCCTTTTCACTTTGAGTGGCATATTTTAAATTCTATTTGTAGTTTCATAGACAGAGGAATTTATAATTTGACAGAGGAAACAATTCTATTGCAGCTCAACTCACATGCTTCACAAAGTGTTTGTAAAATTACTTCTTTCAGGTAATAATTCAAGCCTAATATAGAGCACTATAAGGAGGTAAAACCTTTTCCTTAATTCATACCTGAGCACTATACTTAACTAATAGTCTGGGAGCTGCCTAGCTTTCCATCACACCATGCCCAGCCACAGCAGGATACTTCTACATCATCAAATGGAGATATCAACCCCCTTCTCCAGATATAAACACCTGGTAACATACCTGAATAATTCCATACTTTTTTTGCACAATATAGGACTGACCCCAACTTTCCACTCTGTGACCTTGTGTCCCATGGGAAAATAATTTGGTAAACACAAACAAGCATGTATACCAATTATATCTATGAACAGGAGTTGAGTGCTTTTTGTTGTAACTTCCCACCAATAGTCAATGGTGTAACTTTTATTGCATATTTGTGGTGTATGCAAGGAACATTTTAAAATCTTATATATAAATATAGCTCATAAGCAATTCATAAATGGCCATATTCTTAACAACTGCCACCTAACATGCATGATATTTGATACATACCTTGTTCAAGTGAGAAAAAAATGTAAAACAACTAAACCGGTTTTAGTTTGTGAGCCAAACAGTCAAGTCTACACTTACAGTACACACCTGGAATGAAGTGCACACCATACTTTGTAGAAGTGGCAGACAATAGGAGGCAGTCACTCCCTCAATAATTTCAAAGAACAAAGAAATTATTGGGGAGTGGTTACTAAAAGTGTTCTTTCGAGTTTTGCCACACACTCTTGTGGTTTGCCAGCCCCTTTCCCCCCATAAATAGCAAAGTGTCCATCACTGCTCTGCAGTCCATCTTCTGTCAGTGCATAAGAGATACTGCCATGACTGACTGCATAATAATTTATAGTTTGTAGTCTGTGTACTTCATATCCAAAGATTGATGGATGATCATAATGAATGGTAGAATTTTTCACTCAAAATGCACACTATGTGTCAGTTACTATAATGTGACAGAATTTATTACATGATAGAAGCTGCATGAAAAGTTCTTCAAAGGCATAGGGCTAGGGGCTTAATCACACAAATATCTATCCCCAAATATGAATATATACTATCGACTGCCTTACACCAATTATTTTCTCATGGGGTAAGGGTCAGTCATAGATTGTGTTTGTTTCAAATACTATGGTGTCCCCACTGAAGAAATATAGGCAAGAATAATCCTTTCTAGCATTTACATACATCATACTTCTGGTTATAGGCACTGCTGAGTCACTAACGGTTTCTATGTTAGTGTTTTTCATTATGAGGCTCCTTAACAACTCCTCTCTTGCTTCATATCCTTCTCTTTCCTATATATGCTTCGGCATACACTGTAGCTTTCATTAGGTGTTCACTTCTTTCACTTACCTCCCATTCTTTCTCGCCATTCTTCTAAATTTTTCCTTGACTTTTCTACACTCTAAAATACCTATTTTCACTTGATGTCTGCACACCACACTAGCAGTCCCTTTCCTTGCCCAATTTACTATCTATATCCCACATTTCTACGGTGGCCCATACCGGTCAAACAAATTAACACGGTAGAAAACATATTAACATATCAGAAAACAAATTAATATCTCAGAAAACAGATTAACATGTCACGAAGCAAATAAAAATTTCACAAAACACATTAAAATTTCAGAAAACACATTAACAAATCACGAAACACATTAAAATTTCAGAAAACACATTAACAAATCACGAAACACATTAAAGTTTCAGAAAACACATCAACAAATCACGAAACACATTAAAATTTCAGAAAACACATTAACAAATCACGAAACACATTGAAGTTTCAGAAAACACATTAACAAATCACGAAACACATTAAAGTTTCAGAAAGCAGAATAGAGCTAAACACGGGTAAGAGTATCCGGAGCAGCGATTTAGTCTCATCACAGCACTATTATATTTTGGAATGGTACCAGCTTTTCAGTTACCTAAACATCCATAGAAAAACATGTTCTGCCCTTCATGTGGGGCTTGTTTAGATGTTTCTGGGTAGAAATTCTGCCGGTATTGTGGGAGTTCATTATTCAAGGGTACATTGTAATAAGTTCTTCGCCTTCTCCATAACTGTCCCTTATTCACGGTATTTTGTGCAAGTGAGCCACAATTTATGCAAAAGCTATGAGCTTCCAGCAATTGATTCGCACAAATAGTGCAGTAACTAAGACTATTTGAATTGCCTTCTGCTATAAATGGTACGTGTCAGGCCTAAACACCACTAGGGCACACTAGCTTTGAGACATTGTGCTTCCTATATTGCATTTGTTTCCTTCAATTTCAATTTGTTTCTAATTGCTTTAATTTGTTTTCGTTAAGTTTAATTTGCTTTCAGCGACTTTCACTTGTTTTCTAAAACTTTAATGCGTTTTCTGAAACTTTAATGTGTTTCGTGATTCGTTAATGTGTTTTCTGAAACTTTAATGTGTTTCGTGATTCGTTAATGTGTTTTCTGAAATTTTAATGTGTTATCTGAAATTTTAATGTGTTTTCTGAAATTTTAATGTGTTTTCTGAAACTTTTATTTGCTTCGTGACATGTTAATCTGTTTTCTGAGATGTTACTTTGTTTTCTGACATGTTAATTTGTTTTCTAACATGTTAAGTTGTTTTCTAACGTGTTAATTTGTTTGACCGGTATGGGCCACCGTACATTTCTAACTTAGCCTTCATAATCTCCTTTGCTGTTCTAATTCCTACTTCTTTTAAATACTTGTCTTTCATATCTTTGATGCTTTAGGTGTCTCAATTTCATTCTTGACGTACGGTACGCGCAATGAGTACTTTCAAATCGTATGTAGGAAATATGCAATTTCAACTGCCGGATAGTCAATAACCCCGCAGAGATTGCAAACATTTCTTTTTGTCTCTGAACACTTGTCGCGAACTGCCATGCTGTTGTTAAAACTGCCCAATACGTTCACTAGATAAAAGGAAACATACCGTACTTATGCAAATGCCACCGATGTTAAAAAACAGATCCAGAGCCCATCACATCTATGCTGATGATCTTCCAGGTAAAAGAGGGTGGATATGGATGTACATAAAAAAGATACACTTATCTAATTGTTACAAATCGGGTATTCACCGTCCAAGTTCAGTAACCTCCACCCCTCTCACTACCCCTCGATCCTCGATCTAGTAGACAATGGAAGAGAGGCTAGCAGTCAAAGGAGACCACTGAAGGAGACTCACGAAGGAAAATGTCGGCCGAAAATGTCGTCGTCGTCGTTGTTGTCGGAACACCAACTTGTTAGCGAAATGGAATATATGAAATTCTAAAGAGTTAGAGCATATAGAGACACGCATATTATACCAAGCTTCCCCGTTGACTTTTTGTATCATTTTGACTTTTTTGTTCCTAGTTTTGGCACTTTTACGGGAGTATATTTCTATAGTAGGATGACTGCTAAATAGCCACTTCCGTTCGTTCACAAGAAAACCGCGGGGCACAAAGTATTGTAATGAAAAGTGTAGCAGCAAAGATTTGAGCTGTTTTCCTTTGCGATGACTGATCCCTACCAAAATGCTTAGATATGGACACTTCTTTTTGGATTTCGGGAAATAGGTTTACGGAACATAGGGATGATGGCCTTTGATGGTATCGAGCTCCGTGAAATTCGTACGAGAAATAAAAAAGAGAGCAATGCTCCAGAGAAACCCACTGTTTCAAAAGCACGCATGTTCTTGGAGCATTACGTGGAAAAAGACGATTCATTGCCAAAATTGTCCATAACTTATGGATGCACAGTATGTAAGCCCTACACCTATATATTTATACTTTGAGCAAATTTTTTACATTGCCCATATAATTTTTTGAATTTCATCTTCTTCAGTATTTTAGAAAATGAAGAAACCAGACTCAAAGCATTTAAAATTTGATTTTTTCAGTTTTATGCTGTAAGTGTGCACCAGGCAATGTGATAATCCTCATGGGTTGTGCATGTTATACAAAAGCTCTGCTCATAACTTGGAAAATCCTTCTTCTATGAATAATTTACTTGTAATCTCCCAAGATGACCAGCTAAAGTCATGCCTGGAGAAGAATTGTAAGCCAGCATGTTGATACAAACTGGAAACTTTTATGTCCAATCTATTCTCATAGAATTTAACTCTTTAGGTTTCAGAGCTCAAGCAAGCCAATTCAATCTATAGTGAACATGAGTTCCATGCTAGGAAGGTATTGAAGATACCAGTACATGAGCATAGTATTTTGTGGGAGTATTCTGGGACTAAAGCAGATTCAGTTTCCATAAATGTTGGAAAATATAGTCAGCTGCACAGAAGTAACAGCGAGGGAAACTTGAGACATGCAAGAGAACAATTGGTGTACAACACAAATACCGAATATGTGCGAAATGGTGACAGGCCCACAAATTTAACCTATCCACATGATGATGATGATTATTACAGTTCTGATGATCATGATGGAATGGCAGAGAAACAATTCCTCCTTGCTGGACACACAGGAACAAAACCTTTAAATAATCCAACAAATAGCGTGTGTGAAGACTATTTGGATTTAGTAGATAGAGATATTCAGCACATATCTACACGCATACAATCAAAGACTGACATAGTTGGTATTGGTGCACACTCACTTACATATATTCAACCAGATAAGATAGTATGTAATAATAATGAAATGCTTGGACAAGCAGGCTGGTTTAGTTATAAGGGGGTAATTTTTTTTCTGTGTACTGTCAGTGTCATTTTACCCTTGTTATATTTGTTGTATTTTCTCTTTTTAAGAAAAACACATAGATAGCTCAATCATTTTATTATTGAAATAGCACACCTATTAAGAAGTCTCTAGTAAATTTTTTTTTGTATTTCTATTGAAGTAAAAGGTAGCATTATAATGTAATGAACATTTGATTAGTAATCTACTTCTGGGACATATGGAAGGACTTAATTAAAAAACAAATTTAGTTCTTGTAGTGTTATATAGTTACTTTTGTATTGTAGATTTAATAAGCTTAATTAAAAGCACATGAAAATAGATTCTGCAATGTAGTAAGACTAAGCTAATATGCCAAGCAAGTCCTTAGCTTGCAGAGAACAGGGACCGGTGGTTGTGTTTATTGAGCTGACATTTTAACACTTCAGATTTCCTTGCTATATTTCAATTGCTATCTTAAGGTAACCCACATTTATATAGCAACACTGTCAGCCAGGAGTTTTAGTATTTTTCAAAGATGATGGCATTATAGAAAAAGGGACAACAGAAGGTTCTGTCTAAAAAGGGCATTCAGTGTTTAAGAGACCAAATGCTTATTCACAGCACACACAACAACAGGTACATGTCAATGTGGGGTCACATCATTATCACACCACAGCAACCACCACAAAGATGACAACGACCACCACTGCCACCATGATCACCTTCATCATCAACTGGAACAAAGGAATGTGAACTGTGGCAGTAGTGTAATTTTGGTAAAAAAGACATGCTAGGTCATCATGAGTAGATATCATTGAGTAGGAATCTGGGGTATTGTGAATTAAGAAAATGCCGGAAAAACAAAGACAGCCAACTTTACTAAATATCATCATAGTAAGAAGACAATCAATTATTGCTTTTCCTTCTGTCTCTTCATTTGTGTTAAAATTGATGAAAGTTCATCTCTCTTCTTCTTGCCACGGCGATGAGTTCCCAACTAAAATAAAAAGACTCATATGGGCACCACAAATTAAATAAGGGTTGAAAACAATGGAATTCCTTGCCCTTATTGCAAATCCATGCACAGCCTACACAAACATATGCTCTAACATTGCAGACTGTGCATCTACCATACATTCTATATAGGCAGTAAAAAGTTGTCATTTCAAAGTCACTAAACTAAGAGTTGTCCTCTATGCCTTTTCAGTAATCCCACAAAATAGGCTTACTGCTGCATGAATTCTTTTTACAGTCAGTATCAAGGTATCTACCAAGTTTTGATCTATAATGGCTTTCCATGAGATTAGCTTCAATCCTGATCAACAGTCATAAAACAAACACTTACCCTCTTTTTGATAAACTTCAATGCTCTTTTATCCTTCTGAACTTTAAGCAGTTCCATTGCCCTCTTTTCATAGGGTGCAAAGCCAACCACTTCCTTTATTATATCTCTGCAAAACTTGACTCTCTTATTCAGATGCTTAAAAGGAAGTTCAGGACCACGATAAGTAGAATTCAGTTTAATGAAGTAAGCAAATTTAAATGCAATAGATTAAAGTAGACTTTCCCTTTTGTCAATGAACAATGTGTTCATATCATTTTTCTATTAACTGGAATAACAGGTGTTTCAATAAAAAGTAGCAAGGGCACTACTACAGTAAACTCCAGCAGATAAAACAGAGATCTAGATTACAAGGAGGATCAACTTAATATGCATAAAATGAAGTAAGGGTTGAAATGATATAATTAAAGCTTGAAACTAATCAAACTGAGAAATTTCTTAGAGATTCCACTACTAATGTTCTGATTTTTATAAATTGAGCTGACACAATGTTTAGTGAAGTCCTTCAACTGTAAATAGAAACCAATGAAGTCATTGCCAATCTGCTCATAGCACTGCATAACATTTGGACACATTACACTTAATATCTTGTTACTTGCTATTGTGTGTTATTTTTCTGATTAATGGTCACCAGGCGTGACTGTTTTGATTTTGGTCACATGTATGTTTTCTTTCATTCACAAATGATTATGCAATGGATAACACTAACTAGCTACTGTGGTTAAATTTGTGCCAGCTAGTGAAATATATAGTTATGGAAAAAATCTACTACATATGGGGCTGTCTGTCTCCTTCCTCTCGGAAGGGGGTATTTTGATGCTATTGTTTTGATATTTTGGGTATTTCAAGCATTCTGGAAATAAGTATTTGACAGAAAAAATATGGATAAAGCAGAGTTGACCTCTCCAAACATCCAGAAAAAGCAGTCCAATTCACAACATAAAGTATGGACAAAATCAGAATTAAACAGAAATCAGGATTGTCTGATGCCAGATTGTCTGGAGCATAGCAAGGCCTTTCATTGAGATGTGCATGAACATGCAGGCATGTGCCCAGGTCAGGTTGTGTGCTCCACTTGTTGCTTGCACCAGTGCTATCAAAAATACATATGCAAGTACTACGGAAAGCTCTCACACTTGAATCAGGTTTCCTGCCTGGTATTCCTTCCTGACTTTTCTTGAAAATGAAGGTGTTTTTCCTGACTACATATCAGAAGTACATAACACTTTCCTGACCAACCAGTGCTACAAATGATGCAACTGATTCATCTTCTAAAACTATGGAAGTGAAAATAGTTTTCCAATTTGGGTTTCTCTGGCCCATATGCTCATTCAAAAATTTATCAAAAGCTGTCTTTTTGAGAAAGTCTGAATAATGCAAAGGCAGCAATTAAATTGACTATTACTCCCATCAGCATACCTACACTACCTTGTCTTACAACAATATAGTCTATAAGAATATCAAGGTTCAAATTTTCTGAAACTTAAGAATAATGTAAGGCTGGAACTTCATCAAGATTTAGATTTTCTGCTGATTTGAGTTTTGAAAACAAAATAATAGTGAACTTCAATTATCCTATGTGGAACTCATTACACTCTCATGTGACTCAACAGGAGGGTCAGTTATGTATGTACACACTTTCTATTATAAGAATATAGTCCATATGAGAATTAATGGTCAAAATTTGGGATCAATAAATTATAGTCTTTTCAAACATTATAGGGGTAGAGATGGTGGTGGTATTTGAGATTGTAAGGCATCCCGTTAACAGATGTATATATTACAGTTCAGCTCATTTAGGTTCCTGCCAAAATCCTTGCTTAATTATTTAACAACACTTTGATTCACAGCTACCCTGTCTGTAAGTATATATGTTACTAATGCTCTGCTTTGCTTTCTTTGCTGCATCATTAGTATCCATGTGTTATTGAATTTACTGTAGTTCCCCATTATATCATTGACAGTTTGTAATATATCTTGAGTATAGTCCTCAGTTGTTCCACCTGCAAGATTTGATACAGATAGTAGAAGGTTTCTCTCCTCAGTAGAAGTATGGATTTCATTGAGGTGAGTACCTTTCACTGTCGTCCCATCCCAGCTCAGAGTAATATCTTTGTTGGAAAGCAAATTTTGTCCCCCTTGCAAGTCTGCAATAACACCCATTTCCCTGGCCATTCTGCTAACACAATATTTGCTAAGGATTATTGCTAGTTACCAGCCTGTCATTTCTTTTACTACAAATTTTATAATGTCAGAAGCATGTGCTACAGGGGCCTGTTTCTGTAGGCAGAAATAAATGCATTTTCGAATTGGTATGCCATATGTTTTGGAATTCTCCTTGGTGACAATGGGAGCATGGATAGTTTCAGCCAATTCCTCAATCTTAACAGCCATGCAACTGTTTTCCTTTTGTAAATTAAGATTATATTCCTTTAGCTTGCATACCCTCTCTTTTAGATCTTTTATAATCTTACTTTTTTTGTTTTTCCAATAGCTGACATTTGATACCTGCTGCCTCTTAATGCTCTTTACTTCTGTAGCAACCAATGCATGCTTTCTCCTCTCCAGTTTTTTGATGGTTTCCTTCAGCTCTCTTACTTGCTCCATCAATCCAGATATTCTTTTATCTTTTCGTTTTAGCATCTGATTTACTCTTTTAGGTTGGTATACAATGTGCTTTGCTTTGATTGCCTTGTTTTCTTTCACAAGCTGACATGATTTTGCTCTCTCCTCTGCCATTTCTCTTTCAAGGTTCTTGGTCCTTGATTTGAGCTCCTCACATAATGTGCATTGCTGTCTATTTTCTGTTGCAATTGTCTTTGGTGCAACAAACTGGCTGTCATATGCTTTCAATGCTTGCAATTGAACTTCATTGCACTTGCTCTTCTTTAGATTTTTTTCAGTTTTTCTTAATCAATCTATTGATGTCCGTATAGATCTCAGTTTTACAAATGGATAGCCATCTTCTTCCAACATGTTTTGAATTCTATTAGTCCCAATGCCATCTTTGAAAAGGCTTATAATGTCTTTATTTGTTTTCATCTCCTTTATCTAGATACTAAACACAATTGCAAGACAAAGATTTTATTTATCACTGTTAACCTCCTGAGTATAAACTTTCAATGAAAGACTGAAGTTGAAACAATGTGGGTCAAGAAGAATGTCAACAGTTAAAACTCGCCCCTGTTCAAGTTGGTTGAACAAGGGAAATTCTATGAACACAAAGTGCCATGAGTCATCTTTTGCAGTGAATTTTACAGCTTGTGTATGTGACGCTGGCACATGGCTTAGACCACTTGGAAATAAACTTTATTATGTCTAGAAACACTAAATCACTGGATTATATGTTAAGAATTCCAAAATCTATCAATTATCAACAAAAATTTTGCAAAACAATACTTTAAATCGCTATAGAATGAAAATTACTTACCCGATTGGAAAATTTTTTCGCGGCAATCAAGCTCAAAATCTTTGGCGCCAATTTGGGCATTATATGAGGTTTTGAGACTAAAGGGAGGCTTTAAAACAATTGCGCAAAACGTGAACTTTGCACTGATGTTCGCTCACAACTGTGGATAGCATATGCGGTCACACAATAGCTTCGCCAAAGTTAAGGATTTGCAAGCATCTAGTTTATTACTGGGCCCACTATTACTAAACAGGTTGAGATCCAAGAGGAGATACCACTCATAAACATCTAACAACTTACAAATACCCCTGAAGAGGGATTGGGGGGATATAAGCCGCCAAAGTGCTTAGATGTCAAAAAATCCATGGTCCATTAGCTAAAGGGAATATGCATTGTCAGTGGAACTTGAAGGGCAAAACTCAATGATCAATTTGAAAGAACCAGCTTCACTTGAAGCATCTCATAGAATGTAGCCTGGTTCTCTCCCCCTTAGCTAATCAAGAAACATCATAAGCTCATAAGTGTTAGGAAAATTCTTTCAAGTTGATGTGTAAACAGTTCTTTGTGCCTTGCTTTAGGGAATAAGTATCTTATTTCAAGGCCTGTGCACCTGCAACACAACACATCTCTTAAGTGATGGCATCAAATTTATGAATAGGAAAACTCACTCCTTTTCTCCTTGAGGGTTTGGGCTTCTGATTGTTTTTTGTTGTCTTGTGACCTTTAGAAAGGCCAACTGACATCTCCAGTGGTGCCATATTCCCTAACATAAAGTACACAGCTTGCAATGAAACAATATTAAAAAATAATGAACAAATACTAAACAAATTGCCATATGCTTCCTCCCTTCAGCTTTTGGTCAGTGTCTTGAGAGGGAAAGGGATCGAGAAGAGCTAAGATAAGGTGATTGCTAGGGCACGCCTTTGTAGCAGCCCACAACAATTTCAAGAATATATCATCTATTGGTCCAACAATAAATTTTTGTTGAATTTGAAATTTGAATTTTCTTCATGTTTGGAGAAGGTATTGAAACAGTTTTAGTACGGTGTAGCAGAATTGGTGTATGTTCATCAGTTGTCAATTCAGTATCAAAATCCCGTTGTCAATTTTGAAATTTTGCCTTAAAACGTAAGGTTTATCTTGTAGTCCTGAAGAAAATTAAACGGTTTCAATGCAGTTCGAGGTTGCCTCTGCTGAAATGTAGGATATGGCTTTAGTTTTTGATTAATATGTAACAAGTACAGTATTATGCGATTTCGCCTAAAAAATCTTTGGAATCAACATACTAAATACACCTGATACGGATACCTAAAGAAAGAACCAAGAATTTTCAACGACACTATCCACCACACTGCTTACTAGGAATAGCTCGACAAAAAGTACCCAAAAAGTACCGTAGTCAACACAATTCCTTCAAAGTTCGCATTTATGCAAAAGCACGAGCCCTAGGACGGACACTTTATCTACTTTACAGTGATGCGTATATAGTATATAGTGAGCTTAAAGGGCTTTTGTGCACAACAAAAATGCAGTGAATATGAAAGTAGTATGTAGATAATAGCGTTAGAACGATATTAAGTAATATTTACTTCTCTATAAAATGCTTAAGGTCTATGCGAGTTCTCTGCAAAACAAAACACCTTGAAAAAAACTCGGTCAAGAATCTTCACGAAAATAATATAATCTATTTTCAAATGGCTGACAAAAGCTGTGTAAAGAAGCACGTCCAAGATCACTCCAGATACAGTTAACTAAAATTCGGACTTACCTTAGTCTCAAAAGTAGGCCTAAAAAGGATGGTAAGGGCGATGCAAGTGGTCATGCGCAACTTTAAGCACAGGGGTACATGGCAAAAAAGTCAGTGAATAGATGGCATAGATGGTTGGAAAGTTATGGTTGCCCACAAGTATCACGACAAAACATTCTTTCTCGCTGCAAAACTCTTTTTCCACAGCAAAATGTTCTTTCTCACTGCAAAACTCTTTTTCATAGCAAAATTGTCTTTCTCATGGCAAAACTCTTTTTTCACAGCAAAACATTCTATCTTACGGCAAAACTCTTTTTTCACAGCAAAACTTTCTTTCTCACGGCAAAACTCTCTTTCTCACAGCAAAACTTTCTTTCTCACGGCAAAACTTTCTTTCTCACGGTAAACGACTGGATCGTACATACGCTTTGAGCTTTACCAACCCACCCACTCTGAACGCGTGAGTACGCTTTTGGCTTTACCCATCCACCGACCCTCAAAGCGTACGCACTTTCTGGACGATCATATGCTATGTATGATTTAGTATTAAATATGATAATAATATATCAATATTTTTAAAAGTTTACTTGGTCAGCTAAAAGCAGCTGCTATAAATCAAGGACCTGCATCCAACAAAAAATAGTAAAAACTGTAATTTACAAAATAAAGGTTCCTTAAAAACTAAAATCAAAGTTATTACATCCCTTCTTAGGGCTGATTTATACGTCGTGCTATACTCGAGTCGAATCAATTATTTGCACCTGAAAAGTTCTAAGTGTTGATTTGGTCCGAGTGTAGCACGGCGTATGAATCAAAACAGCCCATGACCTGTTTTTAGCTCGAGTCAAATGCTTAGCACGACTAGAGCTCGACTGAGTAGGCCGTGCTACACGGCCAAAGCACGGCTTTGATTTAAACGTCGCGCTTAACTCGCTTCGAATCAATTACAATTTATTGTAGTCCGCAGGGTTAATTGATAATATTCGTTATATCTACATATAAGGCAATGAAGTGTAAACAAAGAAAGTTCCCGCCACCACTCCACAGTGAAGCTGCTTCGCTTACACTTGTGAAAGCGCGACAGAAGCTCGACGTATAAATCGAATAGGATTTCACTCATGAGCTTTAGCCGCGCTTTCGTCGATTTTAATAGCAATTGATTCGACGCGAGTAAAGCACGACGTATAAATCAGTCCTTAAATCTCCCAAATGAGTTCTCACTTTTCAATTCAGGTGGCAATCTGCTGTATATTTTAACACCTTGATAGCTAAACGCTTTTCGGGCCGTTTCTGTTCTTATGCGAGGAACCACGAGATTTGATTTGTTGCCTTGTGTCCTTTTGATGTTACAGTGTTTTGAAATGTTTCTCTAACATCCTGGGCGCAAGACCATTTAAACACGTGAAAACTTCAATAGCACATCGCCTATTTCGTACGAGATTAATGGATGGAAGGCTAATTCACCTCAACATTCTATAGAGTGAGCTACTACACGCAAGTATAGTCTACTTCAATCAGTCGCCTGTATCATACCCATAGTCTCACTTCAACTTCAATTAAATCTACGCAAGTAAATGCAAAAGCTAAACTTGATTGACAAAGGTTAGTCCCATATGCGATTCCGTACGTTGGGGAGTGCCTGCAAGAGAGGATGCTTATCCCGAAATGCCGACATAGTGAGGTAGGGTGGCCAGATCCTTTCCCCGCCGCTTTTAACTTCAACAGTGGTACCCATTTGCTGCTGGGAAGACAGTGAGCAAGCACCCCTACTATAACCAGAGGATTCGGTTTGAACCATCGATGTGCAACTCGGTAGTAAAGCGCCCTAATCACTTGGCCACTCGTCCATGAAAACAAGCGTTGAATATACAATCGTAAAATCGTAAAAAAAAGAGAAGCCTCATACTACCAAGCTAGGAATTCACCAAAGTTTAGCATACACTCGGTTAAGAAGGCTAGCCTACTATATAACTCATTCATACCGACAAATTTTCATTTCATTTCATTTCATTTTTCATTCTTTATTCAAGGTAACCCCGTCGGCAAAGGCCGTTTTTCCGGGGGCCGTGAAAAAAATAAATAAATAAAAAAAATATATTAAAGTCTACAATTTACAGCTAATCTAATCTACAAACGAAAATAAAAAATTTAATAACAACGCTAAGTTAAAGTTAAAATCAAAACATTTTAACTACTGCCTACTCATATAGTGCTAAATGATTATGACTCCAGTTTTGAAGAGCTCCTACACAGAAGTGAAGAGGTGACAAGTCATGAAACAGCAAAGTCCTTCCATACACTTTAAGAATAAACATTCTTCACTATAGCACGAAAAAGCGGGACCATTCTTTCCTTTCGGACATTATCCGACGTTTCATACTCTGATGAGTGTCGGATGAAGAAAGCTTTCAGTATGCTAAAAGAATGCTCCCGCTTCTCGTGCTATAGTCAAGTTCTGTAGTACCAACAGAGTTTTCAAATAAACGCTCTCCTCCAATTTCCAAATACGAGGACAAAAAAGTATGGAAACGAGTCTCTTTCATTTAAGGGAAGCATAATCTGGAATCAACTTCCAGATCAATTTAAAGTTGCAACAAGTAATAATGAATTCAAAAAGAAAATCAGAAGTTGGAAGGGATGTGGATGCAACTGCTGCATTTTTATTTAGTTAATTTTAGTCAATGTTCATTTTAGTTAACTTTAGAAGATTTCATTTCATTTCATTTCATTTTTCATTCTTTATTCACGGTAACCCCGTTGGCAAAGGCCGTTTTTCAGGGGGCCGTGAAACAAATAAATAAATAAAAGAAAACTATTAAAGTCTACAATTTACAGCTAATATAATCTACAAACGAAAATAAAAAAGTTAATGACAACGCTAAGTTAAAGTTAAAATCAAAACATAATTATCCTACAAGCTTTACAGCCGAAGTTTAAAAGCAAATAAAGAGGGCGCCTGCTTGACCTCAGGTTCAAGACTGTTCCACACAGCTGTAGTATAGAGTTCGCCTTTATTAGCTTTGGCTACTACAGCTTTGGCTAAACAAATTGTATCTTTATTAGTAGTATCATAAAGGGAGCTTTAGTTAAGTTTAAGCACCAGAGCTAGTATGTCAAGAAGGGCATTGGGACAAAGTCAGGATCTTATAGCGAATTCTTGCTGTGCACGCAATTAGAGAAAGCGGCAATTGAGAGTATCTCAAAATCAGCTCCAATATGTTTTCGCATTCGAATTGTTTTCGCATTAGATACTACACGAATTCGTAGACAACAGATGCAGAAAACAATAACTCACGCAGTTTTATTGACTATCCTTTCCATACAGATAACATATATATTAGTAGGCAAATTACTCGTAAATCAACAGTTATTGTACAGGAGAGTTAGTAGAGACATGCGTCATTAATAAGTTATACTTCTACTACACTTTAGACATACTTCTGATTGTTCCAATCCATCATCAGTTGCAAAATAGTATGATAAATATGTCCTTAGATGCATATCATATTATATTACGCACTATCATATTATATACTATTTTATCAACCAAAACATTTATCATACTATTTAGTAACTGATGATGGATTGGAACAATCCAACATGTTTCGCAAACTCAAAAATATTACCGTATCTCTTTGCCTAATATCTACCTTTACAGTATCGAGAAATTTAACGAATACATAAATATAAATACATATATATATATATATATATATATATATATATATATATATATATATATATATATATATATATATATATATATATATATATATATATATATATATATATATATATATATATATATATATATATATATATATATATATATATATATATATATATATATATATATATATTAGTTTACATGAAACACTCGCTACTAGTTTAGGAAATATCTAAAAGTTCACATAAATCTCAAGAGAACAAGTCAACTTTCGAAATGTTTCGACTGCAGCTATCATCAACGGTACTAGGCGACTGTGATCTGGAAAGCTTTCAAAAGTTTAATGTATACTAAAATTCGTTACCTTGCACCCATCTAGCTGCACCATTTAATACTAAGTCTTGTGGCAAAATCTATACGAAAGTCATGTAACCAAATTTTCTAGCACTAAAATGAAGAGCTATAGGAACTAGTATATCAGAGCAATTGTACAAAAAGATAATCGACGGTCATGACTCTACATCAATCAAGAAAAGTCATTTACAAGAAAGGATATCATCATTACTATCTCATTTAATGTCATTGATCAGTACCTTCATTAATAAATTGAATTATCTGAGCTTGCCCAAGCTCCTAACGTCCAATTTTGTATTCCAGAGAGTACGTAGCACATAGGAAAATAATAATATGGAGACTAAAATACTTTGTGCCATTCAGCAATTTGCTTTTGAGGAGATTCCAACATTTCGTGAAAATGCTGTAATTCCAACGGGCTAACTGCCCTTTGAGAGAATCTGTTACCTATAGCAACATTTCCAATTTTGTCCTGTTTCAGTCTTGACTCATGGTGTATTATATCAAAAACAAGACAGATGCTTCGAAGTCCAACCTCATCGACTGGAAAAACCAGTTTTTCGTTGAACACAGGGCATCTAGATTTTTTAACCACTCTTGTCCTTCTCTTATCTGCCACAGTTCCTTCCTTTAGTAAAGTAATTTTGATATAATAATCTACAAACAAAGATAAAAAATTAAAGACCAAATACCAATAAATCTTTGAAATATGGAGAAAAAGAAATGAAAACTTCCTACTACCCTCCAGTTCTCGAATCATTAGAAGGGTAAGACAAGAAATTAGCCTATGGAAATATATCTAACCAACAGATCTCTTCATTCATTACCTTGGTACCAAATGGCTTACAAACACGAAAAGATACGAGTTATCATGTTATCATATCTTATCAAGCATAGGGAAGTTGATTTTACCACGAAATGAAATTGTCACCAAAGAAAAATAAGCTGTTATCTAGTGGTGAATTAGATCAGGTCCCAATAAACTTTGCAGATTGTATCATTTACTACTATTGTACCAACCAATATTCGGGAAGTGCTCAAGTAGCTAAGACCCCTCTCTGATTATAAGCAGCTTATGTGAATAGGGGTTGGCTTTTGAACACAGAAAATAAGAGCATGATGAGAAAAGTCCACGCCTCGTTTAACTGAAAATGATTCGCTAATGAATGGCAAACATCACAGACAGGAAATCAATCATGAAAATGAAGCGGAAATAATTACGAAGAGCAAGTGAAGGGTCATAGCAATTAATGAGTTACAGATGTGCATTGCAGTGCACACAGCATCCTATACAAGCCTTTACTTTCTAGAACGTGAAAAACGATCATGCAATGGGGATATCACCTGGCCTGTTTCCACTTGGTGCCTCAGGAAGACCATTGGCTTTTAAAACAATAACTGACACGTGACTAGAAGTTGGCTGATAGCATAATGATACCAATAGTTCTCCTTTTTCTTCTGGCTGACAAAACAAATGTAAATATCATGAAATTTTTCTCATGTTAAGCATTGTGGATAAAAGCGAAGATTATGTCGCGTAGCAAAGATGAATCATTTAGATATCAATACATACGTTAAGGGGAAGCCAGGCTAGGGTAGAAACGTTATTCGCATTTGGATATGAAAATATGGATATTACATTGAAGATAAGTTAGGATAAATCAATTGGTCCTTCCTTTAGTAAGAAATAATAAAGAAAGATACAGATCCTCAAATTACTTCCGTCAACAACAGAAATTCAAAAACACAAATGAAAAACTTGAATAAATACAGAGTGACATGGGTAATACGATGGTAATGGCTAGCAATACAAAGAAAACTCAAATGACATGTAGGGAAATGGCCTCAACACTTGCACACACAAAAGTCATAAAGGTTATCTCAAAAAGCAAACCTTGGTAAATTGCTTTTGAAAAGTAATTTTATAAATTAAAAAATACTTTTCCAGAAAACAAATCCACTTGCATTAAAAATTACTTTTCAAAGTAATTTTTAATTATTTTCCAAATACTTTTCAGATACCTCTCCAAAAGGGGGTTTTGAGTGCAAAAGTAAGCTTAATAAGGGTTTGATAGCAAAGCAATAGTAACTGTGTATCTTGACTCTGTCAAACCCACAATGCTTGCTTAAAGATTCACGATTAATGTTTCAAAGTTCTGATCATTCACTTCTTTCTAGTGAAGTTACATTTGATTTCCTCACTCTAAAAGCAATTAGTTTTACAAAGTGTTTTAATTACAAAATACATTCCAAAAAGTAAACAAAATAAATTACAACCTACTTTCACAAAAAAATAATTAGATAGAATTTCTAAATTCCATAACATATCATTTAAATATAGAAAGTTGTAATTTAGTTACAATTACAATCCAGGTCTGTCAAAAAGAAGACATGAAAAAGATGTGAATAAGATATATAAAAAATGGGGCAATGCATTCACTTGCAAAGTTATTAGTCAGGCAGTTCCCTTTTCACAGATGTATACTTTGCACACTTACAAGGCAGATAAAATGAGTTCTCAATGAACTGAAACATTTTGACCATTGGAAATAAGGCACTGGTACTTCAGTGAAAAAAGCCCACAAAAAATACTGAAGGTTCAGATTTAATAAATGGAGACTAGCCACTTGAAGTGGTATGATGGACATACTCCAGATGAAGAGGGCTTAGCATTTCCAAATTTGTATGATTTTATGTAAAATACACCTGTTCTATAAGATACGAAGTCGGTTGTAAAACATTCTGAACATATGTACACAAAAAGAGCAATTTAAGTTTGTGATGAATGTACAAATTTTATAAGATGGGCAAACAAGTGTGGAAAAAACTTCAGAAACACTAATTCACTGAAGCTCTTAGTATTGAATATTTGTTGGCATAATAATTTTCAAGTATAGATACTTTAATACCTTTTAGCTGAATTTTAAAAGTAAGATAAGCAAAATTGCTCCTAAGATCCAGCAACTTGTGATGCATTAAGTTTCTTGATAAATTACTCTCATGAAATGCATTTCTTGATGAAACTTGGTCTTTGTCAGACTTTGTGTGAGTAAGGGTATAGTAAATGACCCAGAATGATTCATATTAATTACTAATTAAGGTTCTATGAAATTAGATACCTTAAGCTACCTAATGATACCTAAAACTAATGGTCCCATTCATTTCTGATTGTCAGCTTAGAGGTTGATATTTAGGAAGAATTGCCCAGCCATAGCATCCATCAAAATTTTGCAAATCATTAGTAAGAAAGAGAGAAGAGTTACTGATCCTTCAACTGACCTCATCATCACTGACAATACAAAGTGGTCTAGTCTCCTCTTCACCACCAAAGTCCAAATGTTCCATTGGCATTGATACGTTTGCAACAAACTCAGTTCTTGAAAATTTATCATAATCCAATATGACAAACTTCAAAGATGACTTTGCTCTGATCTTTTCTATTGGTAATCCTACAACATTGCAAGTTTTCTCACGTGTATAATTCAGGACCTCATAAAACAATACTTTCTGGGTGTCCTCTTCATCTTGAATAATGACTTGCACATAGGGGTAGGACACACCCTTTTCCCTTGTTAGAGGAAGATCTAAAAGATCCAGCACCTATCAGAAAGCAAAAAAAAATCAAGTCAGAAAGCAAACTCTTTTCAAAACCAAAGTAACAGAGGGAATAAAGAGGGTTGGGTTCTATGTGTCAAGCTTCCCAGAGAAGCATTTCAGAATATACATTTTGGATATCAAGAAGTCCCTTTCTACATATAAAGATACACACTTCTTAGATAGAGAGTGGCAAGTGGGATAATTGACTTGTTAGATATACTGTCCTTGAACAGAATGCCTTGGCTACAATGGCCTAATACAAGTATTAGCTGTAACACAAAACACAGACAAAACCAACAAATTTAGGCAGCATCTGAATTCCCTGCCTCTGCAATCCTAAAACATTGAGGTCTCAAACAACTATTTGACAAAATTTGAGATATTGGCCCCCAAATCATAGGTTTATATGGTGCTTGAAAATACCACATTTTAATGGTTCATGTTAAGACAAAATGGAGTTTTTATAGAGGAGAAACAGCAAGAAATATAAATGAATGCTTCTTGAAAGCTCCTAAGGGTTTAACTTGTAAGCATGATAATAAAGATAAGCCTACCAAAATACAGGTCAGTTTTAGATTTATTGTATTGTTTATGAAAATTCAATACAAATTGTATTGGCATTTAATATCTGATTTATGCCATGAACAAGCTAGAAATGCAAAAGAGTCTGAGGCATAGTTTAGACAGCGCATTTTGAGTGGAGCAAATTATACTATTGCCCTTCAAAAAATCCAATTGTCAATTAAATTCGCTCATAATTCACTGTCTAAATCCAAGAGCAAATCAAATTATTAAATTCGCTCATAATTTGCCCATGAGAGTGAATTATGAGCAAATTTAATTGCATTTAATTCGCTCTGCTCAGGGTGAATTAAATTATTTAATTCGCTCCGCTCAGGGTGAATTAAATTATTACCCTTCAAAAAATCTAAGGATCAATTAAATTTACTGTCTAAATTCAAGAGTGAATCAAATTATTAAATTCACCCATGAGAGTAAATTATGAGCAAATTTAACTGTATTTAATTTGCTCCACTCAAAATGAACTGTCTAAACTATAACTGCATGTGAAAACAAAATCTGTGTTTGAAGGAATGCTAAATTCTAGCTTTTATACAAAAAATATATGGCAAAAGAAAATGACTCTGCCAAATATGTCAACAGGAGTGGTGCCAGGGGAAGGCTAGAAGGGGCTATAGTTCACTTGTTGGAGGATGCTAGCCTCCTATTGTTAAGTGAAAACCTTTTCTAAGAGCTGTCTTAGCAGTTCTAATACCCTGCTAACCATACACTGGTATCCACACTGGAATGGTCAGCTCCCCTGTTGGAAAACTCCTGGCACCACCCCTGTATTTGAACCATGTCACTCCTATAGTTTATAATACAATCTTGATTTTTAAGAAAATGTTTCCCAACACCACAGTTTGTTCACTTACTTTCTCAGTGAATGAATGGCACGGGAAGCAGCACTATAGATCACAAATGTGTTCAGCTGGTCCAATTGGTTTTAACAATGCTGTGATATCAATGCACAGCATCTTATGTCGAATTTGACACTTTGGAATTAAACCTTACTTCAACTCACTACATTTTAGCATTGTAAGTTATACTTTGCTTGTTATCACAAAAATAACTGCTTGAAAATCCAGATTGTATAAAAACTATAGCAAATAATGTGACTCATATAAACTCCTACACCAGCTCCATCCTTCCATCCATCTATTTTGTGGAAAGAGTTCTTGTTCCCATTCAGATTCTTGCAAATGGCCAGCTTATCCATGGCATTGATTGGCTAATTCAAAACAATGCCATTAATGTTTGCTTTCATGGGTGGAACATGAAATTAAATCTGCAACTGGGCATAACAACTATTGGATTGATTTTAGCACTATGCTAGTGACTCTGAAAGAGTACCAGCAATAAAAGTACAGGAAATTGTTTCTTCTCATTTGGTTACCAAGTTCATTGAGCATGAGCACCACTCACAAGTACAAAATGACATTATAGTCAACCAATTGATTGTTGTTATTAACAAATGCTAGTGTAACAGCAGTTATCACAGCTGGAGACCAGTAAAAGATAGGTTTGCAACTTATCTGCATCTGACATATGAGCTGGAAATCGCAGCCTTGATATAAAGTTGACAATCAGGATGACGACAAAAAGAGAAATCATTTTAATTTTAGACAAATCATGACTATTGCAGTGGTTACATTTTCACGTATTGTGCTTCCCCTTAAATATCCCTTCTCCCTCTTCTCTTTACTGAGGATGACTCAAGGCTGAGTCGAAACGCCGGATTTGTCATACTGGATTAGTCATACCGAAAATGTAACCACTGGAATAGTCATGATTTGTCTAAAATTAACATGATTTCTCTTTTTGCCGTCGTCCTGATTGTCAAGTTTATCTGCATCTAGCCATACGTAACATCCTGTTTTAATTTTCTTGCATATTTTGTGCTCAGATATGTACTTGCAGGCACAAAACAGTCTTAATGAACCCTGGGCAATATATAGTATTCTATAATGCTAATGTTATTCAAAACTTCACCTTGATGAATAATTCCAAAGTTGATGGGTTGTATCGCAAACAAAACTTTATCATTCCACTTGTAGGATAGTGCACTTTCCGGTTACCTCTCAAGGGACGACTTAGTAAGCTGGCAGCCACTGTTTTGTTGATTGCTGATCTCCATAAAGCTGAAGAGTTAAAATCTTGAGTTGCTTTGTCTCTTGAAAAAAACACTTCATTAGGAACTGAAGCTGACCGTCGATAAAGAAAATCAGGTGGAAGAGCAGTTGTCGAATTCCTAGGGGTTGATATTGGTGAAGCCAATGGAGTTTCCACATAGTCTTCAGTTGATTTAACATTTGTTGATGTAGAATTCAATGATTTTGCATGGTGCCTTGGAGACCTTGGTGAATTTGGAGTTGATGGAGTTGTCAAGGTAGGTGTAGGTGGAATTGTAAACTCAGGTGGGTCTTTGCTTGATAAAATATGATATGCTGCAGATGGTGGGTGAGCCCTTGTTCTTGGTATATCCTTGATATTCAACTTAAGTCTTGGTTTCTTTCGTTTAATCTTGTTTCTAGACACCTTTCTACTTTTGTACCAAACAACTGCAGCAAGAACAAATGTAAGAATCAGGAGAATGGCTAAAAGTGCTGATGTTATTCCAATATACCAACTAGTTGATTCATCATCCATTATACTCAAACTAGAAATAAACACAGCAGAAATGTAGAAGAGATAATAATACTGAAAACATGATAGGAGAACAGGACGAATAATTTTGGTATAACCATTGGCCATATCTATTTTTAATGGCTTTCAGCACCAATCAATACTTCAACACTATAATCGTCTAAGCCAACATCTAAGCCAATAACAGTTGTACTTCAAAAGTACCTATACCATAACGCATTAAAGTCAATGGAAATATCAACAATATCCTATTCTCTAAATAGCATTCTGTTAACGTTTCCTAAGTAGCATGCACAAGAAGGTCTAAAGATTTCTGGAAGTTTTCATATCAAAAACATAATCCATTCATCTGTCACGATCACTACTCAACTTATTTTCTAATGTGCTAATTTTGTCTGTTCTTTGTGTACATAAGTGCAAAGGACATGAGTGCTTTTTCGCTGCACTTTCCTCTCGTGCGCAATGCCGGAAATTCTAAAAGCAAGGGCCTATTAGTGACAATGGGAGTACTTTCAAATGGTATATAGTAGGTACAGTTTCAACAGATCGTATTCTTAAAATCCACCAAAATCGGAATTAAAACAATCAAACGAAATTGCTGACAATCATGATGAGGTAAGAATTATACTCTTGCATTTGTCAGTCCACAACAAAGTAGCAACGGCAACCAATCAAAAAGTGCCTTTCTAGATTTAACGAAGATTCTCTGACATGATAGGTAAAACGAGTTACGTATTAGGAAAAGGAGCATACCGCTACATTTAGTTGTTCCGCCTTAAATCTCGACTCTAATACGCACTGCTAAAAAGGGCTTGTAAACAAGGTAACTGTAAGCATACAACACGCCAACACTGTAAGCATACAATACGCCTACGGTTTTGAGCCATTTGTTGATGAACAAACCCTTACTCTGGAATGTGCAAAATGAGTTTACTTCGTTCACAAGACTTGTTGCTGTTGTTACTCAAATATCCCAATGCGCACAATGTTCACTTCGGTCAGTTCATTTTACAGCAGCGGTTCCCAAACCTTTCAACTCAGGGGCGGATCCAGGACAAATCTTGACATTTCGCACAATGTGCGAAATAAGTACCACGCCCAAATAACCACACCCAAAGGCCACACCTACAAACCACACCTGCAGAGTCCCTATTCCAATCCCAATACTGCTACCTAGTACAACCCCGTGTAAAGCAGAGAGAACCAGTAATATCTACATAATAAATGCAATGATTTTTCATTTTCAGTCAGCAGCAAGGAGTAGGAACTATTGAAACAATCTATACCCGAAATCTTAGAACACTGTTTTCGTATTGACCACTTTCTTATGCCAAAAACGTAATAATTTCTTTCCAGTAAACATCACCCGATAATGACACCTTCCCCATAAGGTAAATTGAGTACACATTGAGGTCTAGTTAGCTTTCTGATAAATATTTGTGAGTAAATCGAATTGTCAGCTGGTGAGGATTGCAGATAAATAAATCAGACAACGAGTAGCCCACTACGGTCCAAGCCTAGGGGTATTCGTTCAACATTTAGAAATGCTATTATTACTTAACCTTTCACTGAGTGTTATCGACTTGCAGTCTTAGCATATATCCTTGATGTAATAAAACGGGAGCTTGGTCTACACTTCCTACAGAAACCGACGGTTTTCCAAATGCTTACCATGCATGCCTAATTGAAATCAATGGCAACAAATGCCACAAATACAAATAGGATAGCTACAATATTGGGCTGCTATCGTCTTTGGTATAAGTGCTTGTAGAGCCATTCACATCCCATATGGAGACTGCTAAAAGACCTTCATAGATTCATGCTACTTCCTCAATTTGCAATTGAATCCCATCAGCTGGATAATTGGGGATATGTAGACGCTAATTTTATGTGAAGGTCACACACAATAATTGGTTCAGTATAATATATGATGTTCGGGATCGCCCAAATCAAACAATACTTGAAAAGGGCCAACAACCACGTACAATGACAAGTATCGCCAAATATAACCAATAAATAATGTTTGATAGGATTATTTTCGAATAAGAAATAAAGGTAGTTTTTACACACGCAGATCTTTGCACTTAGAGTCCGTTTGGTTATCAATCGTTGTATTCTACATAACTGGAATTATTTGTGTGTTGTTCTTGAACATTGCCATGTAAAACAACCTGTTATTTTACAGCTTATCCAGGCGCAGATCCAGACTGTAGCGAACGCTAGCATCAATTAGATTTTCGAGGAAAGTGTAAACAAAAGTTTTGAAAAGTAATCCTTCACCCAACTGCTACATCTAAGTGATACATAGCACTTTATTTCTTCAATAAATATAGACAGAATCTGCTATGAATTCATTGAATAGGAAAATACAGCATTATCCATACGGTATGCATCTCACTACTCTGACGTAAATTCGAAGGGAATGTCCAGGAATGATCTTTCGCTAACAACTGTTTTCTGTCATCATGAGCAATCGCCTCAAATGCACCACTAGTCCGCAAATTTTCTCCTGAGCGCAACATAAGCTCTGGCGCGAGCAACAGTCAGTTCAAACTTGCCAATCAGAATCCGAGTTGACTGATGCTCAAATGTTGCAATCCAATCACAAGCATAGTTGACTGTTGCTCAAAGATCTAAAAATAAACCAACTTTGACATATGTAAAATATTGATTACTGACGAAACTCGATTCCAACTGCCAGCTGGAATAGTGTAATGTTTGTGTTTGTGATAATGGCAGATACGTCTCAAATTATCTCGAAAAGGTGAAAAGTCCCATAAAAGACGAGGTACTATCAGGTGCAGAAAGAGAGGGTCTTTTATAAAAACACACAATTTCTTAGGGAAAGACATCAACTTAAAATAGAGGATGAATGTGCTGAGTCTGCAGTTGCCAAAATCCTAACCTTCATTGACTTCTGTTAATTCAGTATAAGTAAATGAACGCTGAATTATAATGTTGTCAGATTACATGGGGTTTTAGGCCCCATTCACCATTATAGTCCATAGTTCGTTTAAGCAGCAGGTATATGGAGAATCCCTTTTGTTGCTTCTGCTACGACAAGGGACCATACATATATGATGTCGGCAAAGAGGGAGGGAGGGGGGTACGACGAGTTTAAGACTATTTTAGACGTTGTTGAGGGGAGGGGAGGGGGTTTTGAGAATTTAGACGTCTTTTTTCTTTATTTACTTTCTCTGCAAATCACCACTGAATTATGTCAGTGTACAGTATGCGCTTTGGAATTAATGGAATGAAAAACGTTTCAGTCAGTCATTCATTTAATCATTAATCTATCTGCAGGGTTTTTTCTTCAAGAACAACTCATTGCCATCATTTCCTTTTCGACAACATTGATTAAAACGTGCAATAACACGCTAAAATCGTATATGCTTTAGAAATATCATATTGCTTGTATATGAAGCCAGAGAAAATAGTTTATTGTAGAAAAGTTTCAACTGATGACTGACTACAAGAATAATTTACTGAGCTCCCCTTCGAATAAGCCTTCATATCAAATAAGCCCCCAAGGGAAAGCCAAAAAAAAATAAATCTCCAGGAAGCTAAGTTGAGGATTTACAATAACTATACTATCTTCTTTGTGACAAATTTGACCTCTTTATTGCTTGTTCTGATTACACCTGCGTATAGATGTGTAATAGGAGCACGTAATTTGTCACATGATTGTCAAATGATCAATTAGCAGTTATACACGCTTTTTTATAAGAAACATGTCTATAAGAAACATGAGGCTGAAATTATCCAGAAGTTCAGAAAAATTTAAGAAACATGGGCAGGCTGAGCTTGGAGAGTAAACTTGAAAAAGCAATTGTGGTAAGAGATTTTTATTGGGTAGAAGTCCATCATCCAACTCTTGGTTATCTGGAGTGTTTGATATTGGATCTAGAGTGGAGACTGGCAGTACTTGGTAATTTAGTAGACCCTCTGGCTGCACTAGGTTGTCATCGGTTTTTGTTGTTATTAAAAGCTTCAAGAATATTAAGAAACATTTAAGAAACATTTGAGGCTAGAAATGGCAAAATGTGAAGAAACATCCAGGCTGAAAGCAGAAAGTTTGTTTTTTATAAAGGAAAAAACGTGTATATATAGTGTGTAGTTTTTTTTTCTACAACTAAAAAACAACAAACATACAAACGACAAAACTACGATTACGTTTTATTGTAGCACCTGCAGCGAGAAAAGACACACAGTCACCAAGTTCCCACTGCAGATGCTACTTACAATTTCTCTTTAATAACTCCAATCTTTCCCAGGGTGCAATCCATGTAAGCCTCACATCAGCTGTGAAGCAAAGAACAATGACTTATAAGCTTATTGTGAAGCTAGCGTTTTTAAACACGCTAGGAATGAAGATAGAAAAGAGTATAAGATATACGTTGTAGACCAGATATATCTGGCACATTACATGGACTCCACCCTGGGGTAAAATGAAAAAAACAAAAACAAAACGGCACCAAGCAAAATAAAACAACTAGGGTTTGGCTGTTGTTACTCCATAATTTTAAACAAATCGTTTTGAAGATTTCATGAAGGAAATAGTGGCTTCCAAAATGATCCTGTTGACAAATGTACTTCTATTAGGTTTTCCATACAATAACAAATTACAAAGATCCTTAGAGCTCATTCTAGCAACATCAATTCCAACATCTATTGTGTAGTTTTGATTGATTACAATGTTTAGAGCGTGTCTATTTTTACCTCTCGCCTTACACCTCTTACAGATAGGGGGAGTAAAGCCATTTAGACATCGTAAGGGGGGTTAACGAGTTAAGACTATGCCCGACAAGGGGGAAGGGGGTTCAAAGATTGCTAGTTTTTTTAGATGTCATAAATGTAATAACTCTTTTTTTGAAACCTCATGATAATAATACAATCTAAGTATACAATCATACACTTCACTATATTAAGGCAGTACATAATTGGCAAGTCTGCAACTTAGGTTTTGAATATAACAAAAAAAACAACCTCAAATTGAAGTAATAGCAATAATAACTGTAATACTAAGGTAGTAAAGTCATAGTCTAATAGTCCAGTAA
The DNA here is from genome assembly GCA_964019165.1 of Mastigias papua. NCBI lineage: Eukaryota > Metazoa > Cnidaria > Scyphozoa > Rhizostomeae > Mastigiidae > Mastigias > Mastigias papua. The sequence goes on along the minus strand of OZ025282.1, from coordinate 164,855 downwards.
ATTAGGGTTAGTCCAAGGTTTATTTCGTCTACAAAGATGTAATAAGTACATCGTACTGCAATATTAATTGTTTTCAACAGGATTTTATGTTTAGTAGTATCATCGAAGTTTAAGTCTGTGAGCATTGATGGAAAGGACTCAGAAGACGTTCCAAGTATTCCGAGAGCACTCATAGAGAGATTTATAAGTTTGACAGTAGAATAAGAATTTTGGAGGTCAGCAATAAGAGGGAGATATTTAGTAGCCATACGGTCACTACTTATCTGTATATTTGATTCAAAGCCAACAGTGACTTCTAGCAGGTAAACGCATGAACTGCTACTTACTAAGACTAGGTCTGGACGAAGAGAATCACCAGTTATCAAAGAAGGAGATGGAAAAAGGGGAAGATCTGCATATAATGTGTGATTGGCTACTGATGAGAGAGTTTTCGCAAGATGTAAAAAGACGGAATTATGACGCCAGGTATATCTACCATCTTGAAGATAGGATTTGCAACTGGAAACAACATGTTGAAGAGACTCAGATTGGAAGCAGAAAGAGCATACAGATGTGGGAGAGATGGGACCATTTGCATAGATTCTTCTTAGTAGGAAGAGTATTATTGATATACTTTACTATAAAGCTAAAGATGTTTCTAGGCATATTGCAATGAACCTTCATCCAAAGATGACGAGTATGCTTACTGCCTTGAAGGAGTATAGAGGAAAGGATGAAGCCATGTGACTTTAGTTCATGGCGAATATGACCTTCATTGTCATTTCGAATAGCAGTTAAAACTTGTTTTGTATTGCGATATTGATCATATTTTATATTGCAGCCAGAGCTGGTCAGGGACCAAAGAGCATTTATATCAGTGTTTGGAGATGACTTAAGTGCATTTCTCATAACTACTTGGCATTGAGCAAATTTTGGATTTATACAGGTTTACTTGTTCAGGATAAGTATCCTGTTATCATTCAAGGACCTGTTGAACAAAAAATTCTAAAAGCATATGAATGTTAAAAAGATGGTTAAGATTGTGTCAAGAGATGTTCCATTAAATCCATTAGAATCCATTAACATCCATTGAGAGAGTATAGTTTTTGTTTGGAACGGACTAGTGATTTTTCGTCTCTGATATCCTTAGGGAGACTATTGAAAACCCGGGCTCCCTGGAAAGCGAACATTCGTTTGCCAGTTCTGTCCTTACTGAGGGTAATACAAGACTTGAGTTATTTCCCCTTGTTTCTTTTTCATGTTTATGGCGTCTGAAATATTCTTTGAACTGTTCTGATGAAAGGCCATTCAAACATTTGAAGACGTCTGTTGCGCACTTCCTCTATCGCATCCCAACACTCAGTTGGCTCATGGGGGCTCAGGGGCGGATCTAGCCCTAAAATCTGACCGTTGCATAAAAATTGGGCGTGGTCAATTATTCGCAAAGTTGAGCCACACCCATAATATAAATAAACATGCATACATACATACATACATATAAACATATATATATATATATATATATATATATATATTTATATATATATATATATATATATGGGTCATTCCATGCCAACTGGGACCAAATTCAGGGAAGTTGGACATGCACCATCTCAGATTTGAATGAAATTTGGTCAAAATGTACCTCTATATGAGAAAGGAAAAACCTGAAAATTTTAGCTCAATATCTTATGTAGAGGCGGAGATATGGTTCCCTAAACTCTAGTCATGTCCAGCAAAACTGGCAAATTGCAAGAGCCAAACAAATTTTCTATGACTTTTGGAACATCATAAATCTGGAACCTCTTTAGATAGGACAATGAAAATCCATATGCTAACACTCCTACAGGTATACTATGAAAATGTGGAAGATGAAATTTTTTTGTAACAATGACAGATCCATAATGGCAGCTTAAAATCAGAAGAAAATTTATTGTGATGTCCAAAAGTTGCATTTTTGAGGGCCTACCAAGCCAAAACAAAACTCTCAGAGCTATTTAACTTACTTGATACTGCAAGGGTATATGGTAGGCTATTAGAAAACATGAAAATATTAGACTGTGAATTTTCAATTTGGTTGCTATTGGTTACCAAATATAGCTACTCAGTAAATTGGCCCAAAAAGGTCACTTGTGTTTGGGCACTTGGTAGCCTATCGGAGACACTAAATTTTTAATTGAAATCTTTGTCAAAGATCAGTCAGGGTATATGCTTTGTATTTCAAGAAAAAAATTGGTGGGCACTCATTAGCGACATACTCAAAAGGACCCAAATTTATTTACTGGAATTGGCACATGACGTCACAATTGCACCATCTAATGTCCCATCAGCTGTGGCGTGCACAAAGCAAATACAACTATAGAATCAAAATTGCATTTGACCGGATATACCCATGTACAGGAGCTCGAATTTATTTCACTTTAGCATGTGTAGCCACCAATTGGGCCTTCTAATAGACGTCAATTTGTGCCAAAATGCACAATGTTTGTAAATGGTTTGTTTCTCATGCCAGGAAACCATATATGGCTTACCATACTCATGCACCATATTTACACGGGAGCTGGGCTTTTATATCAAATGATGCAGTCTGTTAGTAAATTGTAGTGTCTTGATAGACTCCACTAATTAGTGTCACATTTAGCACATTTGCTAGACGCATAGAACTGTCATGGCAGTTATTTACATCAGAATTTCATTCTTTGGTAGTTCCAGATTGTGGCGACAATAATAGATGATTGTGATAATATTCAGTTTTTGCAGTACAGTAGGTGCTTGTATGCCAAGTTTTCATCTGCAATCAAGTATTTCTGGATGTTTCTGGGGTGTTTGAATGATTCTTAAGGCTTGACAATAAGTTGAATGTTGTGTGTGTTCCTCTCATACACATCACAATAGGCCTATCACACATACTTCACTCGTTCCTCTGGTTTTGTAGAAGTTTTAGCAAATCACTTCTCTGTAGAGTACAGTATGTGAAGGACATAAATGATTTCTGAAGGTTGCAAAGTCATAGGGACAGTTTCTCTCACCGCACTAACCAGTAAGCTCGTGATGTACTATTTGTCAAACAATACAACAACATTTTACTATATGTCAAAATAAGCACTAGATCATTTCCACTATTTTCATCGAAGATTATCCAAAGCATAGATAATCTTACATAGTAATGCAAGGGAAGCTAAAGCAATTTTATGTAGGAAAGCAAGACGTTGCTCAAGGATAAAAAGTGTAATTATATTCTTTGGTGAAATGTGAAAAAGCGTATCATATGTGGATTAAAGCATGAGCATAAGAGTATAATTTGTCAAGGTACATATAAAAGCAATTAGTAACAATATACTCGCTAGAATGAGATGACTACTGATGAGATACGCAGCCAGGAGTGTATATAACTATTATCATCCAAGTTATCCATTAATGTTTTACTGCTGTTCTATTAGTGAACAAACTCTTCACATCAAAGGAAACCATATACTTATTAGATATATCAATAGTGTTGAGTCCCTGTACAAAAGAAAAAGAATCAGAAATAGTATATGTATTAGGTATGTGCGGCTGAAGAAGATTGCAAAGATATTTGGCCAATTGATAGTTGTAAGTGCGAATGGAGGAAACAATAGGTCTAAACGGTGGTACTACATTAGGAGATTTAATTTTATGCATTTTGGGTAGACCATATATGCGTGCTGGCTGCGACCCTATAGGATAAATTTCGCTGTAGATATCATTATCAATCTTGCCATTCTTTTTAATATTACGCAGAAAACGTTGCAATTTACCCTCTCTGCAAATAGTGGGATCATTAGCTAGTTCTTTAAATTTATTAGAATCACTCACTATGTCAAGAATACCTTTAATATAATCAGACCTATTTAATACAACCACACCATTACCTTTATCAGGTTTAAGTAAAACAATTTCCTTATTTCTACGAAGTTGATTTAAAGTTTTATGGGTTTTAATATCCTTTTGTGAAGGTCTAAACGAACTAACATATGTTTGTGCCAAGTGCGAAAGATCAGCTTTTAATTTACCTACATTATTCTTATCCATCAAGCGGCTATTCATAGACTGATATATTGATTCAAAACATGCAAAAACATCGGTTTTCTTTATGTAAGGGGGGAAAATAGAGTGTGTTAAGCCAAAACTAAGCGCTTCATTTTCATCGAAAGTTAATTTATGCGACGAAATGTTGGTTACGGTTTCTTTGGAGTCAAATGGCAGGATACAGTTCTTGGTTAACATTCTAAGCTTCTTCTGATGATTTTGTAGAGTGTGGTGCACTTCACGATTGATATTTTTGGGCAATGCTTTATGAAAAATGAAATAGTCAATACCAGTTAATTCATGTTTGATCTTATTCTCTAACCTGTCCTTCTCAATTTGCAGCCTCCGTCTTTCTTTACATCTCTTTGAGATTGCACTCTATAAAAGACGTTTTCTGATGCCAATAACGTCAAATTTGCTGACATTAGGCAATTGAAAACAAATGAACTTGGGGAAAACATTGAATCTTTGACAGCTTTTGAGGAATGAGATATCCAAGTCTGCTTTTCGTGTTTTTGTAGAGATCTTCTCTAATTTCCGAAGTTGAGACAGTTCCAGCCTTCCATTATATTTGCTTGAGATATCGTAAATTGTTTCACGGTTATAGATACAGCAAGTACCTATCATCAACTTAAAATCAAAGAGGCTTTGCACATTTCATGGGAGAAGCCCATTTTAAATAAACAGGTTCAGCACTTTGATATCTCATTAAGTTTCTAACTCCCCTTTCGTGTTTGTTTCTTCATAACGGTTTATCGTTCTTTTATCGAATGTGTATACTTATATGTGTTCTAATGATTTCAACTCAGATTTAGCAACTGAAGATGGATGATGAATCCGAAACATGTCTTGCAAAATTAGAAACATAGTTGTTTTTCTTCGAATTATATCTGACTTATATATATATATATATATATATATATATATATATATATATATATATATATATATATATATATATATATATATATATATATATATATATATATATATATATATATACAAACTAAACCTAGGCCGCATCCACAACGTATATAAATTACATAAATAGAATAAACCACAAATATACTATCCTTTAAGTAAACGTTTCGATCAGAATCTTCATCAGTACTCTATATATATATATATATATATATATATATATATATATATATATATATATATATATATATATATATATATATATATATATATATATATATATATATATATATATGTATGTATGTATTTGTGTGTGTGTGTGTGTATATATATGTATGTCTGTATGTATGTATGTATGTATATACATATATATACATATACATAAACACACACACACACACACACACATACACACACACACACACACACACACACACACACACACACATATATATATATATATATCTATATATATATATATATATATATATATATATATATATATATATATATATATATATATATATATATATATATATATATATATATATATAACATATATATATATATATATATATATATAGCATATATATATTTATCTATTTATATATTTATTTGAAAGGACAACAGAACAAAGTGAGATACTAAGATTGTCATTGTTTTCCCCAATATTCTCAGGTGTATGACTGGGCATTAAAATAGCAGCAACAGCACCTTATAATTTAAATACTTTTAGTCTCATTGTATGATAAATCTAACATTGCAGTATTGATAAGTACAGGTTTAAAATAACCTTGATCAGAGCAAAATTTATCAACTTGACTCAGGGATACATAGTGATTTCTCTAGCAAAGAATGATAAGTTTTGAAGGTAATAGCAAATGCATTTTTCAAGCTTTTGTTATCATCAGCTCTGTGTTGCTGTTCAATAACTGGATGTTTAAATTAAAAAGATGAATTGTAGACTGGTGCCTGTATGACATCTTAACAAAGTGAGCAATAGCCTAGGTATTTCGCTCAAAAATGACCAAATTTGAAATTCATTCATTTTGATTGCACATTGAAGGTGATGAAGATGAGTCATTTCATTGCCAACCACTTTTCATTCACAAGTTGCATTATAAGCAAATATGCTATAAACATATGCCATAGTTCTATAGATAAGAAGCTAATAGGTACTGATGAATAGCAGCATACTACAAAGATACAAGACCCAATTTAACACTATACCCAGATTTTACCATAATAATGCTGCAACCTGAGTTGCAATGAGACACTACTTCTAAATTATTTGTAAATAGATAAGCCCAGAAATGCAATCTTCCAAAAATTGAACTGGAAAACATAGCACTATCTCAGTTAGCTCAAAGAAATTTACACATAATTTTGCATTGAGGGTATACTTGAGGTTGATACAAACAATGGCACTGACAGTTGAGATAGTAGTAAACTAATTTTTCAAAATCACATTAAAAAAGTATAAAAAAACACCATTAGAGCATTTAACTGTAGGATCAAGCTACACCTCAAATGAATCACAAGAGTCAAATACATTGCAAAACCACAGTTATATACTCTATGTAATTTAGTAGATCCTTCTTACTAATTGAGTCCATTGTGAAGATGCTATCAAAGGAAGTAGCTTTTTGCACTGGGTGTATTCCTGAGCATACCAGAATGCCAAGAAACCATATCAGATACTATACTGAAATGCAAACATCCAGCATTATTGTCTGAGGCAGTGGCGTAGCGTGACCCTTTTTGTTGGGGGGGGGGGGGTGTAAAATCACAATTTACCGACAGAAACCGTCGTGATTTAGTCGACGACAAAACATTCTTGATTTATCAATGCTGGCAATAAACACCGTTGCCAGCAGCAATATCGACAAAAATAAGCATAAAACTGAACAAATTTTTATATCAAATATTAAGAAGTGAAAATAAACAATAAACAATAATGAGCAGGTTGAGAAGTCCCAAAGTGCTCATAAATTGAGAACGAAACTCAATATCTACAAATCCTTGTCAAAATGTCTCAAAAATGTTGAAGTTAGAAATGCTAAACATGAATATAGATCATAAATGCCTACAATTGATTAATGAATCTGGTAATTCAAGTACTGTATGAACTAGGCCTTACTAATGATTGGACCTGCCGTTTCCTTTGGCTCATCTGTTAAGAGAGTGTTGACAATGTTCCATATAACACTAAAGCCTGGTATCCATATAGTCGTTGAGGGTCGTTGACGGTCTTTCCTAAAGCTTAAAGACTGTCAGCGACCCACAACGACTATATGGAGACAACCCAATAGCCATTTTAATCACATTAACGACTGAGTCGTTGAGGGTCGCAGCGACCCGCAACGACTGACAAAACCTGTCATCGACCCAAAAAAAGCTCAATATCACCCGTGATGGCGGACAAGCAACATCATACCAAGTTAGGGAACTTTAACATGTGTGATTTTATGTCCGAGATTCACGTATTATTACCTGTATAGTGAATTAAGCAAACATTTTTTTCAATCCTGCAGACGTAGCAAAGAATTTTTCAGTCTTTGTGTTCTTATCTTTCTCGTCTGAATGAATTTAATGTCACAAATGAATAGACCAGCAACAAAAAGTCCTTACCTGTTTCTGTCATGCTTGACAATTTTCTTTGTGGTGCCAGTTGCTTGAAAGGCCTAGAGCGCGCTGCAACTCTGACATACTTTGAACGACCCACAACTACCCTCGACGACCCTCAACGACCCTCAAAGACTATATGGAAATGCACCTATGTAAGCGACCCACAATGACTGAAAAAGACTGTCAACGACCCTCAACGACTACATGGATACCAGGCTTAATGCATCCGACAGTGTCGCATGTGTTGATGCTATAAAGGGCAATTTCAACACACTTGAATACAGCTTGGCTAAGCACATCAGCCATGTACCGACGAAACTCAACGGAGTTGAATTTACCGACGAAAATGCCGAAAGTTGGGGGGGGGGGGGTGTCACACCCCCCACACCCCCCGCTAGCTACGCCCCTGGTCTGAGGATATACCTATTCCCAAAAATTCCTGATGTATTTTGTTTATATCCATTAAGGTATTGCTTAGATTCAAGCTCATTTGGATAAAACTAGAGTGAAGTAATAAATGCTGGCAATACCAAAGACATAGGGAAAATTGCTAATGAAAGGATTTGGACATCAAACCTTAGAGCGGTTAACCGTTTTGTTCAAATTAGCTGACATTAGTAAGGATGAACATATCAATTAAAATAGAATCTTAACACATACTTGACATTAGGAATTAGGAAATGACACTCTACTAGATCGGGCCATCTGTGGTGTGAAAATTAAGTCAATCATCTTGAACAACGGGAAACAACTTATATTCACAATTCTTGATCTCAGTTGGTTTGTAACCGTTGCATAGTGCTTCAGAAATTTCTGTTGATAGATCGGAGTTACAGCGAGCAACCATCTTACAAGATTGTGAAACCATGCTGCAGTGAGCCTCGTTTTAAGATTTATTCCGGTCAGTCCATGGTTTCTTAATTCATGATATTTTACTGTTCAAAATACCACAGTTGCTCGCGCTCGAACCTTAGCTACTTCATTTGAGCTTATGATTGGTGGAGGAGCAAAATTTGAAATTGTACTGTTGCTCACCGTGGCTCGCGCCAAAACTTGGATGTAAATGCGAAGTTCTGATTGGTAGAGAGCTAGAATTTGAACTTAATATGTTGCTCACCATCGCTCCCGCCACAGAAAAGCTCGACAAAACAAGGACCACTGTGGCTCCCGCCAGTTTTTGAAATATGAATTTCTTGTAAACTTACTGGTTGTTCCACCTTACAATACTGCATCTGATTGGCTTAAAATTGAAAACTAATCCATTCCGTTAATCGTTCCATGATAGCCATGATATGATATCCATGAAATCAGACTGTCGCTTAAGCGACGCTCGCAACCCCCTAGATCCGCCCCTGGGGCTTACGATTTTTGCCGCTCTGTTTTGGATAGTCTGAAGCTTATCGATGGTTCCTTTAGGAAGTCCAAGTTGTTATTGAAAGCAGTACATTAATATCGGTCAGATCATCGTTTTGTATATCGATTCTGCAACATGGGGACTGATCTGTTCTCGAATACGGCTGAGAAGTTTTACCCTTGCAGATGCTTTCTTGTATACTTTCTCAAAGTTCTGTTGCAGATTCAAATGGTTGTCTAAATACACTCCAAGATATTTGCACACTTTTGATTCGTTTATGGTTTTGTCATAAATTTTGACCCCCAAGTACGAGGCAGTTCCCTCATTGGATAGTGACTGAAAAAATGATACTGCAAGAAAAACAAAATGTTGGATACAAATATGAAAATCTTTAATTCCATGCAGAATTGACCATAACCAACACCAATAATCATATTCACAAAGTTGTGCTGGTATCATATTTACTCACAAAAATGCTTTTCAGTATGTTTTTACCATTATTCTGTAAGCTGTATGCTGTGCCTGCTATACTACCTAATATTTTGCTTGTTTAACAGAATACTAACTCTGCACATGAAAATACCAATACCAAGTTTAATTTGTAGCATCAGGTTCAATTAAAACGTGTTAATTGTGAATATCAAGAAACAAATCTTTTGGGTAATCCAATTTGCTTAAATGGCTCAGAATGTTGTAATGTACAAGATATCGATTTGAAGATAAAATCAGTTTTTTCACTTTCCAAAATCTAGAACTTCTGGTGATGAGACTTGCTTACATAACATAACCAGCTCTTTGGCACCAGTTGGTGATGAAAATTTGGCAGTGTATTTGAGATATTTGACAAGTATTGAGTTATGAAGATGTCCAGAATTTTATGCATCTCATCCTATCCCCCATGTATTCAATTCAAACGGCCTTGTCAAAATTCAAATCATTTATTTCACATGATTTATCTGTTGATTCAGCTGTTTTCTTCCAATGGAAATTATATTTCTGGTAGATGTATCTGTAGCTGCTTTATGGTGCTTTAAGGTGCTTTTAGGTGCTTTAAGGTGCAGGGATTTCATGGATTTCAGGGACATCTGGCTTACATACGTTATTTTTTGTTTATTCTCTTTTTTCATTAGATTTTCTAAGAGATCATATTATGTAATTGCTGTAAGTGGTTGTGGTAGATGAAAGTTGATCACACAATATCCTTTACAACAACTGCAGTCATAGGGGATTTAAAATTATTTGATGATATGAAAAGAAAAAAGCTGTAGTGACTACTGATAATATTGAAATGCATCATTTCTATGCATTCTTACTTTTTCAACTGTACTGGAAAAGAGAAAGTGTGCACATATCCAATCCAAAGAAAGCAGTGTACACAGCATTTTGATTTACGAAATCAGTAAATACCAGTTTGCCAATCCTGCCTTTCATCTAAGCACAATAAAGAATAGTATAAAGTTCATAGCACTCTAAATATTTGCATGCATATTACAGAACTGACCACACCAGATTTAATGGGCCACGTCCATTTATATGTTGCTTGAGCTACAGTCAGCTTTTATCCTGGATCCGGCCCTGGCTTATCTACTCAGAGGTGTAGGGTGTCATAGCCCAAATATAAATAGTTAGAGAAGTTTGGCGAATTTTCAGAGGTAAAGCATATTTATCTTGAATTTATCGTATTAAAAGAGCTTTTTCACTGCTAAATATAAAAAGAGCAACTATAAATAGTTAGTTTGTTCTGTGGAAACGTGGAAAAATCTCCCACACTTCACACTTCTTATCGGTTTGTATTGCAATTGGACATAAAGTGTGTTAAGAAAAGTCGGGGAACAGTTTTGCTACCCCTAGCCCCGGTACTTAAAGTATCAATACACCCATGAGTGTAAATAACTAACAGATCACTTGAAAATACTGCAGTAATCCATCAATCAACCATCAATATTACGGCTCTTCTGTGGCTCACATAATAAACACTTTTTAACAGCTCCAGAATTCTCTGCAAAAAGTTTGTGCAACATAGCTATCCATCATCGTGCACACAGACTTTTCTGTTGTACCAGGTTGTCATTTCATTGGTCAAGGGCGGCATACACTAGCATAATGATACAGAGTTCAACACAAACAGAGCCTACGTACAATGTACATTGCATAGGTAAAAGCAGCTATTGAAGTATAAACATAAAACATAAACGTAACATGGTTAAAGCTAAAAATGTCCAAAAACAACAACCAAGAATGAGTACAACAGATAAATACTGATTAACCAAACAAATAAAACTACTCTAGATCTACTTATTCTATGATTATAATAATCAATGCATATATTAATCCAAATTTGCGATCTAACTTATTACAGTATTAAAAATCACGTTGTTTCATTTTGCGACTAGCTATTTTTTAGATACCTAGACATAAACTGGAATATATTCTGGTCGCAAATTTGGTCGTTTTACACAGCAGATCGGCAAAGTCACGGAGACTGAAAACTAAACTCAGTGGTTTCTTGTAGATAGGTGAGAAAAGAGCTGAAAATTCGATGAAGAGTTACACATCAGGACTGAACCTGAAGGACTGAATACAAGAAGACTTCGTTCGGAAAATTTGGGTATGTTCTGTTTAGGAATAAATGGCATAGACCTACCTATAAATGGTGAAAAGGAAACGGGAGATATAAGAATATGAGAAGCTTTTCTCGCCACAATGACCAGCTAATTTCTCGTTAAAAGATCATTTGAAGTCATTGGGGGTATCTGAGATATGGCACTGAGAAAGTAGTCTTACTAATGTAAGTATAGATTATCATTTAGATGGCTATTATTTGTTCTCCATGATATCAAATAGTCAAAATAGGGGCGTGGCTTTGCACGTTAAAGCTTCTTTAACATCACCTCAGCAAAATAAATCCTATGTGCATTCACAATTCCTTTATGTGGACCTCATGTATTCACAAATATCATGCAAGGCACCCCTATCATGCTAATGACTTCCTGACAAAAATAGTCTTCAATATGGTTGGAAATCCATCCGTTAGATTATAACCTCCCAGAAGAAATAAGAAACTCACCTTCTAAATTTTCTTTTAAAACGCATCTTAAAATATTCTAAGTTCTTTATAATTCTGGAAAACATTTGCAAGAAAAAGTACATGTACTGCTATTGATCAAAGTGTTGCCTCTAACTGAAGGGGGTTTCCTCTCGTTAGGTTTTGGACTACTGGGAGAGCCCTCCTCTAAGAAATTGCATTATCTATGCAGATAAGACAATATTGCACTTTACGTGTAATGGAATTTTGAAAAATTTGAAATGAAATGAATGAAGAATAAAACGAACCGTACAAGGAAGGACAATCTCTAATCATCCTTGAAGCCCTTCACGGTCCCCTGAAGTAATTTGTGGTCCCCACTGTTTTACAGGGTTTCCTTTAATTCTCACAGCTGACTTTTAAGGTACTTTTATTATAACCCTAATTTTAATGTAACATATTAATGTAGAACAAATTTACATCTATTACGTCAAAGAAGTATTAAAAACATTAAAAAACAATGGTGTAAGCCCCCAGTACACACTAGCTTCGGGCATACTGCCCTTAGTGGGATGAGCGTTAATAATCATCTCCATTCAAAGGGAATCTTATGAACAGGAAACTTATCGAAGTGTCCCATTTCCTCCCACTAAGTTTTTTTCAAGACCACTACTTAAATTTCCCAGAATACCATTAGTGGCAAAGACGGCACAAATCTACATAAGCCCGTAATTTCTAATCAGGCAAATATGAGTTGAATGTAATAAGGGCACCATTTTGCACCTGGCCACCCTAGAGTAAAATGCTCAGGTTGTGACTGCCCTCCATTATAGGTATTTGTATAATTTAGATATTTGATTCCACTCAGCTTTGAAAAATAATTTGAATTTGGCCCAGGTATCCAAACCTTTCATAGGATGTACCTGTATGAATATACTCTTAGTTTTTATTAGACGAGAAAACTATGATATTCGATACTTTTATCATTCGCAAAATGTTCGCCGGGCGTTAGTGGTTGCGGGAAAACTAGGAGATTGTTGAAAGAAAGAGATCGTAAAGTGAAAATATCAAGAGAGATTGATCAACATCAATCATCTTCATCCAATGAATATTCAAGAAGCGTAATTGAGCAGATACAATATTTTTACAAGAACCAGATAATTTCTACTGAAGCTCTATAAGTCTCTTAATGACATCCCATGTATACGTGGTCTTAAGGTTGTTCTGATTTATCTGGATCTTCATACAACGAACAATTACCTTCGACATATGATTAACATATGATGTGGCTGTAAACGAACGTTATAAATAACAGCATTGTATTACGCCTTACAGAAACACATAAAAATCCAACTACACTTCCATAACAAGCATTAAAAACGTCCATAGATCTACTTTTGCATAGTAATTGCATAGTTCTGTTCTGTTAAAATGTCTGTAAAAAAATGAAAGACAAATTTTCATATCATATCCTTCTCCTAGTTCATCACCTGAGGTAAGGCATGCGTTCTTATTTCTTGGCAAATAAAGTCTCATTTCTACACCTGGGACAAGCTACACTGAACCAGTACATTGGGTGTAGGGTATTTCAGTGAACCACCATTGCCATTAGCACAAAGAACGATGACAAGAAACAAAAACCTGTACCCTTCCAGTAGAATTTTCCAGTGATAAATGTTAAAAACTACGTTTAGATTTCGACATTTTAATGAACAATCATTGTTAGGATTTCTCCGCTGAAAAATGAGAGAAGCTGTCCCATGCAGAATGACAGGGCTTTTAACAACACCATACATAGCCAGCAAAAACTCAAAAAGCTCATTTCTTGCTTTCAAAGAGCGATGTTATTCCAAATTCAGATTTTTCAATGATTAGACACTTGTTTTCCTTTCTGTCCTTCTCATTGACTTTATAAACAGCTTCCAAAGTCAGCATCAACTTCCCCTGGAAAAGTAATCATGGAAAATCACAACAAATCAAAGAAAAAAAATATGGTTGCAAATAAAAACCAGTTATGACGAATTAAAACAAATACAAACATACACACATACACACATACACACATACACACATACACACATACACACATACACACACACACACACACACACACACACACACACACACACACACACACACACACACACACACACACACACACACACACACACACAGACACACACACACAGACACAGACACACAGACACACACACAGACACACACACAGACACACACACAGACACACACACAGACACACACACAGACACACACACAGACACAGACACAGACACACACACACACACACACACACACACACACACACACACACACACACACACACACACACACACACATACATACACACATACATACATATATACATACATACATACATAATCCTAGAGCTAATGGAACTAAGTCGAACGAGGCAATCTGATGACCAGTCACCCATAACATAAGTTGGAAATTATGAAATATGTTGGGATGAACTGATGTCAACCAGTTACAAGATCAATCACAACAAACCAGATATTCTACTCTGGTACAATGAAACACAGGTTTCCAGATCACTGAGCTACTTAATAAAAATGTCACAGCATGAACAAATGACAAGATAAATATATGGAGCTTGTTAGTGCATTGAGAATCATATACCCAGGGTACAAATATAGAATACTTCCAGTAGTGGTTGGTGCCTTGGGAGCAATACCAATATCACTTAAAGTCAGTCTGACAGAACTATTCAAGACCCAAAGTGAACAAAGGATCAACAACTTGATCAGAACGCTTCATTACAAAGCAGTACGTGGAGCACTAAGAACTGTGAAAACATTTGTAAACATGTAAGCATTGAAGCATGACTTGAAGAGGAACTTGGAAAGACGAAACAGAAGCCATAGCTATTGTGTTGATAACTGGTGAATTGTTAGAACTATTGTGAAATAAAAAGGAGCCAAACATATATACATATATAGGCAATACTTATTGAAACAGTTTAGTGTAAACGCCAATTATGTGTTCAAAGTGTCCAATCAACACGAGTTAAAGAATTATTTTCAGCAAAAGGAAACTTTTCAGTTCATTTCTATGTTTGATGATAAGCAGCTATTTTTTAAATTATATAATCGTGCCTTTTCGACTTATTATTTTCCATTTCATTGCAACTATGTAAAATGTGAGCCATGCACAGGACAGTTTTTGTCCTAGAGAGTGAAACCCTATGTGGTTCTAGAACCCCTGATTAGGGTCATATGAATACAGACAAATCATCACAGTTTAAACTAGCAGCTTTAGGATCATTCACATACATAAACATACATAAAAAAATCGGTTTCTAAGCAGAATCCTGAACCATCTTAAGTGTGAAAAAACGCAATATCAAACAAAAGAAACAAACCAGTTTCGTTGTCACTAGAGCCAGCTGTATCCTTTTCAAATGGCAAATTTCATTGAGAAGCTCACATCGTCCCTATCCCCCCCCCCCGTTGGGTCTATCTATTCGTTAGTATTCGATGTTTCATACCCTGACCAATTTCGGGCCAAAACACCTTCAGTGCTCGAAAAATGCCTATGGTTTTAACGAAACATTGAAATGCTCATTATCAATATCATTATCATCGCCATCATTATCGTGCGCACATTTAAACAAAATGCTAGGCGTTAATACCGTACCATTATCTTCTGTAAATTCGGAAGCCTGGTTCTCCTCTCAAACGGAAGAGGCTTTCCTGTAGGATGTAGTGTGTCGGGGTTACTTCTTGCTAACAAATCCTGTGGGACAAGAAATTCAATATGAATGATACTCGATAATAGAAGAATATAACTGAAATAAATCGGGCAAGCACTTCTAGGCCTTACCACGAACTTCGTATTTATCAGTACTGAAGTTTACCACATCTGTTGTTATTCCTTAAATGTATAAACACGCTGTTAATATAAGCAATTTCATTTTCTAGCGAACTATATAGATCCATAAAATAGATCAGATTCTGAGAGGAAGGTATATTAGTTCAGCGCCTCCAAAATCAGGCATTTACAATGATCGACAGCTTTTTAGACAAATAAAAGGCCTCGTTTACAAGTATTTATCATTCTTCTAAGAACATTACGCAGTTAAATACAGCTTTAAATGAAGAACTTCGGAGGCTCGACAGGTGGTTGAAGGGGAATAAGTTATCTCTTAATGTAGCTAAAACTCGCTCCTTGTTAATAACCACGAAACAAAAGAAGAAGTGTCTCATGGCTTCGAACCAAGCCTTTCAACCTTCTATTCGTGAGGAACATATAGAAGTTATATGCAACACTAAGTATCTAGGTGTTCAAATAGACGAAAATCTGACATGGAAGAATCAGATAAAATCAGTCACTGAGAAGCTTCTCGTGCAATTGGCTTTCTAAAATATGCCAAGCAGTTTCTCCCCGAGACAATTGTAAAAACTCTTTATACTAGCATCGTTGAGCCTCACTTCCAATACTGCTGCTCTGTTTGGGGCTGTTGCAATTCCACGGACATCTTACAATTGCAGAAGCTCCAAAACAGAGCAGCACGCATCGTGACCAATAGTCCTTTTGATGCTTCAAGCAAACCTCTGATCCAAAGCTTAGGTTGGAAAACAATTGAAGAGTTGATTGATAGACAAGTAAATCTAACAGTCTTTAAATGCTTAAACAGCACTGCTCCCAAATACCTTTGCGATATCTTTACTAAAAACACTGTTTATGCCACACGTAGTCTTCGAAATACAAATACTGACTTGCGGCTGCCGTTAAAAAGCTCTGCTAACGGTCAGAAGTGTTTTTCATACAGAGGTGCGAAATGTTGGAATGGTCTTTCAACCGAGGCCAAACAAACTACTTCAATTAAAGCCTTTAAGTGCCTAATTTAGCCTAGGTCAGTGTATTTACCTTTTACACAGAAATATATCTACAGACTATCCTGATCCTTTTAAATAGTGTATTTTTGTTTTTTTTTTTAGATTTGAGATTTGTAATTAGGTAATTAGATTTTTAAAAATTGTTATTAGGTTTTTTGATATGTAATTTATTTATTTAATGTAGACGGAGGGCCCCTTGCAAATCAGTGACTACTGAAGGGCCACCCTCCTTAAAAATTTGAAATGAAATGAAATGAAATGAAGTTTCTGACATGAAATTAGCCCCTTTGATTCAGTCATTTAAAATGACATTAAAACCTCTGAGCTGGAAATTCAGGGAAAGCTGATCTACATTTTATATCTCTCTTATTATAAGGTTGTTGTCACGTCTAGTAGCTATTTTTTTTATCAAATTATTGTAAAAAGGCTTATATCTAGTAACTTTAAGTTTATTAATTATTTTCTTTTTCTTTTGCTGAGACGATTGGAAAGCAGCTAATATAGCTGCGCTGCACCCCACGTTAAATATGTATAAAATGAAAAAATAAAATGAGAAATAGCAAAAATTTTCAGATCCCAAAGTATAATCTGAAATGAAATGAAAGTGGAGTGCTGATTATAAAAAGCATGACTTAATCAGTTCAGGTGGAGAGATGAGAGGGACTTAGATCCGGTTTTCAACAACAAATTATCTTATTTCTTTCTGAAAACACTAGCGCAAATTCTCTCCATTTTCAAATTCACTCCATCGGGCCTGTCATGCAAACTAAAGAGCATAAATAACGCTACTACAAAGAGGAAAAAGATAAAATCATTTGCCAAGAATATCTGGATAACGATAGGAGCTTGATACATAAACTCCATCATTTATGGACCCCAAAAGTAATGAATTACCGAGATGCAATCACCAACTCAATGAGCGAATACTAAAAGCCTTAAACAGAGAGTAAATTAAATGGTAATAATGATGAACAGGAATTTCATACGTGTAATTGCTAACTTGATATAGTTCAACTTTCCTGGAACCAGGAAAAATATCTAATCCTCTTAATATGCTCTTCGTCAAGATTATCGAAAAGGCTGAAATACACGATCAGTTTAAACCGACAGTTTTGAATGACGATCGAACAACTGGTCGTGTAGTCGAGGAAAATCTGACGATTTTGAGAATGTCACTCATGACTGATCAGTCATTTTTAAAGTTGGGCCATGTTTAACTTTTCCAACAAATTTGAACGTCAGGCATCCTTTGAAAACATTGCGAGTGTTAGTCCTGTTATTGCAAACGAATTAAATACCATTTGGATGATTGCAGGAGCTGGGGTCCTCTGAATTAATCTGAATATCATAAATTGCTGCCAATCACTATCAGTTACTAGAAGAGCTCCTTCTCAGTCGATATTAATCGTGAAAAGGAGAATGGACAATACTATTTCATCAGTCTTGACTGATCGTGTATCCGGGGTGTAAAGATCAGTCAAAACTCATGAGAAAAAACTGTCAGTCTAAACTGATGAGTTCCGACTGATCGTGTATTTCAGTCTTAATACGTGATTCACATGTGACATGGATATCAGTTAGCTATAAAACTGCTTTCTTACAAAATTAGTTTGTCTCATATTTCATTAAACCAAATTGAAAAATGTATAATGTACAACTGGAAATGTATAAGTATCTGTAATTCCCTATGTGTTTATGGTAGCTTTTACTTTTTAATCGAATTACCATACCTTGCAATTAACGTGAAACTTAATTTCTAAACATAACAACCATTTAAAATATTATTTTACATGGAGACAATGAAGGTAAATGATGTAATATAGCTTATAAGTGATAGTAGTAAGTAATTTTGTAATGTAAATTTTTAATGGTATAAAAAACCAAATTGAATAAGTTCTGAAAACTATTTGGTTGCCACTCTTAAAGTGCAAAACGTGAGTATGAAGATCAAGATGAACCAATAAAGATATACACCCGGTCGTGGATCCAACCAAATAGTTTTCAGAACTTATTCAATTTAGTATAATGAAAAGTGCATATGAATAATATTGTTTTTGAATAAACAATCTCGTCAATCTTGAAAAAAGAATACATGTAACAGTGTTTTAAAACAACCAATCGCGTCAATCGTGAGAAAGAACACGCTATTGTTTTGTAATAACCAATTGCATCAATCGGGAGAAAAGAATACGAATCGCATTGGTTTGGAATAGCCAATCGAATCAAGCGTGAAAAAAGAACACAAATGATATTGGAATAGCCAATGGAATTAATCGTCGGAAAAGACATTCATGGATATACTGTTCTATTTTGAAATGTCATTCACTGTCTGGCTTAATTTCCTTTGGGATTGAAATGGAATTGTTCTAAGATCTCACAAAACTTTGAACGTTCTTTTATTAGCACATTCCATGTTACACTCGCAGGTCCTTTTCAAGGTTATTGTGAAATTTGTTAAAGCCGACTCGGCAGATATAACATGTAGTAAAACTGCGACACCTGTCCGGCCTAGCGTCAAAGCTATGAAGTGCTTAAAGGTTACTTACAGAATCTACAATGCTCCTGATATTCATATCCTCCTCTTCCACTTTTATGTCCTGAAAAACATTTCATAGGATATCAGTTGAAAGCTAGAACACGGATAATAATCAGTCCTAAAAAGTAGCAAGTCATGAACTGCAAACAAATTATCATGAAACAACATCATGTCTATAATATGCCATTAGTATGGAACAAGGAACAGAATGAATGTTTGGAGAGAGTCAAAGCACTTATAATCAAGTCGCCAGTTCTTGCGTTTTTCAATCCAAAAGCTGAGACATTATTAACAACGGATGCTTCTGTTCTTGGTATTGGTGCGGAGGTTTCAGAATGCCAAGATGGTGGTACAGTTAAGCCAGTTGTATTTGCATCTAGGACTCTTTCCGTTGCGGAAAGAAAATATGGCACTGGAGAGTTGGAAGCATTAGCTTGCATTTGGGCTTGTGCAAAATGGGATAGATACTTGACGGGAAAGCCATTTACATTCATTACGGGTCACAAGTCATTATTGATTCTGCTTCAGTCATCCGAAGGTGTGGGTTCCAGACCATTACGTTTAGCAAGATGGTCTGCACGATTGCTACGGTAGACATTCAGAGTAGTCTAAATAAGTTCATCTCAGAATGTCGTTGCTGATACCCTATCAAGGCTTCCGGTTCCTGGTTCCATTAGTAATACGTCCAGAAATGACGAAGCTGCAATTTGCAGAATTCTGTCAACACCACTAGCGATTCTTTCAAAGGAAACAGTTGCGGATCCTGTACTTAAACAAATGGTTGATATTTTGCAAACAAAGTGGCCTGAGAAGGAAATTTCAAAGGAACTTTTATCATAATTTCATGTTCGGAGTGAACTTTATTTGTGGGGGGATCAGTGTATAACAAGAGGGACTAGGGCAGTAATTCCTGTATCTGTACAAGGAAAAGTGTTGGAATTGGCACATGAGGGCCATTCTGGTATAGTGAAGGGCAAACAAAGAGTAAGACGGTGGCGATTTCAAATGGTGACCCAATGGGGGACAAAATTATCCTTATTGAAAACGGAGAGGTTGTATCAGATGATAAAATTATTGCTGAATGCCTGAACACCCACTTTGTGAACATCACCGATTCACTTGGCCTAGACCCATCCTTTAAGATCAATGAAACCGACTTGAGCATGGAAGAAAGTATAGATATGGCATTAGCAAAGTATAAGAACAACCCAAGCATTGCTGCCATAAAAAAGAAATATAAGGTTTCCCGAAAGTTTGAGTTTAACAATGTTGATCTGTTGAACATTATGAATAAAATAGAAGCCTTAAGTGCTACTAAAGCAAGTAGTGGTAACATACCAATAAAAATCATTCGGGAGGCAAAAGAAGTAATTTGTCCATATCTAACTAGTTGCATAAATGTAGCTATAAACAAATGTTACTTTCCAGACAAATTGAAGGAAGCTGACGTTAGTGCAATCCATAAAAATGGCGATAAATGCCAAAAAACAAATTACAGGCCTATCAGTGTCCTGCCAGGCATGTCCAAAATATTTGAGCGGATCATGAATGAACAAATAAATCAGCACTTTGTAGGAATCCTTTCTCCTTTGCTTTCTGGTTTTCGCCAAGGGTATAACACACAATATGCTTTATTTCGAGTAATTGAAATCTGGAAAAAGCACCTTAATATGTCGGGTACAATAGGGACAATCCTAATGGATTTATCAAAAGCATATGATTGTATACCCCACGACCTGCTTATTGCAAAGATAGATGCTTACGGGCTAAACAGGAAAGCATTAAAATTAGTTTACAGCTACCTGAAAAATCGAATGCAAAGAGTCAAAACAGGCTCTAAATTTAGTTCGTCAAAGAAAATTTCAATTGGAGTACCACAGGGCTCTGTACTTGGTCCCTTACTATTCAACATATTTATAAATGACCTTTTCTTTATTGAAATGGAATCGGAGATATGCAATTTTGCTGACGATACTACAATTTATGCATGTGACACATCCATAGAAGCAGTTATGATTAGATTAGAGGGAGACGTGCATAGGTTGATGAAATGGTTTGCTGACAACGGTATGAAAGCCAATCCCTCAAAATTTCAAATAATGTTTCTAGGGCGAAAAGACATGAGTAAACTATGCCTTAATATAAAAGGGAATTTAATTTCATCCAGCAACCAGGTAAAGCTTCTAGGTGTAAACATTGATAACTCACTTAAGTTTGAAGCTCATGTTAAAGAACTATGCAGGAAGGTCAATCTAAAAGTCAATGCATTTATAAGATTACGACCATTTTTAGGAGAACAAAAGTCGAAGCTGATTTTCAACTCCGTGATAATGTCCAATTTTTCATATTGTCCTCTAATTTGGCTATTTTGTACCAAAGGAGCAAATAATGAAATTAATAGGACTCACAAGCGTGCACTGAGAGCTTTATATGGAGATTACGAATCTACGTTTGAAGAGCTTCTAGATAGGGATAAATCAAAGACAATACACAAAAAGAACCTACAAATACTCATGACTGAAGTTTATAGAACAATTAACCATCTAAACCCAGAATACATGTGGGAATTTTTCACCAAAAGAGATGTGCCCTATGGTCTTCGTAGTAGTGAATTATGTACGATCCCCTCTGTGAATTCTCAGCGCTACGGAATAAACTCCCTATCATTTAGAGGAAGTCTTTTGTGGAATGCACTAAGTGATGAGATAAAATTAACAACTTCTGCAAAAAATTTTAAAAAGGAAATACGACACTGGGATGGCAAAAATTGTACGTGCCACATCTGCACATAGCAAGTTTCTTTTATTGGTTCTCTATCTTTTTCTTAATTCTTTATTTTAAGTCTATTAATGGAAAAATAGTATTGTATTGTAAATAAATAGTTGGTATTAATTAGTTTATTACTAGTATTCAAAACCAACTGTAAAAAAGTCTTGAATATGAATATGAATATGAATATATGAAAAAAGAGCAATTGCTTGGTGGCCTAAAGTAGACGAGGATTGTGAAAGCATTGTAGGGAACTGTGTTTCATGCGCTAATCCTGATAGATCTGCTTCTCAATCAACTGTACCATTGAAGCCTACTACTTTCCCTAATGATCCTTGGGTGGAGTTGAGCATTGACAGTGTTGGTCCAATTGAATCTACGTCAGGAGGCTTCAGATATGTGGTGGTGTTATATGACTTCTTTTCAAAATGGACAGGAGTTCTAGCATCAGATGATGTAGAGACAAGATGATAACTGATTTTCTACAGAGTCGGTTTGCAACATGGGGAATTCCAGCAAAGAATTGTTCTGACAATGGACCTTAATTCATCAGTAAAGAGTTCCAGTTTTTTTAAAGTTTATAGAATTGAACACAAATTAACACCAATATATAGTCCTCAATCAAATGGAGCTGTTGAGTGACTTAACCAAACTATTAAGAATTTATTGCAAGTTGGCATAAAAGATGGGTTGAAATGGAGAGAAATTAACTAACGTACTATTTGCTATTCACAGGACAGCTCATAGGAGAACAAAAGAGACACCGTCTAAGTTGATGACTGGAAGGGATATGAGAGTAAAATTATTAGCACTGCAGCCTCCTAGCATAAAACAAGCCAAATTGCAGAAAAACGATATTGTCAGGAAAACAGTTGAAGAAGTACAAAAGAAAAACAAAGAGGCGCTATGTTCGTAAGGCTGCAGTTAAAGCAAGCAGGTTTAAGAAAGATAACCTTGTGTGCAACAAACTTCGGTCGAATAAGAAGATGGAGAGCTCATATTCCGCATCTAATCGAGTTGAAGACATTACACAATCTACAGTTACAACTATGGATGGAAGGAAGTGGCGTTCTGACATTGTTGTGCCTTATGAGAAAAGAGCTGTGTCTGACAATGATAAATATATTCAAATCCAGGTGTACAATGACGCTGAAGTTGTACGGGAGGAAACAGAGGAGATGAATGGAAGTAAAACCAGACCAAGTAGAATTAGGCGTTCTCCAGGTTATTTGAGAGACGTTAATGTTGTGGACGTTAATTTTGCGTTGCTTAAAGATAATTCGTATAGGCTTATTATCCTAGATCCAAAAGATAATGTTGTGTGGCTGTTGTTGTAGTTGTGTATGATAGGATTTGAATGCTATGTGGATGGAGAATGAAGCAGTTATAATAACTGACTTAACTTTATAACACACGCGTACGTAAAAGTGGCCAGGAAACTGTATTTGACTTCTCTCAATAATCCCCATTAATTTCTTCTAACTCCAGATCTCGTAACACCTCATTATTTGCAACTTTACCAGTCTATGGTACCCTTACTATTCTTCTCTTAAAACACATTTCTGCCGGATCTATTTTCTTCATCAAATCTTTCCTTATCGTCCATGTCTCACATTAGTGTAAATAACTTTGATCTCACAAAAGACTTCAGAATCCCTATTCTAACTTCCATGGTACCACCCAGGTTCCAGCATATTATCTATATCACTCTTCAGGTGAAATTCTCTATTTATTGTCATAATCTGTCTTATTTTTCTCTCAAACCCTGTGCCATCGAACTCGCCCCTGTTATCAGCAAATTCTTTCAGCTTTCCTCCATTATTGGTATATTTCCTTCTTCTTGGAAACTTGTCCACGCTTTCCCCATTTACCAAAAAGGAGACAAGTCTGAACCTTCAAGCTATCACCCAATCGTAATCACTTCACTCATCTCTAAGACTATGGAGACTATCCTCATCAAACAACTGCTTGCCTTCCTTGAAACAAACAACCTTTTTTCTGATCACCAGTATGACTTTCAACAATCCAGATCTACTGGTGACCTTCTAGCTTACGCTGTTAATGTTTGGTCCTCTGCTCTAGAATCCTATGGTGAGAGTAGAGTGTTTTCTCTCGACGTGTAGAGTGCTAAACGACCAATGTTTGATCTGCACAACAACCTCATTATATGGATTACTAGCTTTCTTTCTGACAGATCAATTGCAATTAGGGTCGATGGCTTCCTCTCTGAACCTCATTCCATCAACTCTGGTGTACCTTAGGGCTCTGTTATCTTGCCTGTTTTATTCATCCTTTTCATAAACGACCTTCTTTCCTCTATATCTTCTAGCATTTACTCTTCTGCCGATGATACTTATCTAAGTTCATCTTTTCATCTAATCCAAAAAACCTCTCCTACTCCAATGTTTCATCCTATCGTAACACCTCAGCTTCACCTCTCAATGGCTTGTCAACCATAGAGATGTGGGATAATGACAACCGTGCTAAGTTTAATCAAGGAAAGACGACACAGGTTGGTATTTCACCTAAACGTTACCAAGATTTCCCCCTGTATTCATGGGCGGCCTTGAACTGGACATTTCATCTTCTTTCACTCAGCTTGGTCTTTCAGTGTCATCTAATCTCTCCTTGAAAACCTACATCCACTCCATTGCTAAACATGCATCTCAAAAACTTGGCTTCCTCTCTAGAGCCCGTGGCTTTTTCTCTCCTTCTCAGCTGCCGACTATATACAAACCTCAGATTTGTCCTTCTCTGGAGTACTGCTCCCATTTCTGGGGTGGTGCTCCCAGATCTCCTCTACATCTTCTTGACAAAGTCCAGTCCAAAGCCACCCGTCTCATCCATAATCCATACCTCCCCAAATCTCTCCACTCCCTCTTATCGTCCTCTGGTTGCAGATCTGTCTATTTCCTATCGAGTTTTTCATGGAAAGTACTCACTGGAAATCAAGAATATTATTCCCTATCCCCTGAGGCATGTTCGATCCACCAGAAGCTCTACTCAATCACACCCTTTCCAATTCATACTAACTAATCTACGAACTCTTTCGCACAAATTTTCTTTCATTCCAAGAACTTGTCAACTTTCGAACACCTTACATTCCACTTCCTTTCATGAATCCTACAACTTATCTTGCTTCAAATCTAACATAAAAAAACTGGATCTCATCTTCCTATCTAATTAACATTCCTTTCTCTTTCTTCTTTCTTCCCTTGTCAGGGCTTTGCTATAGGCTCTATTGGCCTTTCCCTGACATTACTTACCAAAAAAAGCAAAAGAAAAACAAACTTGCATCTCAAATAGCCATCTAAAGCCAAATACACGTCTACAAAGCTGTAAGTATAGCTACCTTTGAGATCTCAAAAAGCATGACATCGCACTCAGAGGTGCTTCCTGTATCTTCGACATGTAAAATGAGGTAACATAAGTTTGAACAAATTGGATCGAAGCTTAGTTTCGTCTTAATACCATTGTCAAAAACAAGGATCTGAGATGACGGCAGTCCTTGAATTGAAACAGAAAATCTTTGAAGAATAAAATCGTAGTGCAAGAACAACAAACAGCACAGCCACCAAATGTTTAAGAGCCTGATCAAATGCATTTTCTCCCAACCTAATTGACCTATCATCATACAGGATTCTTACCACACATGCATTCCACAGCCAAATTTAGGCCCATTTTGCAAGCTAATTGGTCAGATAGTGTGGGGGAAAACAGACCTGATCAGAGGTCTTAAACATTTGGCGGCTCTTTTGCAACAAACAACGAAGCTTTATATAATTGCCTTACAGACAATTTCAAAACATTGGCTACGAATCTGAAGGTCGAACACAAAGATCAAATAACATAAATGTATGTCAGAAACATGAGCAAAACTTTGATGCGAAATAGTCTTTCAAAACCACATCATGGGAATCAAGAAAGAATGAACTTACTATGATGTTGAAACCACTTTTCAGTTGGATCACCAGTCAAAATATGTGAAACAGGATCAAGAAGTCGGAACTCCTTTGTAGTCGATGACGTATACGTTGGAGACATGGTCTTTGTTAATACACATTTTTCAGTTTCTCTTGATACGTCTGAAACGATCAATGCCAAACAAGATAAAAACAGCAGCGAACAGAAATGGGCAAAATTGTCGATTTGCAGGCTTAATACTACAGAATACTTGAAATGATTCAAGAGAGAAAAGGATTCAAACGCTCTAAAACTGCTTTAAAACAAGGGAACCACATTCAGTTGAGTAACTGTGTCCACATGATTAGAAAAGGAGACAGGTGAAAATGGTAGGGGAGACAGGTAAAAATGGAAGATATAGAAATTGACAATGCAACGGATTTGAGATCAAGACCTATGATTAAGGCAAGTACTGAAGGTCAAAGGAATAAGAGAGACCAGATTTTATTAGGGATGGGATGCGTGGAGAAAGGCTGATAGGGTACTCTGTGATGAAGTCAAATGGGTGATACACAGATATAGCTAAAGGCCTAGTCAAATGCATCCACCATTTCAACCAATACCCTCAAAATAAATGTTGGGCGATTGGTAGACGCGTTTGGCCACCCATGTTGGATCAGCAAACATTTGTGAAGCGATATTGGATGAAGTTTGATCGTGATAAAAAACAAATGTGTTTTTCGAACTGTTGGATGCGTTTGACCGATTTTTCCAATATATCATCCAACATGTCATTCTTGGGCATGTGTAGAAGGCTTCTTAAAGGTGTCACTGCGAAGAATTATCAGATGATGGAAATGCTTGGTCAAATGTTAGATGAAATATTAGATGCGCCTGACCATTCAATGATATAATCGATGAATTGTTAGCTTTTTTGGGCTAATGTTTGATGAAATGCCTGATGTGTCTGACCAAGGCTTAGAGGTGATAAGCAAAAATGCTAGTGGAGGAGGGCAAATAAAGTGTGAAGGTGGAGGAATGTTATCTGCTGCGGTGCCCACTGAAGAAGAAATAAATCGAAGACAATGAAGAGCTCAGTGAATACAGAAGATGAATACAGAATAAGTGAAGAAAGGAACGTTAATTCGAGTTTAAATAAAGACTTATCATGCAATGGGGAACGATCGACTCACCACGATGTACGTCAAAGATGACATTTTCAATCCTCTTATCATCATGAATGTGTCGCATTAAGTGCTTCATGTAAATACCATTTCGATCACTTCTTCGTTCAAAAGCTTGAGATTGAGGACAACTGTTGCAAATGAGTACAAACGAATTTTTAACAACTTTTTCAAGAGGAAAGATGCACCAATTATCCTCTGACCGGGAGTAACAGAAAAATATTTCCAACAAGATAGTCCCCTCATAACATGAGGGCTGGTTAATCTTGCGGCCTATCTGTCATTCCTGCGCATCCCCACACTCCTGCAAGCTACACCTGACTTTTAACTAGTAACTTGGAAAGAAAAAGGATGTATGGTATGGTTAGTTGAGAGGTTCAAATGGTAATAAAACTTCATTAACATATAATGAGGCAATGGAGTGAAGATAAGAAAGAATGAGGACGTACGTTGCATAGCAAATGACGGACTGAGCTCCTGGTATAAAGTACGGGTCAAAGGATTTGGCACCATTACTTGATGGGTCATTTCCAGCACTGAAGCAAAAAATAGATATTCAATTAGAAAAAAATAAATTGGCACAAAAAATCAAAGAGCGATGAAAAATAATTGATCCAGTTTGCTACTACTGGTCGTTATAGATGTAAATAAAAAAATACAACGCAAAAACTCTAAGTCAATGTGGGAAATGCAATAAAATGCCAAGACAAACAAAGTGAGAAAGCAATATAAGAGTTCTTACGGTGTACGGCAAACGTCAAGAATCAAAACATTCAATTTGGTTTTAGACTTCTGCATTTCTGATAACACATGATCCGCACGAATGGTGCATTCCGCATTCCAATTAGAAGGGGCATCTACCGGAACAAGGTATGTTTTACCATTTTCTTCGTATCCGTGCCCACCAAAATAAAATATGCCGTACATGCCAGGAGACATACTCAACATCTCACAAAAACGCTCAATTGCTCTCTCCATTTCCGCCTTATCCAAATCGACTAGGCATATCACTCTGTAGCCCATTTCTCTTAACACAGCTCCAAGAGTTCTGGCATCATCTACCGGGTGTACAAGTTCAAGGTTGGGTGCTCTTTTAAAAGAGTAGTTCTGGTTTCCAATGATAAGGGCAACCTTTCCAGTAGCTACAAGAAATAATATATTTCAACTCGTGAAGGGAAATAACAAACACATAAGTGAATAATGTGTGGTGGGGAAGAAGAAAATAACTTTCAAGTCAGTACGTGAATAAAAGCTTATGTAACCAACGTAAGAGACATGCTTTGCATATCATACATTGTCTACTACAGTCAGCTGTTCGATTGAATGAAGTGCAGGTATTCCTAATGATCCTATTTTATCAAAATTCATAGAGTATTACTTGAGAACGAATTGGACCCTTCTGCTGAGATATCTGTGACCTAGCAACTTGGCATATTTTCAAACCTTTACTGTCTGATAGATGCTCAATTCCCATAAATAAAATTACCCCTGTTGAGGGAGATGACCTGTTCTCCAAGGATGAGGAAGCTGGTGAGTGCTTTAGCACTTACTTCGTGAATATAACAGACATTCTCAATGTCAATAGGCTCCTTGCATATCAGTTGATAGCTTGCTAGTGCGCTCAGTTCATGCCCCTGTATTAAGATTCAGTGAGGATCCGAGCACTATTCGAATGAAGGACGAGGTTCATATAAGAAACAAAGTTGCTTTTCCGGTTTTTGAGTACTCTGAGGCAAACGATGAAATCAATCTCCTAAATACAAGCCAAATGCAAACAAGTGAAGATATGTAGTGACACGTAAACATTGTAACTTAGGCCATTCCATACTCAATGCAAATTTTCTTCTTTCATTCATTCTCATTCACAACATCACACACCTGGGACATGACCATACGTCACTCCTGTCATCACACACCCGGTCATTCCTATTCTGTTGTTCTCCACGCAAACATCTCCACACGAATCTATTCAACAATCTCCTAACAACAACCTAACCCTTCCTTTACGTAAATCATGTTTATTTCGGTTGTTCAATGTTTATGTATATATTCATGTTATCTGTAAAGTAAAGTTTAGTCAGAGTAGAGTCAGAGTACAGTCAACACATCGTCTCCTCTCTCTGCCTCCGTGTTCTCAGCACGTTAAATCTGATACTCGCAACAACATGGATCAACGAAGGATGTCACTGAACGAACATTTGCAGTCTATAGGAAGCACCAACTCACATCCCTATAGATATTCTTGCCCAAATAAGAAAAATTATTTTCGATCTCTCTTTTAATAAGGTAACTAATATTGCCAAATTGATGGTACAATCGGGTAACTTTCCTGATCCATTAAAACTAGTTGATGTCTCACCAGTATATAAAGATGGAAACAGTACTACGAAAAAGAACTATCGATCTATCAGTGTTTGCGTCTTCTGAAGAAGCACCATTTATGGAATCAAAGCTACAGAGAGGGATATGGAATCCTGCAAGCTCTCCTTAGAGTCACCGAAACAATCTGTAGGTATATCGATCAATCAGGTGTATGTGGAATGGTGCTGATGGATTTATCGAAGGGATACGATTGTCTGCTTCACGACTTGCTTCTAGCTAAGATGAGAGCCTATGGATTTAGGACAGAATAACCACAGTTACGTTGTTGGAAGGAAACAAAGATAAAAGATAGTTTTATTAGCTTGCAGGAAGCTAAATCAGATGTACAGGAAGGATCCGCTCTGGGACCCTTCCTATTTAATTTATCTACAAATGGCTTCTTTTATGGCATACAATACTCTCAGGTATGCAATTGATAACACAATTTTTGCATGTGGACAAACCTATATTCCGTCGTTTCAAACATCGAGAAGCACATGAAAGTTGCAAGAGCTTTTTTCCTAGGATTACTCCTACCCTTGATTATGACAAAAATGCTATATCATATAATTCTTTTGTACAATCCAGCAGTAACTCCTAACATTCATCATCATCAGTAGCATATCCTTTTCAGTACGTGGGTGCATAAACGGCAGCCCTGTATGCTGTATTGCATTGTGCATATTGCCCTGTTGTTGCAATTGACAATCCTAAATGTTCCGAGATACAGTCCTCCCATTTCCTTCGCTGCTTCTCTTTCCAGGCATTCGTCCTTCCAGAATCTTTTCCCCTTTCTTTCATGTCGTTTTCATTTCCGAAGTATTGTAGCTTTGTTCTAGTGACTCCTTGTACTAGATTGCTCGTAATAGTTGGCAGGTTAACCTTCTCCCGGATTGAAAGATTGGTCCTCCTATCCCGCCAGCCTACACGAAGTATACGACGATAACATGTGTTTTCAAATGCTGCCAGCCTCTTCTTGTCTTCACTCTTCAGTACCCATCCTTTACATCCATATGTAGCAACTGAAAATATACAGGTTTGGAGTAGGTACAGTTTGGTGCTCTAACTCCTAACGTTATCAGTCCACAAATGCTAGTCCTCTAGAAACCCCTTCTTCTCGTGGAACCTATTAAAACGTAGAATCGCTCGATATAACCTTAGAGTTAAGGACCTCGTCCAAGTACCAAACACTGGCAAGAAGTTTTCTTCTGGGATTGTAGAGCCTCACTTTGTTGGTGCTACTCTGTTTGGGGGCAGTTGTTGGGTAACAAAGCCTAGCCAGTTACAATAATAGCAAAAACCGAGAGGAAAGAATTGCAACGAATAGCAGATTTGATGCCCGTTGCAAGCCTCTTCTATATGAGCTTGGTTGGAAAACTATCGAAGAACTAGTTGCTTAGGAGTCAAACATAATGGCTTTTACATCCCTCGACGAGCTGGGACCATGAAATATGAGCAATATATCTACAACAAATTCTCAGTTAGTCTTAGTTCAGGGTTCATACGCGTTTCCAAGAAAGTAATTCCCTGACTTTCCCTGACTTTCTGGGTAGAAAATGATACTTTTTTCCCTGACCCAGGGTGCGGAAAGACCATATTTTCCCTGACCCTTTAAATTAAGTACCAAACAAGAACAATACTTTCGACAGTCTTACATGCATACAAGAAGTGTTACCAAAAACAAATCTTGCTGGATTCGAACCTCAACTAGGACTTATTCTACTTGACATCGACTAGATATAAATTGGCACCCGTGGGGATATGAAGTAGCACTGCTGGTCATTCATAACAGGGCAAGGCACAGTTAACCCAAACTAAATGAAGATAATGGCGATATTTCAAGAAACTTTTTGTTCTTGCCATAACATGCCACAATGCTGAGGGCCTAAGGCCAACCTGCAAGTAGTTCATTTTCTGTATACTATTACGTAACAACTCATTTCATTCTCATGTGCAGTACAGGGGTGTAAAGAACGTGGGAAAAGGATAGCGCATTTTTGCCATATTACATAAAAATGAAAGTAAAAAAACTACAATGTGCTTTGTTAGCACCATGTACAACGGGAAAGGACACTGAGTCATCTAGTCCCAACTGCATATGATGCTTACTATTTAATATAGTTAGATCAAGGTATGTAAAGTTCATCTCAAATCAGATATCCCATGGTTTACAGAAATAGGGTAATTCGCGGCAAAATGAGATGCTTAAGCAAATATTCTACTCTAGCACAGCCAGGAATACGTGAATAAAAGAGGACAGCATTCATATACTTACTTAAACATATGAACTATTCAACAGCAAGAGCAATTTTCCCTAGCTTTTCATAATTTGAAAATTTCAAGCTTTTTCTACAACCGGTATATCATCCCATTTTGCCACACATGTGGGGCAAAATGAGACACTTCATCTTCTATGTTTATAACTCTTAAAGACATACATCTACTAGTTACATTTTTAAATGATAAGAGACGGAGGAAAGAGACACTTCTTTCAACAGTTTTTAGCAATATATCACTAATTGAAATGACTGAAATAAGTACACTTACATTCGAATTAATTTAATGAAATTTATAAAATTCTTCTAAAAATTATGTAATGGCGAAAGATCAACGAGGTGCGTGGTTATGCAAATTAGATGCTAATTACAACAGCAAATCAAAAAGAACAGGAAGTCGAAATACGGCCAATGAACAAATTATAATTTGAAGATTCGAAAAGTTAAACATTGTTGCGAAAAACTTTTGTTAGAAGAGATCTTTAATCGATGTTTTGATGGGTAGCCATGCATTTTTTTGACAGCTTCGAATGTCAAATCTAATGTGCTGCTATCTGAAGAAGTTTCGAGTTAATTCTGCTCTGTGAGCAGATGCATTATCCTGTTGACAAACGAAAGTTTTTCTTGATTGCTATGGATGTCGCGGATACTTTAAGAACGATTTTCTTGAAACAAGGAAATATAACATGTTCAATTCAATCTTATTGGTATTGAGTCGTTTCTAAGGCCAAAACAACAATCGTTAGAGAATACCCACTGAAGAAGGAGCCAGCACTTTTTTGCAGAAATGAAAGTTTTTGCTTTTTTATATTCTTTGATATGTGCGGACTATCTGAAATCAAAGTCAATTCAACATGTTTTAATCCATTTTAAGAAATACCAGTATTTACTATGATTCCTAGTGGTAGAATTGGATGGACTTAGGCCATCATCGCATTTTGCCCCAGTTTTATAAAAGAAGACAGAAGGAAACTAAGCATAAAATTGTGCATTCCATCGTGCTATGGTATTGTGAGTAA
Source organism: Mastigias papua (assembly GCA_964019165.1). Taxonomy (NCBI): domain Eukaryota; kingdom Metazoa; phylum Cnidaria; class Scyphozoa; order Rhizostomeae; family Mastigiidae; genus Mastigias; species Mastigias papua. The sequence goes on along the minus strand of OZ025282.1, from coordinate 131,976 downwards.
TATAAAGTTGTGCTTAACTAAATAATATAGGGGGTTGTATCTCACTCACCTTGAATCATTGGCGCAAAAATTTTAAAAAGTTTTCAAGATATTTTCCTTAGCCTTGGCAAAATTGCTGTTTTAATCATCGATGAATCCACAAATAATTCGTTTTTCTCACCTCAGCTTTTAGTTACCACAGAAACAACCATTGAAAAACTGAAAGAGGGAGTTCAGTTGTTATACCATAGATTGAGCTGATTTGTTTCTCCACCGGACAAACCGAAAATTCATTATGAAAGAAGAAATGTCGCATTTTGCCCCGTGCCCCGAATTACCCTAAGACTGTAAAGGGACATACTAGAAAGTATAGATTGGACAATTGCAAGTGTCAAACAATGCCAGGCATCTGACGTAAAATTAGCTTTTTAAAACTCAAAGCAAAACAACGGTATAAACATTAAAGATAGGTGGTGTGCTGCTAGTGGTTTAGTCAACAAAATATATGATATCGTAAGAAACCCAGTAGGTAATCAATACACAGTAAAATCTTCATAGTCATCACCAAGAAAGTTTCATATAGAGAAAAAATAGCTAATTCTGTTCAGATTTGGAGTGCAAGCGAGAAATTTCGGTACGCTAGGATCCATGTTTGGATGTTGCTGTGTCTTTCTCATTCTGCCTATTTCCCAAACTTTATTTCATACCACAACATGTTGCATCGCTTCTGCACACATCTGAAAGCTTATCATATTCAGAATCTGCAGTAAACCATTGATTTCTTCAAGGTGGCCACTAAAATTTTGCAATGAAAGCCTATGAGTTTTGCAAGGCTTTCCAAGGTAATGTCCAGGAGGTTTTGCGAACCCGGTGGCTCTTCGATGTCATCGTAATTAGCTTTTACAAACAACATGATCAATTGAGCGTAGAATCAACAATGCAGAGCCGTAGTTCAAGCTGCCTAGCTGGCAAGTAGTTGTGCTGATAAATAAGCACAGCAGAGGAAAATTGGGGCTGGGGGCTTGCTCCCAGAAAAAATCCATTAGCAAACTCTGTAAAACGTCGGAAAACGAACCAATGCCAATCACATTTTGCACTTGATTTTCCAAACAACATGACCTGGTATAATTGATATAACAAACTTGGTATAACAGATTAAGAACAATTCTGTCTCAAAATTTAGGAAAAATTCAGAACAGCCAGCTTGAACCTCAATTTTACTGGTTCTTCTAAACAAAAGGAGTGTATATGGGGGAGGGGGTTGGAGAGTGACCAAAAATGTTATTTAAAAGGCGATGGTTTCTCTTCGCAAATTCATATCAAAGTAACATTGCCAAGTTTACAGAAACTGAATAAAACACCTGCGATCAGCGTGATTTTCTTAATAGGTTTTACTTGCAGACCAAAGTATTTTGTCTAAAACTTGCTTCACAATGAAAAGTATGCAACGTCTTCAGATTTTTCATCAACTAATTTCATTCATAGTTTATATAGCAAGCTTTATAGCTCTAAACCATAAGATCAAAAATTGAATAAGAAACAGATACCATGCCAAGCAGTTTCCAATAAACAACTAATGCTATACTTATACTATTAGCAATAGGATTCTGCCTACTTTGAAGGCTAAGAACATAGAACACAGCGCAAGAGTGAAGCTACGAGCCCCAAGTAGGGTATGCCAACACTTATACAGGAGGAGAGAATGCCTTGCAAGCAGAGTTTGAGATCAATGGATTTCTTCCTGACTTCACTGGTGTGAAATCTGTTCAACCTCTCGTATTCACATCCACGATTGTTTACAGGCTTCGACTTCATCGGCCTATTTAATCAGCTATTTAAAACCTGTACTTCACTGTTAATTTTGATACTTTGCTCCCTGACTTTCCAGACCGTATGAACCCTGTAGTTTTCAGTTTCCGATCGTGGTCTCTGCAATACAGCCATCATCGTAAGGTTGGCTGAGAGAAAATCAATTGTTAGACAGAAGAGCTCTTCAAGCAGAGGTGCCAAAGTATGAACCGTTATTCAAACCACCCCGTTTACTACCATTTAAGGAAATTTCCAACCTCCCGTCTATTCGGGACTTAAGAGAAATAGCCTTTCAACTGATTATAAGGAAGTATCATCATTGCGCAATTTGAAGTCTGTTTCAAATTGATTCTTATTGATTTCATTAAATTATATTTAGGTTACATACTAATTAGCTTCTATGATAGTATAGTAACTTCGAAGTTTTCAACAGAGGTAGATAAGCTGAAGGGCAACCCTACTTGAACATGTAATATGAAATGAAACGAGAACAGTAAGATACGGGAATCACTCATTAAAATATAGAGGAAGGATACTGTAGAACAAGCTCCACAAGTATGTATGTATGTATGTATGTAAAAGAAATAGTGAATCAGCTACTTATCCTCTTGATGGCTATAACACTGAAAGTACTTCCCATGTTTTAAACGGTTGCAAAAATTAAAACATAATTTCACGAAAAGACGACCGAATAGTACATAAGATAGGAGAGGAAATCAAGTCCAATGAGAAGGCAATCATCATTAGCAAAACAGAAAGGACAGCATTACGAGAACTTGTAATAGAAATAGAAAACGAAAACGAAGAATTACTAAATCTGAAGCCTGATTCTATTGTGAAAGAAAGGACTAGAATGACCATCTTGGATATTGCTTGTCCATGCGTTGTTTACATCTCTGAAACATATGACCTCAAGTTAGAAAAGTACAAGAGCTTGCAAGCATTCATAGAAAGAGAAATGATGCCGTATATATGTTATGCGGTCATAATCGGATCACTTGGTGCTGTTCACAAAAATGCACTGAAAGTTAATATAGACATGGGAATGCCAAAAATGAAGGCAAAAGGTTTGGTTAAATGGCACTCAACATCAAATAGTATCAGTTCGCATCAAATCTTGAATGTAAGATGTAAACTTGTCAAGGAAAATTAGAAGTGAAACATACAAATTGCGAGACACTAACGTTTGTCTGAAAGGCTTCTGTGATTATTTGGACACATTAAACAAACAGCGAGTTTTAGAGCTATCAAATTTTAATAAATATCAGTATGTATGTACAAGAAATTGTAAATAAGACTAGTTGGCCAGTATTCGTTCGTTAAAAACTTTTAGCCAACTATAAATAACTGTATATTATTATTACTATATATTTAAGCTTTAAGCACTGGTCGATCTCATTTTCGATTGTATTTCTCAAGGGAGCGAGTCATAACCTACGACCAGATATCCCTTGTAGTCATTCTCCTTTAGTAATCAAGAACTTTCCGCAGAATCCTGGTTGTTCCTAATACTGTTATCTTCTGCAATAGCTCTATGGCTATTTAGATATCTAGCTGCTCTATCCAATCACTCAACTTCTTTGTTATATTTCCTAATGCTCCTACAACAACAGGCACAACTATTACATTTCTCAAGTTCCACATTCTCTTGATTCCACAACTTCTCTCATTGTTGAAAAAATACCAATTACAGCATGAACTTACAATATGGCTCATATAAGAATACTAAACATGTCCTACAGGTTGTGCACCTAGAACAAAAAGAAAAACTGAAGTTCCAGCTTCCATCCCAAGGTTTTATCATATCCTTCCTTTTAGATCACTCTCTGCTAACTCTCAACTCTTTGTGGTCCTCTACACAGAGTAAGCCGCCTAAAAATATTTGCAAGTTCACTGTACGGTATCTCAATAACATGCTAGTTTATCGCACGAATCTCCACAAATGGAAACTCTCACTGTCACCCGACTATTCTGTTTGCTTGCATCCTGAATCTCTTCTTCATGTTGTAGCAGGTTGTAAGTACTATCTTGAAGATGGCCGCTATACTTGGACACATAACTCAGCTCTACATTTCGTAGCATCAACTTTAAGATGTACTAAAAACTACAATCTGTATGTTGACCCTCCAGGTTTTCTCTCACCTTGTAATTTGACAGGGGACCTGAGGAGAATGAGAACATGCCGAAGACTTTCTCGGAATACTGGATGGTTAGAGAACCTGCGGCAATCGTACTCCAATGATCATCTCAAAAAGACATTCCGTGTGTCAAAAGAAACTTTTTCATTCATTCTTTTGAAGATCCGATGTAAACTGGAGCGGCAAACTACAGCTGAAGAACCCATAAGCCCTGAATGTCACCTCGGAAAAACTTTTATTCAGTTGTGCTCATAGCAATGGTTGATGCAAAATACAGATTTATGTGGAGTAGTTGTGGCTTTCCAGGCAACTCACACGATTCTGTTATACGGCAATCAACAAGGCTCTGGCACATGTTAAAAGACGGATTCTTTCTTCCAGGTATCATGAGCAACCTACAAGATTCCAGCATACCTCCACTAATAATAGGTGATTCCGCTTTCCCATTTGAGGAATGGCTCATGAAACCTTACACAAATGCCATGCTTACAGCTCCCAAACGCTATTTTAATTACATATTAAGTCGTACTCGTATGGTAATACATAGAAGCGGCATTTGGGCAATTGAAGGGAAGATGGCGCATTCTTATGCGAAAATCTGAGAGTCGTCAACAAGAGGTCAAAATGTTCACGCTAGCTTGTCTAGTGCTACATGTTTGCCTTGAGATAGGTGATATAATACCAAGAAAGCTTGATTTGAGCATTGATCCCAAAACAAAGGAGACTAGAGATCGTAACAAAATCAAGGGAATTCTATATATTGGTATTTCACAGAGAACATTTGAAATGGGAGGAGAACGATGAAGTAGGGCTAACAAAATCAGACACACGTTCACCAGAAAGTTCTGAAAGAAAAAAAACATGCTCTCACCATGTAGAACTATGTAAACAAAACTTCCAAAATAATTTTTCAAAAGACTTTGAATGAGTGCTACTTATAATTAAATTCAGCAGTTCAGTTGATGCATAACAGCAGTGTTGTGTAGTCTTTCCTATTTCTACAGTTGAATTTTTACTTTATTTTTGATGCTAGAAAATAAAGTATGCTGTATAATGCAAAATTCTGCCATTTAAGATATACTAAAATAGAACAGAAATGATGTAGCTTATTACTTCTACTAAATTACATCTTTTTAAACAAATGGACTATTCAACCATTACGCTTGATGGTCCCAGATATGCATCCCTGTTTGTCTTTTTCAGAAGAAAGGCCAAAACACCCAGCACTTATTAGGAGACTTACTTATCAAAGTCTTAATCTGTCTAGAAGAAACTGAAGATGGTAGTGGCACTGAGGCTGAGTTGCCCGGTAGTGGCACTGAGGCTGAGTTGCCCAAATAATGAATGTCAGATACTTCACAAAAAATTCTGGACAGATTGAGACCGAATTTCAAAACCCCTCATTTTTTCTGATGCACGTCATGTCACAATAGGAAAATAAGAAAATATGGCTCTCCCATGTATTAAGATTCTACTTATTTTACACCTAAGAGTATGTAAGACGCCTTGTGTGCCATACTGTTATTGTGCACTTCCTTATTTTATTACAATATACTGTTAAATTTTGGTATGTTTTTGTGCATAACTTTTAATGTGCAAAAAAGTTCATGAAGCTATTTTATCTATGTGGTCTTGGCTACTGAATGTAATCAGTAAAGTTCTTCAAATGGGACCTCTTCACCTCTTGCATAAACCCTGATTTTCAGCTCATCCAGTACCCTTTCATAGAAAATACAATTTTTTTTATTTTTAATGTTTGTGAAAATAAACTTTTCTTGACCATTGCTAGCTATGATATCAGCATAATCTCCAATCAGGTGGTCACTCCACAGTGCCTTTCTTCCCAACTTCTCAATAACTTTCCACTCTTTCTATTTGGAAAAAGGAAGCTAGGAGATTACTTTTATCTCCTCCATCAGCCACGTCTCTGTCTACGGCTGTTAATGGTATTTTCATCGTCGTCGTCGTCGTCGTCGTCGTCGTCGTCGTCGTCGTCGTCGTCGTCGTCGTCGTCGTCGTCGTCGTCGTCGTAGGCTGTCATTCCCTATCAGGAATCCGCCGTCCGATTTCCCGTCTCGACGTTGGCCTGTTTCCCCTTACAGATTCTCCTATGCCTACTGACATTTGCTCTTGATCTTGGTTGACTACAAAGTTCGCAAATTATCAAGTCCCCTTTTATCTCATTCTCTCTTTTCTCTTTCTGTACCGCTCTTTCTTCTTCCGTTAAAGTAAACTGACTTTCGTTTCTAAGTCCGCAGGACTTTCTATGACGGGCCATGTTTGCTATGGATCTTGCCTCCCCACAATGTGGGCAAATTCCTTTCGGGGCCCCCGTGCAAAATTTTTGGTGGCCACTTATCGATGTTTTCTCTGCTATTGCAGTATTACACCATTCACAATTTGTTTCTTGCTGCCTGTTCTTTCTATGTATCTTTTCATGATTCTTTCTTCCAGTGATTGATTTAAATGTTTTCCTACATTCAGCCCATTGACATACTAGTGATCTTTGCCGTTCCCTATTCCTTTCTGATCTTGACATCTGTGAATATTGGTTTCCATGTAGTTTTGATTGCTCTTCTTCCCATTCTTCTAAATCCTTTTTCCTCTTACATATTATTTCCCTCCATTTTGACCTGTCACATACATGATGTTCAATTGAATCTGCATCTAATCCAGCATCATAGAGTATCTTCCTCCAATATTCTAACGTTCCATGTCTTGGCTTTCTTTGTGGTGTCGGTGTCACTGGTGGTACATACCAACCGAGTGTTATCCGTTTCGTTGGACGATTGTTGTCCATCCTTAGCACATGACCAATCCTTCTCAATACTCTTTCCTCGATCTTGGCTTCCATTGATCTGACTCCAAGACTTCTTCTCACTCCCCACATGTTCACTTTATTCTCTTCCATTTGCTGAAGAGCCGGTCCCCTTTTCTTATTCATCCATACAAAACGATAACCCTGGTCTACTATTTTTTGCATCTCTCTTATCCCTTTTTTCCGCCATGCCCTTGTCTCACAATTGAATGTCATTGTTGATTCAACTACGGCTTGAATAATCATTGCTTGTGTTTTCTTAGCTAGTTTGGAATTTTTCAATCTTTTCTTGATGGTCATAAGAGCATGTCTTCCCCTTTTTTTCATTTGGTTTAAATCTTGTCTCCTACCTACCCATGTCCCAAGCATTCGTGTTTCACCTCCAGCTGCTGTGCCTAATGCTAGATGTTCTTCTTTGCCATCGTGACACTTTTCTTCAAAACTTCTCATGCTTAATTTTACAATTTCCTTGCCTTGTCTCATTTCATCTTTTTCACCATACAGTGTCGTATCATCAGCGAATAAAGCTTCTGTGAGTCTAAAAGTTTCTCTTTCTGTGCTCTTTATCGCCTGCTTCGTTGATTTCGGTGGTAGAGAATTCCCTGGGCGCCAACTAAACTCTATACCTACATTCAATCCTTTTTCCTGTGCACTTTTTTCCCTTTCTTCTGCTGCTTGCCTCATTGCTGCTGAATGATAGATATTAAAGAGTATAGGAGACGTAGCACAGCCTTCTCGTAATCCTCGTAATGGTCGCCATGAATCGCTGTTTTCCTCCCTCCCTCTTACTCTGTATTCAGTTTCCTCGTGTAGTCCTCTTAGTAATCTAATGCTCTCCTCTTTCATTCCATATTTTCTTAGCATGTTCCATAGGATTGGTCTGTTGACTCGTGGATATGCTTTTTTTATGTCCAAAATTGTTGCTACAGGAGTCCAGGCTTCCTCACTATTATTCTCATTTACATATAGCCCTGCTTCTTCATGTAGTCTCATACATATTTGTGCCGCATCTGCTGTCGATCTACCAACTCGAAACCCGTCTTGGTTTTCATCCATCACTCCTATTTTCTCTGCCCATATTCTTAATCTTGACGCCATGATTCTCGCCAATATTCTACTTGCCACACTTAGGAGGCAAACCCCTCTATAGTTGTTAATGTCATCTCGTTGCCCCTTCTTGAACAAAGGGACTACCAAACCAGTTTTTACCACTGATTCCCATTCACTCGGGTGTTTGTTGGCCATATCTAGTATAGCATTACATACTGCTTGTTGGGTGGTTGTACTTGCATGTCTTATATACGTTATCCTCACATTATCTAATCCTGGGGCCCCATCTTTGACTTTTCACCTTTCTTCAAGTATTTCTGTGTGTGTTATTGGGCTGTTGAGTTTATCTGCCTCAATTCTTGCTGCTTCACTGTCTCTCATATCCGTAATCTTTTCTATTGCTTTCTTCCTCGTTTCCTCACTCTCCTCATTTCTATATTTTGATACCTTTTCGAAGTGTAATTTATACTGTTGTGGAGTAAAATATCCCCTCGCTGATGCCGTCTTTGAGTCTCTCATTCCTAGCTTTTTTAATAGTTGATACATCTTCCCTAAATTATTCTGTTGTTCTGCTTCTTAACATTGGTCTATGATCTGTTGCCACCATGTTCTTTCCCATCCTCTCAATTTGTTCCTAAATATTTTCCTTCTATATTTCCTCTCTGCTCGCTTCACTTTAATTGCAAGATCTTTCTGCTCTTTCTCTTCATCCGTTAGGCATTGCTTCGATGCCTCAATCAATGAAAATAACTCGCTACTAATCTCAGTGATCTGCCTGTGTTCTCCCTGTGCCTTTTCTTCGTGCCCCTCAAGCCATGGTGAATCCCTTCTCTTTAGCATCCTCCCCGCTACATCTGCGGCTTCCTTAGTTATCATTTGACTTAAATTAAACCAATTCGGTTCTTTTCCATCTTCTGTCATTTTTTCCATAGCCTTCTCTGTCCTTCCTTTATATTCTTCACACTTTTTGGGGTCTTTTAACAGTAAATGATTGATGGATAACCTTTTATTACCTGTTGTCACTATTCTTGGTCTGGTCACTGTCCTTGTAATTAGCTCTTTAGGTCGATGGTCTGAGAAACTGTTCTCTTTCACTGTTCTCATTTTCTTTACAATCCGATGCCGTTGCTCTTGTTTGATTAACAATCCATCTAATTCATACCATCGTCCATAGCCTTGGTGAAACCATGTCCCTCGATCAGGGTGGCTCATAAAAGAATTTGCCCAAGTCATGCCATTCAATTCACACCATGCTATGAGATCATTTCCTGCTTCGTTATTGGGCCCACAACCATATATACCCCTGGCTCTTGTAGGGCTTGACTTTTGTTCAAGTTTACCTACAGACGCGTTATGATCTCCTCCTATAATTAACCATTCATCATGTCTTTTCATTGCTATCTGTTCCTCGATTGCATGCCTATATTCATTGATTTCCTTCAGTCCGTAATGCCATAGTGGTTGATAAACTGACATTAGACGGTAGGTCTTGACAAGTACTGTCGTTGTTCTGTCCGTCCTCCAATGCTGACTTCCGCTTTCAAGCCACAAATCCATCCAAATTCCAATAAGTGCAATGGCCGTTTTTTTGCTATGTATGATAACTGTCCTCTTTCCCTCGCTCCCAATCCAAAAGATACCATTATTGCTAGCTGTGATTTCGGTTAGCAACAAAATATCAACTTTGTTCATCCAGGCGTATTCTAATATTCGTTTCAATCTTCCTCTGTTATTCGCCGCAAATGATGTATTCTGCACATTCCATGTCCACACTTTCTTTGTCGTTTTGTTGTTAAAGCTATGATTTTGTATACATTTATGTCTTTTCTTAGTTTGTCTTTCTTTCCTTCGCTCCCTTCTTCGTTTACTTTGCTTTGGTCCGTTTTGTTGAGTCTCTGATACTCCTGTTGCCAAACATCGATTGAGTCCAATCGGACTTAGGCCCATGATACTTTTTGAGGAAAGGTAACACGCGGCCACCGTGCTCTCTCCTTTTGAGATTAGCTTTGACTATTGTTGATCACTTGCTATCCCCTCCCAGATGCGGATCTAGGGAAAGATCTGACTATCTTACAAAAGGGCGTGGCTCTTAAGTGACGCATGCGCAATAACACCATGTTATCTTATAAGCATCTATTAGCAATCTCTTTAATTTCCACTGAAGGAATGCAGTGTGTTTTTAACCAAAATGTCAAATAGGTATAAATAGTAAAGGAATCTATTTGAAGAATTTGAGATGAAATACTAGGATCTTTCCCTTGCCACATTGCCAGGTTCAGCATAACATTGGCCCCAACAGTTGTGACTATCTAAGTGATACCTATTCACTACACAATCTATGATCTTATCAGATAGTGCTGAAAACAACAGGCATTGGCATTTGCCTTTTATTTGAGAAGATTGTGACTTCATCAGAGAGTATGGAGAAGTGTTTGGAAAGTTTTATTTCAGAAATTATTCTTTTATTCACTACTCTAGCACAGCAGGATGTATCATCCTGGATAGCATTTGATCCTTAAGTGGCATTTCTTGGGAAGTATCAAAGTGTTCTTTAAGAATTGCATCACCACTTTCAACTCTGGAATCAAGGAGAGTTTGAAAGCTTCCAGTGCCTATCATCTCATAGTATTTGGAATCATCACAGTGTTTTGCACTCATAGTATTTGGAATCATCCCTCTATATTTTGTCTTGCAAAAAATAGAGAACAGTCTTAATGATGGGACAAAACTTATTCTTACAGATAGTGTCATTTGATACTTTGTTATGGATTATGTCTACTGAAATTAATTTCACATGAAAGAAAGTTTGCATGGTTCATAATGTAGTTTGAAGGTTGCTTGATTTGATGTACATTTTGAACCTTGATACTGCATAGGACCAGTCTATGAAAGGGCATACAATTGGTTTGTCTACTTTAGATAAATTGACACCAGTCTGGTGACCAAACATTGCACAAGGCAAGCAGAAGGCACCATGAAGGAGTTTAGAGTATTGAAACCATTTATAATCTTCAACTCAAAAAAGGAAAACTCCCCTCTTTCCCTTAAAATACTGCTCCAGATATTGCTGCTAATTTCATATTTTCAACTATCTGCTCAGAGGTGCTGTTTTGTCAAAAACACAACCTATGTCATTAGTATTTGTTGAAGGGTCCTCAAACATTGTTTCAGGCCTATGATCAGACAGAAAGGAAGGGAAACTTCATCCACTACCTTTTTCATCAAGTAGAGATTTTGATCGTGTTGCAACAGGGAAACAGATCTTGCCTACCTTCAAGCTAAAAGACATAAAGGGTGAAGAAACCTTGGTCTTCAAATTTGTGACTTTTAATTCTGCATTACAAGAGATCGAATTTTCTCTACTTTCAAGCATGAACCTTTACTAAGACCAGGTCACAAACTATTGTAAAAATACTGGTACAATGTGATCTAGTTGAAATCAAAAGGATTGACATCATTTAGAGACCCAGCATACTGTGACCATAACAAATGGATGTGGGAATGTGCAGCTTCTGGATTGTTTGAGACTTAACTACAACATTTAGCAATTTGACAGCAAACTTTCCAAATGCAATACATCCAGTTTCTGGATACAGAGGGTGTATGGCAATACCAGTAACACTAGCTAATGCCAATAACCAAACATATTGGCTCCATCCTTTTACCTGAGAAATTTTCAAGGTCTCCAGCTGCACTAGCTGGCAATGCTTACACCCTGGTGTATTCATCAAATCACTAATCTAAGGGGTATGAGATAGCTGAAAAATCTACCAATAAGTTAAAGTGTTTGTAGTGTTGTCAGTAAGGATAACAAATGTGGATGTGATGCATAGAAGGAGGAATTATGATAAAGCTCAGCTGACATAGGTGCTCTGAGTGTCAAAAGGACAGTTTTTCACCCTCAGAGACAGCCACAGATATTGCAGTATACAGGCAATTACAATCACCACTTATCCAGGATAAATACGCTATAATATAAGAAATGCAACAAAAAAAGCCATGGCCAAAATCAACTGAGACAAGCAATGCCTCTAAAGCAATGTGCAAGCAAGCAGAGATTATACTGATTTTTAGATTTCAGATTTCATTTCTATCAATAACCTACGTACAATCTAAATTGAAATATAAACACAGCGTCTGTAGTTAAGATTTAAACTAAATCAAATAAACATGACAAGACCGAAAAAAGCGGAAAGAAAAACAAATCATTGCAGCCACACTCAATGCATAAGGCAGTAAAATTTCACGATATAATTCATGAAAACATTAAGGATTATGTTGCTACATTTTTGAATAGCTGTTTACTAGGCATAAAGTCATAAATTGATATATATTCTGATCACAAATTTGGTCACTTTATTGTAAGAAGATAAACTTTGCCGTCTCATGGAGGATGCTAGAACTTCTGTTAAGCTGGAGAATGAAGCAATGAACTACCTGGCACAAAAAATGTTATCCGGAGCAGGGAGCAGTATGGCCTAGCTTCTTCACCTCCGCCGTCGAAAGTTCTCTGAGTAGGTCTGATTCCTTAAAGTCGACGAGCTAGTCAATTCTGCTCAAACGATCCATTGTGCACTTTCTTAGCTTTGCTTGCTTCCCCAACGGTCACGCAGTCTTCCCATATCACACATATCGCTTCAGCAAATCCATTTGATTCACTCCGTTTCAATCATGGAAATTGTGCGGCAGTTGTAAGGCAGTTGTAAGGCAGATATCCATTGTCTTTGGTTAATCCTGATCTGCCACACCACCCCTCCGTAGAACAATAAAACCAAAATCGGTCTCAAAATCTATTATGAAAAGCTGCGCTGTCAGCTAGATAATTTAAGTGATCTGCCGCACAACACTTGCACCGCATAAATTATCAAGTTTGCATACGCGTTGAACGAAAACGATTTATGATTATAAATCATTCCCAATGACATCATTGATCATTTCTCTTACCCTGAATACGAGGCAAACGATGAAGGCAACGGAAGACAAAGGAAGATCGATCAATCATTACGGAGGTACACAGGGATTCAATGTTAGATGTGGGTATAGAATGAACTAATTGATCCACACCGTTCCGAAAATCCAGATAACTTATTCCAGTTTGAGAAAGAATCACTGCCTTCCGTAAGGTACGGAAGGCACATTGGATCCGCCTCTGCCCTCCAGCCTCCAACAAATCTCGTTGAAACAATTTGCGAGTGACATCACCCCACACTTCCCATTACGTGTATGTTTGTTTCTCGGGAAGCTGGTATTTTCATCATCATCATCATCATCATCATCATCATCATCATCATCATCATCATCATCATCATCATCATCATCATCATCATCATCATCATCATCATCATCATCATCATCATCATCATCATCATCATCATCATCATCATCATCAGCATCATCATCATCATCATTATCATCTGTGAAATATGGCTACCTTTCCAAACTGCTAATAAGAGAGAAGCAAAAGGGATATTTACCTAGTGCATATGGAAGACAAAAGAAGACCAAAAAATGTACCACAGAACTGTGCAATGTGAAATTTGTAAGGGAGTTTTACCAAAAGGAAATGAAAAACAAAGAATGTAGTATGGGAGCCACATCTCAAAAAGATAGCAAACCATATTTGGAAATAACAACAACCACCGTCACTTTAGCTCTAAATTTTCTTAAACTCAAATATAACATAAAACCTTTTTTGAAATGAGGTGACATCCTGTGGTCAATAACTCTATTTGCACCACCTCCTGGTTATGTCTACGATTAAAACTGCACCATTTTACCGTGACTCTTTCCGAAGCACAATTGTCCCTTTCGCACCGGATAGCTGTTCATATTCCCTCTTTCTCGGTGCTGCTATTCCAAAAGAATGTATTTCAGTTGAGTCTGGGGCTGAAATCGATTCGTCATTGCACTCCGAGCAGCGGCCAACTTGCTTTCCAGGTATCCAGTTGGCCTTTGAGTCATCATTTTCTTCTATGGCACACACGTTGCAAATCGGTATCTGGCAGTCCATGCAGCGATATTTTGTTGTAGAACGACAAATCGAACCGCGCTTGACTTAGCAGACTCCATTTATGTCGATTCCTGCACTTCGTGCAACGTGCCAAAATTATAGCCTTACTGCGCAGGTGCAACAAGCGAAAATACATTAAAATAAGTTATGCATTTGGTACGGCACATGAAGAGCACGGCGTTTTAAACAACGCCGTGCCAGTGTCGTGCCGCATGGCAAGCACTTCCGTACCAAAGTATGCTTGCCGTACCAAACTCATATTGCCGCACTTAACTGATTCAGACGCTGTGCTCCTCATGTGCTCAAGTCAAGAGCTAAGTTTGGCACATGAAGAGCACGGCAGCTAATCCAGGCCTTAATGCAACGTATTTCCTTTCAGTCGTTCTCCGACGTTTCATACTCTGACAAGTGTTGAACGAAAAAAGCTTTACAGTATGCTTAAAGAATGTTCCCGCTTTTTCGACCTATAGTGAAGTTCTGTAGTACCAACAGTCTATTCCCGTAAATAAATTAAAGGCATAAGTAACAAAGCTACTCTTACAAGTCAAATACACTGAGTTGATAGCACGTCTGTCTGCAATAAATGACAAAGATCTCCAAATAATAAACAAGTGTTACTGGGAGCAGACAACAGTTGTAAGAACTAAGGATGGTATATAACAACAGAATTCATAATCAAGGAGGTTAGGCAAAGTTGTATTCCGTCACCAAGTCTATTCAACTTGTACACCCCGAAAGTATTCAGAAAGATTTAAGAGATGAAAGGTATTAGCTTAGGAGGAATCAATAAAAATATTTTGAGATGCGCTGACGATACAATTTTAGATGCAGCAAGCGATCCAGATCTATAATAACTATCATCAGAGGTAATGAGTAAGATAGCCTATACGTAATGGAAATGAATACCAAGAAACAAAATGGACGATGGTGAGCAGGAAAAATCCAGTACAGACGGCTAATATCAGGAAAGCCAGTTGAACAAGTTAACAGCATGGTCTACTTGGGTTATATGGCAATAGAAACTAAAAGAAGGATAGCGATTGCAAGATCATCACTTGAATGTCTAAAATACTTAAATCAATAAAGAGTAATACAGTAAGAATATTTACTACCAAAGATTACATCAGGTAAACATAACTCAATGGTGCAGAAATATGGACACTTATAAAAGCTACAATAAAAAAGCTGGAAGCATTTGAGATGTGGACATACAGGTGAATGTTGAGAATATCGTAGAATGACTAAGCTTAGTGTGGAAGAGACATTGATTAAAATCGTCAAGAAAAGGAAACTAGTATACTTTGGCCACATCTTTAAAAGAGACAATCTACAGAGATCGTTGCTCAAAGGTACAACAAATTGTAAACGTAGGAAAGGCAGAAAAAGAACAATGTGGATTAACAAAACAAAAGAATGGACAAAGCTAAGATACAATAAGTCCATAAGAATGGCTCAAGATCGAGACAAATGGCAATCCATGACAGTCGACGCGCTAAGAGCAAATGGCACTTGATGATAATTAACTATAGGAAATTCCCTAATTTTTTCAGGTTTTCAGGTTTTCCCTGATCTCAAATGTAATCCCTGACTTTTCCACGTTTTCCAGAGTCCTGAAAACCCTGTGGCTAATGAACTATTTTGTAAACAAGTCTGAAGATTGCTCCTGAACAAAACGTGCTTCTGCTGTAGGAAACACAAAATTGGACAATGGTGTAATGGTGAAACTAGAGTCAAATTAGAAGGGACAAGGAGAAAAGGGCATCCAAAGCAAAAATTTGAATTATGCCCTGATACCAGGAAACATTCTGTTCAATGTATTTTCATGTCATATGTAAAGATCAGGCACTTTTAAACAACCTTGGTAAGGGAGAACTTAAATTCTAGGATGGTTGACTGTACGATGAAATTAAATCATGAATATATTATTTAATGAAAACGTACTCAAAGCATGAAAGAATATTGTATTGTCCCGGATAGAAATAAAGCATGGATAAATGGAAAGCACCTACCAATCTGTCGATCTTCTAAATTCAGACTTCCTGGTGAAAACAAACAAGGTGATATCATTATCACACAGTGGCAAACAACTAAATTCTATAGTAGTTAAAATGAACCAAAATGCTCTTCTACGCACTTTTAGACATTCTACTTCATGTTCTGTTATATATGGACCAGAATTTCTGTGCCTTCTTTATCGGGAGTACTTATTTATGGGCTTCCAAATTCAAGTCTTCGATTCTCACATGTTTCTTGGCATGTACGAAACTTGATATCCAACATTTTGTGCGGCAAACCAAAAATTGAATAAATATACTAAAACTTTGTAACAGTACACAGTGCAAAAGATACTTTTGCAGATTGCCCTAGTATCAAAATATAAGCTATCCTACTATTGAACAAAGATACAGAGGCAACGTACAAAAGAGACCTATAAAATAAACTTGTTATTCTACGGAGAGACCACTTACCAACTTTTAAATGCATAAGTTTAGTGAGCATATCTCCTTCCTGACCAACAACTCTACATGAATAATATCCCTCATCCTCCGGCCAAAATGGATTAAACACTAATTTTGGGCTATTTTCACCCGGTATCTCACTGCCATCTTTTAGCCAATGATAGCTAACATTTGGCAAATCATCTACACCACAGGATAGAACAAAATACTGCCCAGGATAAACCTCTCTTGGTTCCATCGCATCATTTCTAAGAAGATATGGTGACGGGCCTGAAATGAGAAAGCCAATCAATCAGGGCTTCACCTTTCACTGGAGTAGAAGAAAAATGCAAAGAATGTTTAATTATATAACCGTTGTGAGCAAATCTAAGATAAGCAAAACTGGAAGCCTATAGCAAAGTTTTAATGAGAACACCAGCCAACAACATCATGAAAAATAATTGGGCAGGCCAATGAACTAGCGCTGATAATCTATTTATATCTATATACTTACAAATCTGTGCTCTCGAGGACTTTGGAGATCAGCAATTTAAATTCTTAAAAGTATATAATACAATACGTCATCGGGCAATCAGGTAAGTATTCGCAAGTTCTACTCAGAAATGCCCTCATTGACTGGTAGTACTGATTGCCTGCTTGAGAACTGATATTGTAGCAAAATTAACCAAAAACAAATTTCTTGGCCTAAAAAGCCTTCGATACCGTCGACCAAAATATACTTATAAAATTTTGACAATAGGGGGCTTGCTGACAAAATTAGCGCAGCACCAAGCAGTGTGTCGAGAAGTTTCGAAATGAAAAAAACTAAAGCAAGTCTAATGCAGACTCATTTGACATACGATAATATTGCTTGGGGCAACTTATCTAAAATAAAGCCTACAGCTCTCAAGCTCCTTGCAGATCGAGCTTGCTTTGATATTTAAAAGCTCAAGGATTAAAGATAATTGGTCTTATACGTGGAAAATATTATCCATTACCACTGGAACATTATGACCTATAAGACTAAGAACAGGCTATTCGTAAAAACCATTTCAACAAATACTATGGAAGATCGTCAGTTCCGTCATATATTACACGAAACTGTCCAGATCTACAAATACCAAGATATCGGACGGAATTCTTAAAACACGATTTTCAGCCATGGAATTATACATCTGTCACAATTCATGAGTTACCAACCACAAATACTCATAAAATAAATAAAACATATTTTAAGGGCTACACTCAAATGTAAAAGACAAATCCTTGGAAGATTGCACCCCCTAGTAGTAATTGAAAGATATTATTTTGCTTAGATGTTTTTCAGTACTGGAAGTTAGCATTATATTACCTAAGGTGAAGGTTCTATTTTGTGTCAAAAAGAATATTTAAATAAACACATATATCTCTGGTATAAGAAGCAAGCTGTTTGGCACAATCAAAAATACATAACAGTTACTCACCCGGTCGACGCCTTGAATTACCTACTTGAACAGTCTCATTTGCTGCATGAAGTAGCTGATTAACTGCAAGACAACACAAGTAGAGAGACATTAAGAACGAGCATCAGTGACCAAATGCACTGCCATTGAGTCATTTGTGGTAAGTTCATGTTACCGTACAGAAGTACACGTAGAAAATGAGAGCAATAGGGGCACAACTATACAATTTCTGCTACTCACAGTTTCGTACATAGGCACTCATCCGGCAGATTAAGATAATATTCCTACTGTACTTATACATACGTATAAATAAGGCTGCATACATACATACATACATACATATATACATACATACATACATACATACATACATACATATATATATATATATATATATATATATATATATATATATATATATATATATATATATATATATATATATATATATATATATATGCTTAAAAATCAAGAAAAATGTTTCAACTTGCATCTTCATCGTAGAGAGGTAGATAGAAAAATAGATCGATTATGCTATTGTAGCATACCAATGTTGATGAAAAATGAAAGAAGATAGATTGGCTATCCAACATTAAGGTTTGTGCTACATGTTACAATTTGTGGCAGAAAATGAGATGTTCACAATGTACCTGATGGAATGACCTGGATATTGACAGTATTTGAAGAAATGATGTTAACTTCATTTGACACTTGACAGTAATAGCTTCCAAAATCTTCAAGACCAATGCATTCAAAATGCAAGTCCTTTTCAATTCCAGTCTCTACTTCACCATATCCAACTTTGAACCATTGAAAAGAAGGCTTTGGAAATCCTTTTGCTCCACACGTCAAAACAAAATTGTCCCCTTCAAGCACAGATGCTGATTCTGGTTGCATGATAATCTCGACTGGTTCTAAAGGAAAGATTTCCTACTCAATGCTAGGGAATAAGTAAATGTGCAGGGAATCTTGAAACTATTTCATGAGCAGTATCCTGCAAACCATCTTTTATTTCAGGAACTTATGCACTATGGAACAACTTCCCTTCTACCTTCTTTCCAGATTCCTACATTAGCCTTCTCATATACATATAGACCTACATACATATAATTATATCTATTCCGTAAGTTTATCGATAATAGAAACTGGACAGTAAGCGAAAAAACACGACAATACTTTTGAGTCTGCAAGGCATTTTTTTTTAAATGCTCAGAATCCATCCGCAGGTGTTAAATAGAATAAGACTCAGCCGTTTAAATGAGTAAAAGCAAATTGGATTGAGTTCAACCCAGATTGAAATGTAAGAGCCTTTCTTGTGATCACATGAGTTTTCAACCCGGGACAAACTTCCTAAAGCCTGGTTTCCATATAATCATAATAGTAGGCGACCCGTCGCCGATCTAGATCAGCGACGGATCGGGGAACAGTGGGACTGATATGAGTATGGATTATAGGATAGATATGGTTATAACAAACTACAAAACCACCCATGCATTGCCGCCACAAAAAGGAAAGGTAAAGCTTACCACACGTTTGAGTTTAGCATTGTTAAATTGTTTAGCCCCATGAGTAAAATTGAAGCCTTAGATTTAAATTGAAGCAAGTAGTGGTAATATACAAACAAATATTTCTAAAAAGTTCAAAATTTGACATATTTATTTTCATGCCCAAGCCTACAGTCTTTTAAAGAATTTCAGGCCCCAATAAAATTATCCTAAAAATTTTCAGACCCTCCTCATTTTCTTCCGCCCCGGTCGCTGCAATAATTTATGACTGCTCCCTAATGCAACTTTAAGGAAGTTTTACTTTTCAGGCAAATTGAAAGAATCTGACGTTAGTGCAATCCACAAAAATGATGATAAATGCCAAAAAGTAAATTACAGACCTATCAGTGTTCTACTAGGCAAGCCCAAAATATTTGAGCGTATCCTGAGTAAACAAATAACTCAATACCTGGTAGGTATTCTATTTCCTTTGCTGTCTGGATTCAGACAAGGATATAACACGAAATTTGTTTCGAGTAACTGAAATTTGGAAAAAGGTGCCTTGATATGTCCGGTACAATAGGGACCATTCTAACGGATTTATCAAAAGCATATGATTGCATACCCCAACATCTGCTTATCACAAAGATAGAGGCTTATGGGTATTACAGAAAAGCACTAAAATTAATTTACAGCAAAGCGTAAAAATGGGCTTCATTTACAATTCATCAAGGCATATTTCGACTGGAATACCACTGGAATCTGTTCTTGGGCGCGTGCTCTTCAACATCTTAATAAACGACCTTTCCTTCATAGAAATGGAGTCAGAGGTATGCAATACCACTGATGACACTTCAATTTATGCATGTGATGCATCTATAGACGCCATATTACGACCATTTCCCTTATTATGCCCAATTTTCATATCTTACTCTAATGTGGCTATTTTGTAGCAAAGGAGCATGCAATGGAATTGATATGACTCACAAGAGTGCACTGAGAACCAATTATGGCGACTATGAATCTGCATTTGAAGAATTGAAAGAAAGAGACAAATCGAAGACAACACACAAAAGAACCTACAAATGCATTTTGGTTGTGGATGGATGAGGTCGGAAGGCAAAGATAATCCACTTTCAATTCAAAACATATGGCGCCCCACGTTGGACGCCATATGTTGCAAATTGATGAGGTCAAAAGGCAATGAGAATCCTCCACTTTCAAATATGTACAAAACTACTATATATTCAATACAATTATACTATGATCATATCTGCGAGTCATTTCATCTCCGAAGTGCTCCTCTAACTCCTACTACAGGATGCGAGCAAAATACTTAAATCTAGATAATGCCCGGGGCCTGATGATAGCTATTACCGCTGGCCAATGACAGGTCTTTACAACACTTATGGTAGACGTCTATAAAAAAATCAGCCATCCAAACCCAGAATACAAGTGGAAATTCTTTACCAAAAGAACTGTCCTCTACAATCTTTGTAGTAATGATTAATGTAAGATCCCTTCCATGAATTCTCAGCGTTACAGAATAAGCTCGCTGTCACTTAGAAGGAGTCTTATGAAATAAAATAAGTAATGAGATAAAATTAGCAACTTCCATCATAAATTTCAAAAGACATATGATACTGGGATGGCAACAATTGTACGTGCCACATCTGCACATGTTAGTTTGTATTTTCATCAGTCCTGTCCTTTATTTCTGCCTGTTATTGTAAAAGCTATGTATTGTAAATAGCTTATTCTAATTAACTATTTAAACCAGAAATAAAGAGAAAACAAATAGTAAAAAAGTTCTCAAAATGAATATGAATCTTAATCTTATATGGAAACATGGTTTCTCACACATAGCCGATGTCTGCGATGGATCGCAGATCAGTCCCCGATCTCTCTCTCAAAAAAACTGAACTAGGTTTAACTTATTTAGGTATCGCCGACCTGTCTTCAATCGCTGCGATACAGATTTTTTTATATGTGTTAGCCTGCCACGTCTTCGGTATATAAGAGTTCGAGTCATAAAAGACAACGATTCGCTTTAGTTAATCTTTAGCTAACTCAAAAATGACATAGAGGAATTCAGAATCCAACACATGCAATTGCTACCATTTTTCCTCTGAACACGCGAGCCAGTTACCATGGTTAGTTACCAGACCTGATCATTGGCTGCGCAGTGGGACCTATCAGGCAGCCTGATATCCGGTGTAGGCCCTTGCGAGGAGGAGTTGGAATTACCACTAAAATAATTAAATATGTTTCTGGTGTCCTTCACATACGAAACATGATTTTTCTGATCAGGGATGTCGCCGACGATAGCAACATACCACGTGATATTTCAAATCAATGCAAAAATGCATTTTGTGCATTTGCAGAGTACGTTCTGTATATTGGCGTTTAAAGATCGTCCACTGTTTTACAATTACATAGAAACACTCAGTAGAAATTGATCTGGGACAGCTCGCAGATCGATTGGGATGCCATTTGACTCTTTGAAAACTGCTACACACATCTCTGCGCATATCTTAACTCAGGGTGAAAAGGAAGCACTTAAGTTTGGTATATCACATTCTATTTTCCCCCTTATATCAATAAAATAGATATTTATGCTTCTTTTGAATCCAATTATCAATCTGTGAAAAGCCATTTGGTTGATAAGAGGAATGACTGTAAACTCTGGGCAGATCTTTCTGACATTACTCGGTTGCATATTAATTCATTTCAACCTCCGAATAAAGATATTCACACTCATAACGCCTAAGCAAAAATAAGGAAATTGCTATTCTTAAGTCAGATAAAGGTAATGATACGCATAAATTTAAAGAAGTTACAAACGACCCTGATATAAACAGAGAAGGTAACTTACAACGTTTTCTTCGGGATCTCAACAAAGGATAAAGTTGACACACACGCACACGCACACGCACACGCACACGCACACGCACACGCACACTCACGCGCACTATTTTACTTTGTCAAAGAACTCAACACAATCGATCTTTCTAATAACTAAATAGTTTCTTTCGATGTTGTTAGCCTATTTACTAATATTTCCCCCAAATAGACTATTGATTTTGCAGTTTCTTACATTACAGAGGGAAACAATAGCCTCATCTCCACAACTGACCTTACCAAAATGTTCTGAATTGTTACTTTTCGAACTCATTTTCTATTTAATGGTAACGTGTTTGATCGAATAAATGGCGATAATATGGGCTCCCATTTGGCACCTTTGTTGCCTAGTCATTTCTCAGGACATTATGAAAATATCTGGCTTAACATGTATCACATTCCTTCTGTTCATTTCTATCGACAATATTTTGATGAAAACGTCCATGCCTCAACACTGAGAATAAATTGTTATTATTTTTTGAATTTTTATTTATAACGATCCATCTTGTCTTCAGATTTCAGTTTAACGCAAAAAGACTTTTACTAGATTGATTACCAACTTCTTCAGCTTTAATTCTTTTTCTTACAAAGTTGGGCTTGTCCACACATTAGTGGATAGAACTTACAAAATCAATGATTATCTTCTTTGATGAAACAAGGATGCTAACAAGCTCAAAGGTACATTAATGCTAAATTCTGCCTGAACAAAAAGGTTGATTTTCTCACAATAAGAAAATTTTCCAGTTACGATAAAGAAAGGCTCTCGGACGATTTTCAGTTAATCGACTGGGCAGATGTTTTTATTGGCGGTAACAACGACCCCGCTCGTATGGCAGATACCTTTTCTCACGTTTTTAGCTCTGTTCTGGATGTTCACGCTCTCATAAAGTGCAAGAGTGTAACCAAAGGTCCAAAATTTGCATGTAGTATAGACCAAAACCCAGACGATGACCCTTTTAAATATTTGGAAGAGAACAATGAAAATTCGTGGAAATTTCAATTCAAACAGGTTGACACTAACTATGTTAAGACAGCTTTCATGGTTTTAAAAATTCAAAATCGCCTGGGCCTGAAAAAATTCCTACGAAACTTCTGAAAGATATAATCGATTATATACGCCACACACTGGCAATGGTATTCAATGCGTCTCTGCAGAAAGAGAATTTTGCAGGCAAATGGAAACTAGCGCGCGTACAAAAGTACGATTTATCAAATTATACGCTAATATTGGTTCTCTCTCGGTGTTCTCTAGGCTAGTTGAGAAGTTATTGCATGACCAGCTCTTTAAAGTTTTAAAACAAATGATTTATTCTGGAAAATTAATTCGCTCTTTGGAAATTATATAGTACGAAAACTTACATGTTCAGTATCATGGATGCCTACAGGTAGAATCTGGAACAGCTTGGTGTCAAATAAATAATCACAGGGAACCAAATGAATGAAAAATTTTAAGTTCATTGTTGTTTTTCTCATTGTATTTGTTACTAAGCTATCTCAGGTTCTACCTGCTTGTATTTTTGATGTAAAGAAAAGTGTTCGAGTTTTAAGTCTCATCCAAGGTGGGGACTAGATGAACAAGTGTCCTTTCCTGCCTTGGATGAGACAATAGAATGTACTCTGAGTGATCTAAAAGAAATTGAAGTAAACAATAAGATAGAAAGGGTTACCAAAACTAAGTATCTCAGTGTCAATAAGAACTAAAACCTTAGCTGATTGATCAGTACAAAAAAGTTAAAGCTAAGCCTTTAAGTCGCCTCTCTACACTTTGGAAGTTAAAAGAAGTTCTCCTCTAGTCAAAGGTAGACAAAGTCTATAGAGCACAGAGCGAAAGATATCTACGGTATGGTAATACTAAATGGGCATGTATCTCAGATATACAACTAAGCATTCTCCAGAAAGTACAATAAAAGGCAGAAGCTTTGATCGGAAGAGCAGAGTACAAGGATGCATGTGTCTGTGACTGTATGCCTGTCAAAGAAATGATAAAATATGACCGGATAGCTATGACAAAATTCTTCATGGAAGCTGTCATGTCAGTTACAAAATAAATTAACCACGAGGTCCTAGATTTCAAGCTATTCAACATGGAATATGCAGAAGCTACATGTGACTAAACTTCGATTAGAATTTAGCATAGAAGAGTTTCCAATGCACAGGAGTAACGGCGTGGAATGAGATCCCACAACAGCATAGAGAATTGCTTTCTCTACACTACTCCAAAAAGGTAAAATAGTTCCTAACAGGCTGAGGTGGGTGGGAACTCTTGGGTCACTCTGTCCTGGCTGTGTTCTGGGGTTGGTGCCCATTAGTCTTGATATGGTTAGCTTAGACTAAGCGTGGATCGAGGGGTGCCGTCTCTCTGGATGTTGTTGAGTTATGCGGGACTGGATGTATTCATCTGCCTCGATGGCAATTAAAGCACGACCCCTAGGAAGCGCAGTCAATTACATTCATTAATATGATTTTACAACTTATTACTGCTGTAGTTTACATTATTATTTTTACCAGCTGATATGGTACTGTGCCTAATTGTTTGTATACGATATATCGATATATGAAATATTCAGAAGGAATCAATTTCGTGATCATTTAACAAATAAGGTAGTTAGAACACAGCTTGATAAATATGATATACTTCTGTTACTACCGTAAGTTCTATATCTTCCTTTTCAATTTTTGCCCAGTGAAAAATTCGTACATTAATCAAAATATATTGCAATAATCCTAAAATTAAATTAGCATTTCTTCCTTCAAGATTAAAAGATTGATTAAAGTAAGATTCTGAACCCAGGCCGTTTCGTTCTTGAGTTGTTTAGAAGGTTACTTGTGTATGACGTAAATTCCGTATATGTTGGTGAAAAATGTCGACATATATTAGGTGCTGTTTTGAATTAGGGCTGCCATTTTGTCCGTCCAACAGAATTTGTGTGCTATTCTGCGAGCTTTCAGGCATTAGTTTTTTGCGAATAACAAAAACAAGTCTTGTAATATGAAGTAAAGTTTCAAGATACAAAAGGAAGTTTTTGAAACATCCAAACTTTCGCACAATAATTTTCATTAGACAGATCTGTTGGACGGACAAAATGTTACCCTAATTCGAAACAGCGCCATCAACACGAATACGTGTGTATCTTTCAACAGATAAAGGCTCTCATATACCTGAAAACTTACAAAGTCCTAACACCTGTAAAAGTGCTTGTAGTGACAGCTGTTTCTAAGTTAGA
Organism: Mastigias papua; assembly: GCA_964019165.1. NCBI lineage: Eukaryota > Metazoa > Cnidaria > Scyphozoa > Rhizostomeae > Mastigiidae > Mastigias > Mastigias papua. Next base: position 106,683 of record OZ025282.1, on the reverse strand, counting down.
TTCAGCAAAAACACACTACAAACTAAAACTCAAAGATGTTTTGCATATTATGTCGGAAGGATTCACCTCAATCAAACCAGCAAACTTCAGCAACCAGCATCCAAGATGGATTAAGTATAATCCGTAACATGGCTTGCAAACTTAAATCACTAATCGCTTTGTGAAGTTCATCTTTCATTTATTATTGTCGAGGAACTTTGGCAATATCATTTGACTCACCAGCACAATATTGACCAATCATCTACGCAAACTGAAGGGAGTCTCCAAGAAAGTACGAAAAGCTGAACTCGATCAACTTTATAAAGAAATCAAAGCGGCTCTAACATCCAAAGATATACTCCTAGTAGAGAAAGCCATCAAACGGAATCCAAGATGAAGTAAGAAAGACGACTGTGATTCACGAAAAGAAACTAAAAAGTCTAATAATGAAAGACGTTCTGCCCTTTTCTGTAACAGATACAATTTCGCAACATTTCATATCGGACAAAAAAGAAGCCTTAAAAATAGTTTCAAGCAATCTATCGTCCCACCAAGAATCTCTAAGTCTGATATTTATATATGCTTTGAAATGATTCATCGGTCTATGCCTGGAAAGATGGTAGATTCTAAATATGCCTCTAAGCTGATATCTGGCCTGTCATATCTGATCCACCCTATGTTTTTTCCCATTGTGTTTCTGTAAGTGATATGAAGACTATGACACTCGTTAGAGTATGAAACGTCAGATTGCTATCCAAAGGTGAACCGAAATATATAGCCAGATGAGGATACAAGTGATATGATGAATAATGAGTCAAGTTGACACTATGATTGGCCAATGGGCACCTATTCACCATTGTTTAATTGAACAGTCCAAATGAGAAAATGAACTCCTTTTGCTTACATAAGACTGGGTTGTGAGTCTCCATGTAAACATAAAGGATTCTTACAGGAAATTCTGTGGCTATAGTACACAAAGATTATAGAGAAGGTATTATGGGCAATCTACGGAATACCAGCAAACTAAAGAAATTATGGGAAGATCCCACTCGTAATAGGGAAAGTAAACTCAGCTTTCTGAGTTTTTCTCAGAAAACGTCAGAACATATGCACAGTAGATGGTCAAACTAACAGGAAGATATACCAAATACGATCACAACCTGCTAGGATCCATGAGCTTCCCCAAATCTACAAACTCAAAGTACCCAATACCAAGCCTGCTTTCCGACCTGCAATTTCTTCCATCCACACATACAACTATGAGATCAGTAAACTTCTTAGTACCATCTTACAACCATGCATACCACATGAGTACGCTTCTACCGATGCATTCTCTTTCATCTCTGAGCTTCATACAATTCATGCCTACAGAAAAATTTGTGGTCTCTTTTGATGGTAATAGTCTGTTCACTAACATACCACTTATTGAATCCATTGATGTTTAAGCTTTCGTTTTCGTCTCGAAAGCAAACATTCCTTTCCCTCCTGCTTAATCTCTTCTTCCTAATTCAAACAAATACTTGCTGATGTAAAATAACTTAAACTTAAATAAAATACGATACACGGGAATAAATCTTCAAGAAGTTCCCACATTTCTATACTTCAAGGTTCATAACATTGGATCTGCATAAACTCACAAATAACAGGATACTCTGAATTATACAAAAAAAAGCGTTGAACCATTTGCCAACGGGAGTCACTCTCCCAATATAAAGAATAAAAAGTCTGGTTTTGAAACTAAAGCTCACAACTAAACAGTGCTTATTTGACATATCAATTGCGCTGGGTCGTGATACAAGAAAAGAAAATGTAAGAAATCCGCATTAGGACTTCAACGGTCCATTTTTTCCGAAAATCGAAGTTTGCATATCGCATGCCATTCTGCACTCAATAGCTCTTATGGCGCAAGATACATCGCACAAGAACTATTTTCTTCAAGGATAAGGTTGATAATATTGAAGGGTGTATCACTTGCAGAAGAATGTTCCAGATTTTTGTAACGTTTGGCTATCTTTTACTCTGAATCTATGATTTTTATCATTTTGTCTAAATTTTAATGTGATTTTTACTGTGTGAATTTGTTGCAATTTTTTTGATTTTTTGTAATTTGTGCGATTATCAGTGATTTTCTTCACAAAATGCATGAGACTTTTCCAAGTGATATGCCCCTCAAATTTTACATAATATAGACAGTTATATATTCATGCACATATATGATACAACAAAGAATAAGTGAAGTCATAGTATGCATACCAGTAGGTTTAAGCAAAAGCAGTGCCTCTTGATGATTCAACTTTGCAAGGTAACCTATCAGTTCCCTAACAGTGATTAACTGGTAGCCTAAATCTCGTAATAACTCCTCGGCAGGACTTCCATTGTTGCGTCCAACGTTTCTAAGCGTCTCCACCTGGATAAATAGCAAAAATAGAAAATGAAGTTCATGCTTTAAATATCCTTTTTCAACTGGAAAAAAATTCTTATTTGTCACCGTCAAATTCATATTTTCATTTTTTTCATTTTCATATGATTTAAGGAGGGTGGCCTTTCGTCGAATGATGGTTTTCAAGGGCCCTCCATTTAAATTTACAACAAAAAGATTAAAAACAAAGCTGATATACACTATCATTAAGAAACATACAGATATACAAAAGTAGCTTACAATTATTGAATGAGCAAAACAAGGAAGAACAGCAAAGCTTATTTCATTTTTGCTTTCATCATCATCATCATCATTATTATTATCTATACAAGAATACCTCTTCAGCTAAAATCCAAATATAACGTTTCTATATTTTAATTAAAATGGTAAGTATAATTTTATTAAGTAACATGTATGAAATATGAAAAGATTTTTGGGCTGTTCTTCCAGAGGATAGTGCTTTAGTGTACTTGTTCTCAGCAATTTAGCTCGTCAGGTTCATTTCATTTTAAAATTCTTTAAGCAGGGTAAAGTATGCAGCTAAAACTGATTTTATACTGCCCTGCAAAAACATATATTTATATATAAAGAAACTAAATAATCTAACTACAGTCATATAAAAAGAAGAAATTACAATAAGAACTACAAAAAATAATACAATAGAAAAGAAAATTAAAAAGTAATGGAGTTAACGATAGGATTCCTTACTGATTTCGTACGCATTTTTCAACTGAAATTGAGTTTGCGCATTATTGGCATCAATACTCAGATTGTTCCAGAGTCGTGCTCCTCTATAAGAGAAGTATTTCTGACGACTGGAAGTTTTTAGAAGAGGCAATTTAAGATCAGTCTTAGTCGTTCGAAGCTCGCTAACGGTATTTTGAGACAACCTTTCGAACAAACTCGTAAGGTAACTGGGTGCCTCACTATTTATTGACAGATACACCATCATGGCAGTTTCAATACTAATAAGTTCCCTTGTAGGTTGCCATCCTAGTTTTTCCACAAATGGCTGAGACGGCGCATCGTAAGGGCTATTTGTAGCTATCCTAGCAGCGCGATTTTGTAGTTTCTGTAGTTAATTCAGCGAGGTAGCACTGCAGACTCCCCACCCCGAACAGCAGAATCTGAAGTGTGGTTCAACAATGCTTCTATACATTGACTGAACTGTAGTTAGAGGAAGATATCATTTTCCATAGTGTAGTATTCCTATTCCTTTTGATATTTTTTTGATCAAAGCAGAAATATGCTCCTCCCAACTTAGAAATTGGCCAACTACAATCTCTAAGTACTTAGTGTGTTTCATCTTCGACAGTGGTTCCTCATCGATGACGATTTGTAAATTTGTGTTTCAGAATTTTCAATTTCCTTCAACTTTTTTCTACCCCCTATAAGGATAGTTTGTGTTTTGGTGACATTGAGGGATAGTTTATTTGATTCCATCCAGGTCTTTAAACAGAGGTCATAATTTACATTTTTGTTAATGTCTTGGATCGAGTCCGACGAAAATGAGATGCAGGTGTCATCAGCAACATGTTTACCTCAGAGTAATCTAAAGATAGGCGTGGGTCATTAATGTAAACTAAAAAGATAAGGGGCCATAAGCATGACCCTTGAGGAATACCACATGGTTTGTCCTCCAGCAGCGTCCCTAGTCTTTTATTCCATATAAATAACTCTTCTTGAGCAGAATCTCATGATTTACTGTGTCGAAGGCCTTTTTTAGATCTATAAATGTAAGTGAGTAGGTCTGTGTTGTGGTTTGGTCTCGTGTACCGGTTAGCAGATTATCTCTGAGTGTTTGAATGCTCGCATATATAATGTATAAATAATTAAAGAATATAGATAAATGTAAGTATGTGTATATGTACAACACAAAGTCAGATATTTAATACTCTCAAACTTGGTAATTCTCCTGATCTTGGGGCGCATATACACGCGAGCTTTAAACTGTCCTTAAACGGTACCGTGCAGCGCAAGTAGTTGTAAATTCCTGACCGTCTGTCCCTAGTTTCCTCATCAAAATGAGTAACAATTGTCAATTATTCTAATACATGTTGACTGATCATAACATAGCGTTTTAAAGATTCTCCGCTGCAGTTCCCTATACATCTTGTTGTACAAGGTCGTTGCCTGCTGATGCTAATTCCTGATGACAGGGATTAACGAGAAAACAATGTTGCCTTAAAATAAGGGCAGCTCGAGAGCAGCCCTTATTTTATTGGCCGGTCCTTTTCATCCTTACGTGTGAAAGGAATAAGGTGGACTCCGCAAAATGAACCATATACACTAGGACCCAAAGCGCTAATGGCCTTAATCCTTACAAAAATGTCCTTTATTTCGCTCGTGTATATGGGCCCTTGGCTTCTCTCGATCACTTTCCGCTCTCTCTCTCTAAACTCTCTTCCGCTCCTCAACCCCTCTCGCTCTCCCGCTGACTCCCGCAGCTCTCTAACAATAACAAGGCTACCTATTACAATACTATTTTAACACAACCATGGTTGGTAAATAATGATATGTAAAGGTATACAACTATAACAACCACAATATCTGCTTTTAGTTCTTTTTTGAAGCGCCAAAGTCTTGGATTTCTCTAATATCAGCTGGGATATCGTTCCAAGCCTTTAAAGCAGAGTAGTAAAATCCTTCCTTGGCATGTTCAGTTATGACCTATGGGATCTGGAGATCCTTAAGCTGAGTTCTTAAATAGTAATTTAAGGTATGGAAATATTTCTTTCGATGGACTCCATGTAAATGACGGTGGAGTCAAAGTGCTCGCATCTAATTTTAGTAAGTACGTAAGGTATTGCTAGGGGTATATGGGAATTATTGATAAAACGCCAAACATAAGCAACAAGCAAAGAAAGGGATTAAAAATATCACAGCTTAACATAGTGTCTCTACGAAAGCATAAAATAGAAGTAGAGCAACTAATGCATGAATACCAACTAGATATGCTCGGTCTTAACGAAACTAGATTGCATAGAGACATTAATGACCAGGAAGTATCTATTGAAGGCTTTGAAATACACAGATATGATAGGGACACTTCAGGGGGTGGTGTAGCTATTTATGTAAAAAGCACCCTTTCCCATCATCGAAGGGATGATATAGTGGACCCTAATCTTGAAATCGTTGGGATCGAGATAACCCCCAAACAAGCTAAGAGTTTTTTAGTCTTGTGTTGGTACCGCAGGCCCACTGATGGCACAGACACTCCTACTTTTGATGCTCTTCCTAGGCTCATAAAAAAATTAGATACAGAGGGCAAAGAAATGATCTTAATAGGAGATACCAATTGTGACTATAAAAAGCCAAAAGATAGTAACACGAGAAAACTAAAATTTATTTACTCGGGCTATCAGTTTGAGCAACTCATCAAGGATTTTACAAGGGTTTCCATGACCACCAGTTCTACAGGTGATACTAGAGTCACCAAATCATTAATAGATCACCTTTCTTCAAACAGACCCAACAATTTCTGTAATGTATCTGTTGTAAAAATCGGAATTACAGACCACTATATGACATACGGTATTAGGAAATTAAACGCCAGAATTCATGTCAGAAACGTGAAATTTAAGACAGAGTCGCGCAGTTTGAAAAATTATGACCGAGACTCTTTCCTTAGTGACTTGCGTAGTATTGACTGGGAGATGGTTACGTCATGTGCATCGGAAGAGCCTAATAAGATGGCTAGCAGTTTCTACGATCTCTTTCTCGCTGTCTTGGATGTGCATGCCCCGTTGAAAAGAAGGACCAGTAAGACGAGACATGCACATGCACCTTGGATTTCTCCAAACATCAAAAATTTGATGTGCGAGAGAGAACGTATTAAGAGAAAAGCTGAAAGAGATCCGGCACTGTGGCCAAGATATAAGCAGCTTCGAAACAGAGTAACTTCTCAACTCAAAAAAGCTGCTGTATCATACTACAGTAACATGATAGATGACAATTCAAATAATCCGAAGGGAATGTGGAAAATAATAAATAAGATATTAGACAAACGTTCAAATTATAGTCCACCTTTGTTAATTATCCATGAAGGTCAACGTGTTGAGTAGCCTGCTGAAATTGCAGAGGCCTTTAACAGGCATTTTACTTCCATAGGCCCAAAACTAGCCGAAAATATTGAAACCAAAGATTGCGATGACCCTCTGAAGTACCTACCCAGCGAGGGACTGCCGGTTGAAACTAGTTTTGAATTCCAAAGGGTTGATCCTAAAATAATCGAAAATGAGATCAATAAGTTGAAATGCTCTAAAGCTGCAGGGCACGATAAGATCCCAGTTAAACTAGTGAAAGACGCTGCTGATATCTTATCTAAGCCACTAGCAGCTATTTTCAATTCCTCTCTTGAAAGCGGTGTTTTCCCGAACATATGGAAAATAGCCAGGGTAACATCAGTCTTTAAGACCGGATCGACAACTGATTTGAACAACTACCGGCCAATATCCATACTCTCGGTATTCTCCCAGCTAATCGAGAAAATCGCACATGACCAATTCTCCACGTTTCTGAAGGAAAAAAGCATGCTTTCAAAATGCCAGCATGCTTTTCGTAAGCTGCACAACACGTTGACCTCCCTACTTAATGTCACTGACTCATGGTTTTTAAATGCCGATAAACGAAAGATAAATATTAGCATCTTCCTAGACCTAAAAAGGCATTTGATACTGTGGATCACAAAATTCTGCTCTCTAAGTTATCAAAGTATGGGATAAGAGGAAGCTCTCATCAATGGTTCACATCATACCTAACTGATAGGATACAATACTGTCAAATCAGTGGTTCCAGTTCACAACAAAAAAAGGTTCAGTGTGGCATTCCCCAGGGTTCGTGCCTTGGGCCCATCCTTTTCATCCTATACGTACATGACTTTGAGCGATGCTTCCAGAAAAGCTCAACAAATATGTATGCAGACGACACTAGCATAACATGCTCTGCAAAAGACATTGAGGAACTCTGCAATGACCTAAAAACTGAGGGTAAGAACATTGCAGAGTGGATGCGGCAAAATAAGCTTAGTCTGAACACCAGTAAAACTGAATATATGGTCATAGGTAATAAAAGACGAGTTAACAATATCCAGGAGGAGATAAACGTCGAAATAAATGGAGAAAATATCCAACGAGTGCATGAAGTAAAATATCTAGGAGTCACTATCGACGAAAACCTATCTTGGAACAAGCAGTATAAGAAACTTAAGTGTAAACTCAAAAGTGGTCTTTATTCATTGAGAAAACTTAAAAACATAATTCCACAATCGAAATTGGACCAAGTTTACAGGGCACTTTTCCAGAGCCATCTAAGATATGGTAATGAATTATGGGGAAGTCTGTCCACTACAAAGCTTGAACATCTTCAGCGTCTTCAAGACAGGGCTCGAACATTAATTGAAAGGGCAAAATTTGAGGACGGTTGGATCTGTAAATGGCTTTCAGTTTCGAACCTAATCAAATATGACAGGGCCATAATGACATATAAAATGATGAATGGTCTTTACCCTGTTAGCCTTAGAGGTCGATTTATCACTAGGTCAGAGATATCTAGTTATTCAACAAGGAATCAGCTTGATATTGACATCCCTAGGCAAAATTTGGAGTTCACAAAGGGAAGTTTCTTTCACTCTGGTGCCAGAACATGGAATGAGATTCCAATAAACATAAGAATGTGCCCCACAATTTCCATGTTTAAAAGAAACTTGAAGGGATTCCTACAAAGTTAATAAATTCCCAAAAAAAACACGGTCCCTAGGTAGAACAGCTACATCCTCATTTTGAATAAAGTTAATTTGCAGTAGAAGTATTGTTATTTATTATTTTATGTTATTTATAGTATAGCTGATAGGGATTTGTGTATAAATAATTTGAAATGAAAAAAATTAAAATGAATGAAATGAGTTCACACTGGACGCGGCGGGGCGCGGTGCGGCGCGGCACCTAGCGTCACCAAGCGTCGCGTCACGCCTTTTTTCCCTTGTTCACATTGAAAGCGTCATGACGCGTGTATTTATAAACATTAGTGACATGGCCTCCATTCCCGACGACGTACTTGTTGCTCTTGCTTTACAAAATCAAGCCATTGCATTACTATTAGCTAGAAAGCATAAACGTCGATCTATTTGGGTAAGGAAACTATGGAAAGAACGTGAGCGTCAGGGACAACACGCCAATCTGATTCAAGAAATGACGCTACAAGATCGTACAATGTATTTCAACTACATGCGTATGCTACCGTCAACTTTCAATGATTTGCTTCGCCTCGTTGGTCCATCGCTAACCAAAAGAACCACTAATTTTCGCAAACCACTTTCACCTGAGTTGAGGATTGCTGTTGCTTTGAGAAATCTTGCAACAGGAGAGTCACAAGCTTCTCTTTCCTACAATTATCGCATTGGGAGATCTACTTTATGCGATATACTGAATGAAGTGCCAGAGAAAATATGGAGTGCATTGAGTCCAGTGGCTGTTAAAGTACCAAGCTCATCCGAAGAGTGGAAGAGACTTTCTGATGATTTTTGGAATTTGTGGGGCTTTCCACTTTTCTTAGGTGCTATTGACGGGAAACATTGCGTTATTCAATGCCCCCCAAACTCTGGTAGTGCCTTCTACAACTACAAAGGTACATTTAGAATTGTGATGATGGCAGTTGCTGATGCTAGCTATATGTTCACTTTCATTGACATTGGTGATTTCGGACGTCAAAATGATTCAAGCATTTTTAACAATTCCCCATTTGGGGAAGCACTGAATAAAGGCTTGTTGAATATACCAAATGAAGGTCAACTGCCAAATACGGATCAGATTGGTTACGAAACTAAAGCCTACAACTGAACAGTGCTAATTTGACGTATCAATTGCATATTGCTACCGTATTATTATTATTATATAGTAAATGTTCCTTTCGATTCCTGCTTTCTTACTGATAAAACCGAGTTCATTCCAAGTACTTAAGGTTCTCATCAGGGTGGTATAGTTTACTTGATGGACAAAATCCTCCTCAGAATATGAGCAGTCCCAAGGTGGACACACTTTTGAGTCTCTTGAATTGATATGTTTCCCGAAACATAAATATATACAAGAAAAACATATTACAAAGTTAATATCAATTTACAAAGTTCATAATAAAAATGGTGTAAAACTATAAAAAACCGAGCCGAGGAATGAACTGCCTGCATAGTCTGCAGTCGCATCCTTCATTTTTCCAATATTTGATTTTATTCTTAAATTGTTGAACAGAATTTGAATCCTTAATTTCCTGTGGAAGGGATTGCCAAATACGCTGCCCTCTGTATCTGATTGTTTCAGTACCATGATTGACTGTATGTGTCATAGGAAGTAAAAATTTATTGGTATTCCTCAAATTATATACCGTGGAGTTTTATATAGCATGTGGTGGGTAACTAATATAGAGAAGAAATAATAAAGACCCTAAGCAAAACCCCTGAGGTACTCCAATATTAATGCCCATTAGTTCTGATTCAGCTCTATTTATATTATAGAGGCAGAAAGCAACCTCTGAAAAGACAGGGGGCTGCTAGCTTTGAAAAGACAGGAGGGCAAGCAAAAGTGCCATCTCAGAAAGATCACTAAGTATCCCATTTTATTCTTTAAAGCTTTTCGCGAAAGCACTGATGTAACAAATGTACTGTATTACATAGGAGAATCTAAAATCTGTTGAAAGGGATCTTGTTACTTTCACATAGCTATTTGTAATAATTGTCTCAACACAAAAAAGAACTGAATTACGTGGTTATTGGGATTCCTAAATCTAATTTGTCTTCAAAGGATGCGTCTTTAAAAACACATTTTTCCTCAAGCGTTCTAGAACAACTGTCACCAAATGGCCATTTGACCTTTGCTGGTGGGTAGTATGATATTTGGTAGATCTATGCTTTCTGAACCAAAGTCAAAGGAGTTACCTAAATAATTTTCCTAGGGGCTAAGCCCCGGAATTTCGCCAATTGTTCTCTCCTCCTCTGCATATGCTCCAGTCACACTTCTAAGAGCGCAAGGGATCGCATCCTAGACTCATTCTACCTATTTTCTTTGCAGGCTCCCTATTATCCTCAGCAACTTGGTCGACCCTTGTTCTACCACTTGATAGTAAAGGACAATGAATGGCTACACCTAATAAGAGTCCCTTTCATAAAGCAGCATCCCTAATAAAAACTATCAGTCAACCCTTCCATGCTGCAGTAGAGAACAATCAATGCAGGGAACAGCCGTGCATCCTGACCGCTCTTTCTGTTCATTTGAGCAGAAAGTTTGCAGTTTCCAAAATTGTAAGTCCTCCTATGCCCATGCCTATATGTTCCGCAGGAATATTAGGCGGTAGACGAGTTATCTCATCATCCGGGAATAGTACCATCACTCTATCTATTAGTGTCTTTAGGTACTTTGAAATCATCATTTCTGGAGATTTCAATTTTCACAACTCAGATTGGCTTGCCTAGTCTTCAAATATTACTAACCCTGCTGGTTGTGATGGAGAGACCTTTGCCACTGTGAACGACTTGACTCAGTTGATCTCAGAACCCATACTTATCCCTGACTTCAAGAGAAAGGCAAATACCCCTGATCTGTTGCATACATCTAACCCAAACATTTATTCCAAAACTGCTGTAGATTCCCCTCTGGTTTACTCTGATCATTACCTCATCACCTTACAGCAAGATCACCTTACCTTCCATCAGGGTAAGTCTTTCTCTGCTCAAAAGGTCTTTCACTTCAGCTTAACAACACTGATTGTGACTCTCTTCAAACCTTCTACTCCTCATATCCCTGGTACTCTGGCTTCTCTAATGATCTTTCCCCTTTTGCCATTTTTATCATTAATGGAATTCTACTTGGTATGGATTTTTTCATTCCCTCTTCCTATAAACCTGGAAAGAAAAATTCTCCAAAATGGTTCAATTCACAGTGTGCTATAAAGCTGTGTGGAATAAAAGCTATCGCTACAAACAATGGAAGCTCCTTCAAACTCCACAATCTAGAGCTTTATCCCTTCCAGCCAGACTGGATCTCACTCCTTTGGTACATAGCCAAGATTGCCTCACAAACCTTTTGCTATTCTTCTTTTCCACATCTGAAAAACAAATCTGGCTCTTCTTCGTGTACTCCGCCATCTAAGGCCAACCTTTTGCATCTATCTTTGCTTCCAATCAGGACGACGAAGAACCCAAAACTCTTCTCTATCCTACTTCCTCCATCACAATGCCACCTATTACATTCTCTGCATGCAAGGCTCGTAAAACCCCTCTGCAGCTCAACACCTCTAAATCTAAAGGTCCTGATGGTATACCAGCTATAGTTCTCAAACCCTGTGCCCCCGAACTCGCCCCTGTTATCAACAGATTCTTTCAGCTTTCCTCCTTTATTAGTATATTTCCTTCTTCTTGGAAACTTGCCCGCGCTTTCCTTATCCCCCAGATAGGGGACAAGTCTGACCCTACAAATAATCGCTCAGTTGCAATCACTTCACGGATCTCTAGATTATGGAGACTATCATCACCAAACAACTACATAACATCCCTGAAAGAAACAACTTTCTTTCTGATCACCAGTTTGGCTTTAGACAAGCCAGATCTACTAGTGACCTTCTAGCTCATATTGTTTATGATTGGTCCTCTGCTCTAGAATCCTATGGTGAGAGCACAGTGATTTCTCTTGATATCAACAAAATCTTTGATCATGTCTGGCACAAAGGTCTCCCTGATAAACTATCAATGTTTGGTCTCCCACATACGCTCATTAAATGGATTGCTAACTTTCTTTCTGACAGATCATTTGCAATTAGGGTTAATGGTTTCCTCTCTGAGCCTCATTCTATCAAATCTGGTGTACCATTAAGGGCATTTACTTGCCGGGAACATCTTTGTATCCTGCAGACATCAATAACTACTTGATAGTAGCAAACTGCTTTTGCCAAGACGCGCTTTCCTGCTGGTTGTCACAGCAAGTGGCTTCGGCGCTTTCAATCGATCGAAAAAAGTTGGATGAACTTCTACTTTCTTTTGCAATTGCAAGCCCAGCACAAGAAATCAGCTAGTAAAAAATATGCATGCCCAGATTAAAATACCATCGCAAAAGGTTGAGCGTGTGACAAAAAGGATTGAATGGAAATCCACCTTGAGAGGCACTAATAGTAAGCCTGAACCTACTAACAAAGCTGTAGTTCAGTAACTGTGTTGAACAATGGTTCCTTTACCGTATTTTTTTATTTCATATTACACACGCTTCCTGTTCCTGTCTACGTATGACTTTGCTGAAAATGCTTTTGCTAGCTATGCTGCTTTTTCATGTGTTGAGTTAAGTTACTGTCTAATTCATATACATCCGTGGCTTCTAAGCTTTTCTCTATACAATGACCAAATTTTAATAAACAGTTCGGTTTAGAACAGCACCTCAGCAGACTCTTACCACGCCTGTCAGATATCACCAAGCCATTGAGTGAATTGACACAGAATGGCATACAGTGGTTCTGTGGTAAAGCCTCAAGGAGGAGCTGGTCATCCAATGTGATGTAAACATGGCTTGGCATGGTAACTTAACCTTGGTCACAGATTGGAGCTCACCTTTGTGAAATGAACAATAGAACCTATTAGTCATTTGTGACAATTACAGTAACTGCATAGAGGTTGCTAGGCTAGCTTCAGTAACATACAGCACCATCAAGGAGATGAAGGCAGAGTTTGGGCAGTACAGAATACCTGATGTTGTTAGGAAAGACAATGGGCCTCAGTGTGATTCAGCTGAGTTTTCAGTATTTGCCAAAACATGAATGCTCAGCCACATCACACCCTCAGTTTAACGGTAAAGCTTGAAATGCAATGAAAAGAGTCAAATTTATTTTCACCAAATGCCAGGGTCTAGCCAGTCAGTGTTTCTTGCCATGCTCAACTGGTTCAGCACACCAACAGAGGAAATTGGCAATAGCCTAGTCCAGCAATAAATGGAGAGCCATTGCAATAAACTCCTATCTGCAGCTGGTGCCCTCTTGAAACTGAGCTAGCCTACTGAGAGGAGAACACTCAAACTATAATGGGCAAGAGTCATAAGCAAAAACACTATTACAATCACCATGCCAAGCCACTGCAGCTCATAGTCTCAGGTGAGATAGTAAGGATTAGACTCCCTGGGGTGAAATCCCACATAGTTGGTACCTACCTTCATGGGCCAAGTCAGTCCTCAAAGTTACCATGTGAAAGTTGATGAGTCAGTCTAATGGTGCAATTGATTATATCTTATCACCACAAGTGAACCACCAAGTGTTGATATATCAGATAATACAGATAGTCAACCAACTGCACCACCAGCTCCATACATGCCAACATTCTCATATGAGGTTGCAAGAACTTAGCTGCATACATTATATGTTAACTTTCAAAAGTTGTGGCTAGTAGAAAATCTACTGGGTCACACCCTGTTGAAAAGACGGTTGGAGATTGCTTGGAGACACTTTTTTCTATATTTCTGCTCGTACTCTTATAGAGGCAAGTCTCAGGGGCGGCATCATGAGTACATATTTAGAAGGTCTGATAACTGCAGTTAGTGACGTAGGAGGATCCACCGTGGTTGGGTCCATCACATATTTAGTGTGAAGAGGCTGTCACTATATTCTGATGAGACTAATCAACACAGAAAAACAAACTCAATAAGACAGAAAAAAGTTGTCAAAGTAACAAAGGTAGCATAATAAGTGACAAAACATGACTGCCAATGCAACATTTATTAGCGAGACGAAAAATTACCGAGTGGTTCTGCAAAATTTGAGCTTACGACAGCATTTACACCCCCTAATTCGTCACGATCCTGTTCCCATAGCGTCCTTTATGCGATTGGCTGATCCATGGAAAATGACACGCTCAAATCGAAATTCTAGGTAAACATGCTATTCTTCATAATTAAATTCCCGTAGAATTTGTTATAATAAGGCCTTTTAACTATAAAGCATTATACTGCGGGAAGTTTTCTCTGATTTGATGGTTGCTTACGGGAGGTTACTCCTATGTGAAAATAGCGGGAGACTCCCGCACTTTGCGGGAGTGTTAGCATGTATGCAGCTCCCAAGCCAGATTCCCATGATTCCACCTGGTCCTTCAACACTGCCATCCCCACCACTACAAGCAGAACCAAATATGCACAGGTCAATGAGACAGCAGAAAGCTCAGGCTGCACTAAAGGACTTTGCTACAAATTCAACTATGGAATTTTTTATAGGAGGAAAGATGTCATGATACACCTGAGTTATTGTACACAATGAACTGAATGGACGCTTGCCATTGTATTTCAAATTGCTCCAAAAATTTCCATTAATTTAGTACAGCCATATGGTTCATAATCTTAGGTAAAATCAAATCCTCTGTAAATTCACCTGTTACACTGCTAACTGCCAGTGCTTCAGTCAGCAATCAGCATCAGCAATCAGTGCTTTTATCCAAAAGTCATAATTTGGTGGAAAACTTGATGTACTTTCCTCTTTCTAATGTTAATTATGAACAATCAGGCTTTATAAAACAAACAGTGAGATCATCAAAATAAATAGGCTAAATCTACCTGATCCCTTGAATACATTCCATCAGGTAACACAGCAACAAGAGCTTTCCAGTCCTTATCTCCTGGTATGTCTAAAAGTCTAGACAACTCCCTGTGTATTCGATATGGAAGCTTCCTGATCTGCAGTCTGGGATTCGGTCTATCCATTGTATTCATTTCCTATAAATAACAATATAGCAAACCATATATCTTGCTCAACACAGAGAATTCAATTTAAACAATAAAACTTCCTGTAAACTTCTCAGTAAATAAATAACTTACTTGCAACAATACACCGTTTAAACAGTGTGGCATTGCATATAAACTGTTTTGTTATATAAACCATACAATATCAATATATACCAGAGCTAAAAGAGAGCATATAAGGTGATGCAAAGAGTGCAAGAATTGTGAAGAAAAGAAGAATAGATGCTGCCAAATTATCCTTCAAATTTGGTGCCCATCTGAAGACCATATGGACAGGCTCTTGGAATTAGAAGAATTTGTTCAGATGAGAAGAAGTCCGGAAAGAGGTCCGAGGAATTAGGGAGTTGGTTAATAGATAGTCAGTTGGTTAGTAGATTGGGGTTAAAAGGAAGATTTTGTTAGGGAGCAGATAGTTTGAGCCAGTAGTTTAGACAGAGAAAGACTTTTTAACCAAGAAGGTGGGTGTAATGACAAGAGAAAGGACCAGGTTCCACTAGTAGTTACATTCCATCCAGCACTTAATGAGCTTTGGGGCATAGTTAAGACACTCCATACCACGTTGGAAGTGTCTGAAGAACACAGGATGGCCTTCAAAGAGCAGCCTCTTGTGATCTTCAGACGGGCACCAAATTTGAAGTATAATTTAGTTAGGGCTAAGCTTCCTAGTATTCAGACAGAAGGAGTTAGGGGTTATTTTAAGTGTGGTAAAGCACGATGTCAAGTTTGCAGTTATATGTCAGAGGGTAGCAGTTTTAGATGTAATGTTTCAGGTAGGGAGCATGATATAAATAGTAACTTTAATTGGGATTCTTCAGGGATAGTGTATTTATTAGGCTGTAAGGTATGTGGTAAGCAGTATGTAGGTAGCACCTTTACATCATTTAGAGCCAGGTTTAAGAATTATAAGTCATCTAGTAGAAAGTTCTCTAGTAGGGTAGCAGTGACGCAGGCAGAGCTTTTTAGACATTTTACAGAAACTAACCATGATGGATTTATAGAAGACGTTAGTTTTCAAAGTATAGATAAGGCATATGGAGTTTCTAGACATAAGGAGGGATTCTAGCAGTTTAGACAGAGTTTTAAGCCTGCGGGACTTAATGTTAGATATGTGGATCATTAGAAATCCCCTATGCACTTTCCCAGCATTTATTGCTTCTCCTGTCAATCCATTATGTGTACAAAAGATGATTCCAGCTTCCCTGCCATTGGTTCATTTCTTGGCGAATTCGTTAGGTAGTTGAACTGTTTCAACTCTCATACTTCCCTAGCAAATTCATCTATACGCTGAGAGAACAAAGGAAATTTCATTCCTAGATGAATTTGCTGAACAATTCACTCAAGTGGAAACTGTCCGTTAATACATTAAGAGGTATTAATAGGCAGGTCCCCCTTAGGTGATATCCATTGTGACCCCATTGTTGAGTAGGTAATTTAAGCAGGTCCAATGCCATTGTAAGCTTAGTACTGATGAAGATTTTAATCGAAAATATATTTTTGGTTGATTCTTTTTATGCAATTTATATATGTTGTGGATGCGGCTTAGAATCAATCTGTTTATATTTATATATATAAATATATGTACTGATGAAGATTCTAATCAAAACGTTTACTGACAGAAAAGTATATTTGTGTTTTATTCTATATATATATATATATATATATATATATATATATATATATATATATATATATATATATATGATAACATGCCTTATAATTATTAATTATATATATATATATATATATATATATATATATATATATATATATATATATATATATATATATATATATATATATATATATATATATATATAATGCTCTTGCCCGGAATGCGAGAGACCCTGGTTCGATCCCAGGTGGTGGCAAATTTTAATTTTCTCCTGGTTTTTCTGAGCATTATATCAACCTTTCCGTTTGCACCGAAAAAGGAGAAATCCTGGTTACTCGCTAGCTACTGATTGTATATATATATATATTTGAAACTTCATATATATATATATATAAATTCCAGTAATTTAGATACAACAGTAAACCTCTCTAATTGAAGGTAGTTTACAGTTGGCTACTTGTGGTACAATACACTAATATATCTATAATGTCAAAACATCTGGCGTAGTCCAATCTTGATCTCTTCTGCAAAATATATAATAAGTTGATCTGATAGCGATGGTGGATAGTTTTCTTAGGATATAATTCTGATGTGTATCGGTTATGTTCAGTTCTTTAAGCATTTTAATGAAATCGGTTGAAAGTGAAGAAAATACTCCTAAAGAGCTAATAGAAAGATTTATAAATGTAACTTTATTGAACTGATGTCGTAGTGTCATGATCAAGTCTTGATATTTCGTATCTTTACGTGTTATGTTATTAGCAAGGTTAGTTTCATAGCCAACAGTAAGTTCAAGAACATATAGACACTTGTTATGGACATTTAAGAGCAGATCCGGTCTTAAGCTATCCCCGGTAATAACTGAGGGACTTACAAAGCCTGGAAGATCAACGAACAAAGATGCTTCCTTAATGGATTGAAAGGTTGATGCAATGAAATGAAGTATTGAGTCATGGCGCCACGTGTAACGACCTTCGCTTAGGTAAACGTTGCATCCGGCGACAACATGAAGGAGGGACTCTGGCATCAGGCAAAAACTACGATCAGAGGAGGAAGAGAGACGCCATTTTGAAAGATTTTTCCTAGTTGGAAGTGTATTATTCATATATCTGATTGTGAAGTTGAAAATATTTTTTGGCAAATTCGACTGAGCAGAAGACCAGATAGAGTTAAGCTTCGGTAAGGAATGTGATATGACAGCCGAAAAGAAAGAGCCCTGGGAGACTAGATGAGATGTTAATCTGTCTTCTTGATTGGAACGAAAAGCTTTCAGTACTTGCTTGGTGTCCTTATATTTATCGTACTGTAAGTTTGTGTGAGTGTTAGTTGATTTCCAAAGAGTCTGAATATCTTCGTTAGGTGAAGATTTTAGGACACTGCAAGCGATAGTCTGGCACTGGATAAATTTAGTTGACGGAGGGTAGCTGTTCAACCCAAACTTAGTTTTAGTAAGGATGACGTTGCTTAGAGTTCCACATACAGGAATTTCGAGCCATTTACGGATATAGGATGCAGCAATATTATCAAGGTTCTCTGACACCCATGTTTTCGAAAGGTCAGCTACAGTGAAGTGCCAAGAGAGTTTAGAAAGCAAATGACGACTGTACTCTTAGGTTCCTAATAAACGGGGGGGTCATAGTAGTAGGGGGGGGGTTGGAAAATTTTAGAAAATTTAATAAACGGTGGGGGGGGGGGTCGGAATTTCGAAAAAATGTCAAAATCTCTAAAAAGCACGATTCCATAGAGGATATCTTTTCAAATACCCAAGAATAAGAAATATAAGCCAAATACAGCATGAAAATCTATATATACACTGTAAGCATCAAAAATATCTCTGATCGGAGCACACAAAGACGAACAATTTGTAAAAGTTGAAGAAAAAAGGACAACCTCATCTGTCAAATACTTGAAAATTAATAAACGGGGGGTCCTAATAAGGTCCGGGGGGTCGGACAAAATCGAAAAATTAATAAGCGTCCCGGGACGTTTATTAGAAACCTAAGAGTACAATAAGAGTTTATACTTTGGATGCAGAGGTAAGAGATCGATCTGAGTTAGGACCTTATTTAGCAGTTCGTTTAGTGTAACTTTATGCATGGTGTTAGTCATGCCAAAATCAAAGTATCTACCAAGGTATTTAAAAGAATCTCCAATGTTAACATGGGGTATCTTCTTATTGTTAATAAGAAGTTTAGGTTGATACTGGATTGACTTTGTTGCTGTTTTCTTTATGCCAATTGTGATGCATTTGTCTACTCGGATAATCATATCAGCCCATTGGCACCAAGACGTGAAGCGATTTAAGAGAAGTTGGTTTTCACTTTCTTGCCCACTAATTACCACCGCATCTTCAGCAAACTGAAACCAATTGATCGGTCTGAGGGAAAATAGAGAGCCATTGACTATGCTTTTAGCAAAGAAACCACACTGGCGAAATTGGTCTGATTTGATATGTTGAATGAATGTGTTAAAGCAGAGGTTAAAAAGAAGGGGGCTCAGGCAATCACCTTGAAGGACACCGTGACCTACATTGATAAAAGGAGTATGAAAGTCAAAGGTTAGTATGGATGTTTTGAAGTCAGTGTAAAGACATTGAATGAGGCATTTGATGTGTTCAGGGATATGATGATAGGTTAGAACTTCTTGTATAAGATTATGGTGAACCTCACCAAAAGCGTTTTTGAGATCAAGGAGTGAAATTACTAAAGAGCGTTGTTTCAACCTTGCCTGATTTATGATATGAGCCATTTGTGCTGTATGCTCTAAAGTGCCTGAAAGTTTAGGAAAGAAACCTTTTGAATATCGTGTTCGATCAAGTTATTTTCAGCGAGAAACTTAAAGATAGAATTCCTAAGACATGACGTGAATATTTTCAATGGTAAGGATTCAAGAGTAATAGGACGGAAGTTAGATGGATCTTCTGTGTCACCCTTCTTATGAACAAGTACAGTACGTGCTTTTTTCCAAGCTGACGGAACAGTACCAGATGACCAGACAGAGGAAATCAGTTGAGTTAGAAAGGACCGTAAATAAGGACAACGCTTAAAAGAGATTATGGATACTTGATCTAGAGGACATGGAGATGCAGATGCCTTCAGGCGACGAACTATCTTAGTGATTTGCTGATAAGAAGGTGGATCAAGAAGAAATGGAACTTGCGGAGCAGCAAGTGAAGGGATCCAAGAAGGAATGGGAAAACGCTTATTTGGAGCTCTGGCTGAGAAGTATTTTGTAAAAAAGGATAAACAGTCAGTTTTACTAAAAGATGGAAAAGCAGTGGGCTCATATTTAATAACATTTTTGACATACCCCCAAAAGTTATTCTTAATGTAACTGTCGTGATTGTGACTTATTTTATCTGATTTATTGGCGAGAAGGTTACGCAACGTACGAGAAACAAATTTAGTCTCCCTAATATTACCACCGTTAAGCTTCAACTTCTTTAGTTCTCTCTTTAGGTCCCTAACAGTGCACGCTTTGTATTTGTTACGGAGATTAATGTCACCACCTCTATCCACCTCACCACAGATCGTGCTAAAGTATTCGAAAATGATGTCGTTCATTCTTTGGATATTTGAATTCAAATCCTCTTGTTTGATTGGATGATTTGAAAGAACCACCTTAAAATGATCGTTAGCAAGCGACCAGTCCAAGCTTGATTTTGGTAGTCTAATCCCACGTTTTAATACAATATCTTTCTCATTTTCTTGCAAATCACCAGTTTGATTAGTTGAGTTATCATTCTCTGAATTTATTTCCTGGACCGTAGAACTCACTGAGATATCCTCTCGCAGCATAGTACGTAAATTATCATCAAGGCCATGTAATATCACCACAGTTAGCAACAATTGTCCTTTTTTCGACAGGCAAATGACCGCTTATCTGTAGAATGTCCGAATTACTATTGTTTATGCGACTTTTGCATCGCCAAGAATGGCGGCCTAACGATACGAAGTCCTTTCCACAGGAGCAAATAACAAAAACGAACAAAATAGCTTGTAAACCAAAACGAATCATACTTCAAAGAAATTGCAGATGTTTATTCCACACGATAGACTTTGTTTATTGTAACCATACAAGTGAAAATAACAGCAATATAACAAAAATATGAAGCCATGCACAGATAGACGTCCATACGCTACTGCTCGATGACGAATATATATATATAAATTCAATATTTCAATATTTGAAAAGTCTGTTGGTACTACAGCACAAACTGATTCCAAAACACTTAAAGCACGATCGTCCTTTCGTTTAAGTGTTTTGGAATCAGTTTACATAAAGATACAAAACCCAGTCTTGTGTAAACAAAAAGACTTCATTTTCTCACTTGGACTCTTCAAGTAAACAATTGTGAATCAGGACGAAAAACACTACAACAAGAGAGCAGCCGCCTCGTACGTGTAAAAACTCTAATTCTAAAATGAAAAGTGATTCGGCCATAGGACAACATCTTCTAACAAATCCAGAATGCGCCAAAACATATACAGACGATAATTTTTGGATCATTGGGCAAGCAAGATCGTCCTTTCATGTAGGTGTTTTGGAATCGGTTTACATCAAGACTCAAAACCCAGTCTTGTGTAAACAAAAAGAGTTCGTTTTTTCACTTGGACTCTTCAAGTAAACAATGGTGAATAGGTGCTAATTGGCCAATCATAGGGCCAAATAGACGCATTATTCATCATATCACGTGCACCCGCATCTGGCTATATATTTCGGTTCACCTTTCGGTCGTTATCCGACGTTTCATACTCTGACGAGTGTCGGACGAAAAAGCTTTCAGTATGCCAAAAGAATGTTTCCGCTTTTTCGTGCTATAGTGAAGTTCTGTAGTACCAACAGACTTTTCATATATCTATATATACTAAATGCACACAATACTAAATGCAGGGGGAAATAGCAGGGTTTATATAGGAGATGCTGTACATAATATAGTTTATATAAGTAATGCTGCTTGTAATTGTGTAAAATTTATTTGCAATCTTAATCTTGTACATAGTTATGTTGTATATTACTGTTAGCAGTTGGGATAGATTAGCTTCAATGTTTACTTGTACATAGCTATGTTAGTGCCAACATTAAACAAATTGACTATTATTGTATTAAATACAAACAGCTAAATTAAGCCAATAATTAGTCTTCCAAAGTTTGTTAGTCTAGTTATTTTACACTTACTGGATAATTTGTGTGATTCACTTATCAAGATGATGAAAGACTCAGGCACGTCAGAGACCCTACAACATCAAATAATTTTGGAAGATCATGAACATAGTTATTCACTGTACATATTATATATCTTGCCGCCAAAACAAAGACTACTACAGACTTGATGGATTTCTAATCATGACTTTTATATTTTTCTCTTTTTTTTCTTGTACTTTTTTATCTGTTGTTGTTTTTTATTTATAGTATTATCACTGTTCTATTGCTAACACACTATCTACCAATATTGGAATAGTAAATTATACACTGCCTGTTATAAGTGAGGTGTAAAATTGTAATTTGATCATTATGAAAGCTTGCAGATGTTTAAAAAGAATTATTATTAGCGAGTAAAGCTAAGTGCATATGCCAACGAGACAAACAACAAAGATATCCAAAACTATTAACATACAAAATATATAGAGATGAATGCAGCAAACATAAAGAGTGATGATAAGAGAAAAATAATAGAGAAATGGAAGATGCAAGCCAAAAATACAGCATGTGCTATGAAATATATATGTAAACACAAAGACTAGACTTTTTAGTGTATAAAAAGTTCTGAATTCCCATGCATTTCTTCATGCACAGAACTGTTTTCATAATTCTAACTGTTCCTAAAAGGGCTGCAAGCTGTAGATCTTTCTCCGCAATAAACAGTGAATTAGAAAGATTGCAATTAGAAAACCTTAACCATCATGTTGATCTGTACATGAGTGGAGTGAAAGGAAAATGCCTGGTAACTACATATGAACTCAATAAGTACAGCAATGTAACTGTTCAAAATGAATCAGGAAAAAGTGATAAATTTACCATAGGAGAAAATGTTAAACAAGGCACTGTATGGGCTACCCTATGTGTGCAAATTTTATTGACAAGGGGCTTAGGGAAGTTGAGAGGACAAAAGCAATGGGTATTAACTATGGAAAAATAAAGATACCCTATCTCTTATACCAGGATGATATACTGCTTATGTCAGTAAATGAAAGGACAATGCAAAACATGTTAGATATTGCAGAAGACCTTCAAGAAAGGAATCTATTAAAATTTAACAATGAAAAATCACAATTAATGTGCATGAGATATAATAGAAAAAAGGTGGAAGAAAATTCACTAATGTTAAATGGTAAAAAACTTCCAACAACAATCAAATATAAATACCTAGGTGATGTTAAAAATTACAAAGGTAATATAGAAGAAACAATAAATGACAGATGCCAAAAGTGCCTCAGA
Source organism: Mastigias papua (assembly GCA_964019165.1). Classification (NCBI taxonomy): domain Eukaryota; kingdom Metazoa; phylum Cnidaria; class Scyphozoa; order Rhizostomeae; family Mastigiidae; genus Mastigias; species Mastigias papua. The sequence goes on along the minus strand of OZ025282.1, from coordinate 83,489 downwards.
ATTATTAATGAAATAAGTTGTTTAACAAAAAAGCCAACTTTAAAACAACACCGAATTGAAGTAAGTCTGAAACTAATCAATATGATTCTGATTCCAAAACTCCTGTATAGTTGTGAAACATGGACTAGAATATCCAAACTACAGGTAGGGAAGCTTGAAAAAATTCAGAAAGATGTTTTGTGCAAAACTTTTGCACTGCCAAAAACAACTCCACTATTTGGATTACTTTTTGAATGTGGAATATTCCCCATAGAATACAAAACAAAAATCAGGAAGCTTATATATTAGCATAAACTTCTCAATCTCAATGAAAAAAGGCTAGTAAAAACCATTTATAATGAACAAAAACGGATGGATCTAACAAATTGTTGGTACAATGAAATCTGACAGATATTGTCTGAGCTTGGCATTCATCTATCAGAGAAAGAAATTAGCAGTTTAAAAGAAAAGGAATGGCATAAGATTATAAATGAGAAGACAATTGAAAACATTAACTCCATAAATAAAATTAATCAAAATACGAAACTGTGGCTAATAAAAAATTCATCCTTTGGACTCAAAAATTACCTGAAAGATAAAAAATATGCTCCCCAACTTCTATCTATAAAGCTAAATATTATGAAACTAAGAGCAAACTATAAAGGCAAATACTTTGACATCAAATGTACAAGGTGTGGAAAAGATGATGAAACAATTGAGCACCTTTGGAGTTGTGTGGAAGAATGCCAAGGGAAACACCCCTACAAACAACTAAGATTAAAGATTTGAGAAAGATTTGGTCCCGGTATTGCTCTTTCATTGATTTTTAGTTAACAGTAGCTATATACCCTATAACCAATGTTACTTTAAGTAACTGCTCCGGAATGGAGAATGGTAGTTATTTATTTATTTATTATTGATTTATTTATTTATTTATGTTGATGGTTGGTCAACCTATATTAGTCGTAAAAGAAGATTTTGAGCATGCATATATAAATAAATAATATATATAAATATATATGTATATACATATATATATATATATATACATATATATATATATATACATATATATATATATATATATATACATATATATATATATATATATATATATATATATATATATATATATATATATATAATGCTCAGAAACAGCTAGCCACTGATCGCATATATTAGAGCTGCTTGATAAAGGCGAAAGACGAAAGTGACCATAAGGTGCTAAAAACCAGGGGAGTTAAAACAAGCCACTGTGGTCTAGTGGTTACGACACTTGCCCGGAATGCAAGAGACCCTGGTTCGATCCCAGGTGGTGGCAAATTTTAATTTTCTCCTGGATTTTCTGAACATTATATGAACCTGTCTGTTTGCACTGAAAAAGGAGAAATCCTGGTTACTCGCTAGCTACTGATCGTGTGTATATATATATATATATATATATATATATATATATATATATATATATATATATATATATATATATATATATATATATATATATATATATATATATATATATATATATATATATATATATATATATATATATATATATATATATATATATATATATATATATAAACCCTCAAGAAAAAATTCCAACTTTTAAAATGTTCTGGCACAAGCCTTGTGCCGAAATGTTTTAAAAGTTGGAATTTTGTCTTGAGGGTCTATTTATTTCTTGAAAAAAATTTCTTTGTGATTGGAGCTATGAGTGTACACACAAACGTATATATATATATAAACTGATCCTAAGCCGCATCCACAACGTATATAAATTGTATACATAGAATAAAACACAAATATACTTTTCTGTCAGTAAACATTTCGATTAGAATCTTCATCAGTACTCTATATATATATATATATATATTTATATATATATATTATATATATTTACTATATATAATGTATGTATATGTATACATATGTATGTATATCTATATATTCATATATACATTTATATTAACTCAATAAGCTATACCCACCAAGAAATCCAAGAAATTAAAAAAGTTTTATAGAATTGAAGAAAACTTTCAACTTGTGAAATGTTTTGGCTTCCATCTTAAGTACTTACTAAAGAAGATGAAAGTTGAAACAGTTAATATTTTGAAAGTTGTAGTCAATTCTATAATTATTATATATATATATATATATATATATATATATATATATATATATATATATATATATATATATATATATATATATATATATATATATATATATATTACATAGGTATGTATGTATGTATGTACAGATTTCAAGGAAAAAACTAAGATTAGACAAATAAATCTAACAGTCAGTACAATATTACTGCAATAATTGGTTTAAAATCTGCAAATAGATGCAGCTAATATACATTATACAGCAACAGCCAGTAAGTGATGGCTTACGGCAGGATTCTACTGATTCACATCCATACAGAAGCAAAAGGAAAACGGTACGCTGGTTCACTTGGTTTTCCTTTTCATGCAAAAAATGTAGGAATGTTTTATGTAAGGTAGGCCTATACACCTCATAGTTATGTACATAAACTACCTTATTTTCTGTTCTTTTACAGCCAGTGCCATTATCAACTCCCATTTTCTTCAAGCCGTATCCAGTTTATAAGAAAATGACTGTCAATAAACTAAAAAGCCCTTCGTATTGATAACGTTCTTTGAAGGAGGCCTAATACAAGACAAGTGATGCCAGAAGCACACAAAATCACAACGCTGTCTTACGTCTACAAAGCTGTTGCAGTATCTGTAGTCGGAAGATCATATACAAAAACAATGAACACGGAACTTGGATCTAAAAATAAACAACTACCTCAGTTTCCACTCCTGACACAGGTGACTTCCTTGAAATCAAGTCCACAGCAACATCATCTTTATCGTTGTTTCAGTCCTATTGAGGTGAATTACTGATTATTATGAAAGTTTACTTAAAATCATAGTTAGGGTAATCAAGCTGCCCCGTAGCCAAGGGGTGGCCTGGGGGGCAAGGCCCCCAAGATTTGTGAAATTTGACTCTGTGCCCCCCTAGAGAAATGAATATTATGTATATTTTATCTATATATATATATATATATATATATATAAATATATATTAATATATATTTATACATGTATTATATGTATTGGTTGTGCCCCCCTTGCGAATTCAAGCTGGCTACGGGCCTGTAATCAAGTTACTTGCAGCATAAGCAAGGAAATCTAACATTTAATTCCAATAATACTTTACGTTTACTCTGTCTACTAGTGCAATGGCAGCAGATTTACCATTAAGGGAGTAGAGCAAGGGTGTAGAAGTAAATTGATAGCTGGGGGGCTCTTTGCGTGCCCACATTTTTATAAGAAACTAATAGCTTGGTCCAGTCTGTTATATAAGAAACTGAGAAAGTGGTTAAAGAAGGTAAAGGTAAAGGTAAAGGCGAGTCCCATGTACGATTCCGTACGTTGGGGGAGTGCTCGTTAGAGGTACACTTATCCTGAGCCGCCGGCACAGTGAGGTAGGGTGGCCAGTTCCTTTCCTCGCCGCCTTCAACTTCCCCAGTGTTGTCACCAGGTATCCATTTGCTACTGGGTGGACAGTGGGCGAACATCCTTACTATGATCCGAGGGTTCGGCTCGAACCATCCATGTTTTGCTCAGCAATCAAGCGCTCTAACCACCTTGCCACTCGCCCATCAGGTAAAGAAGAAAGCTGTTAAATACAGCGGAATCCTATACTGACACTTTTTCAGCAGGCTTTAAAGTAATATTACGTATAAATATGCATTGTCTGATTATACTTGCTGTATTTTTATAGTATTTTACTTGCAAGACACTAACTGAGGGGTGGGGGCTGAACCCCCTCAACTCATAGCTAGGAAGCTGCGCCCCCCTCTTCTACACCACTGGTGAGTACGCTGATGATACCAATCTGTGCTATCAATCAAATGATGTGAATCAGCTACATGAGGCTATAAATATTAACCTTACAGTTGGCTACAAGGCAACAAACTCTCTTTACACATAGCAAAAGCACAGGCTCCATGCTTCTTGTTACGAATTAAGGTGGTCCTCGACCCTAAATATTAGGTCGAAAAATGTTTTTTCAACATTTTTTGATTTTTCGAGTTTATGATACCTTAGGCATTCTACTTTCTATATGAAATGCCCATGTACACATATGGGCCCACCGTGCACCATAAATGACGGCTTTTCTAGGTGCAGTCACATATTTTCTCCCTAGCAACGGAAAAATTTGGTTGCTAGGGTAGTTCTCTGGAACTTTCTGGGTCTCTGACTCCCCATTCGGGACGAATTCCAGTACGCAACATGATTACATCTTTTCTCAAGGTTTTGCGACCTCTAACATGAAGTATATCCATAACATTGCACCGCACACTCTCTTATGTTACTCACAGAACTAGTATGCCCGGAGAAAAACAAAGAAGTGTGTACCGACGAAAGAGTAAACATGGTTTTTATGGAGTACAAAAGCAATTTCTAAAAGCAGACAGTTCTCGAAGCACTAGTAGCGATAGCGGAAACGATGTTGAAGAGGTATTACAGTCAGTGCTGGGAATGTGCTAAAAAGATTGGGTGTTAGGTCTTTAGGGGCAAGTACTGTTACAGGATACAAGTCTGCAAATGAGAACAGAGTAAAGAAAGCAGATACAAAATGCCTCTCAGAGTATCAAAGAAGAAGGCAAATTTTGAGGAAGATCCGGAAACAAAATACGAAAGCAGGAACAGTCACAATTTGCACGACATGTGGTTCCAAACCGGGTTGTCAGTGATAATGGCCCACCTTACAATTCTAAAGAGTTTGCAGAGTTTAGTAAAGAATATGAGTTTGAGCATAAAACGAGCTCTCCAAGATATCCACAGTCAAACGGGAAGGCAGAAAATGCAGTAAAAATAGCGAAAAATATCTTACAAAAGGCAATTTATGCTAGATTAGATCCTAATTTAGCACTTTTGGCCTATCGTAATACACCAACGGAAGGAGTAGGAAGTTCCCCAGCACAGAGACTATTTGGAAGGAGAACTAGGACACTGTTGCCAACCAGTGATAAGTTGGTAAAGCCAAAGACAGAAAGACACACGCAGAAGAAGTTAGAGGGGAGAAAGAACAGAGAAAAGTGTTACTATGATAGAGGAGCTAAAGATTTAAAAGAGTTAAAACCAGGAGATGTTGTTAAAATAAAGATGCAAGATAAACATAAAGAATGGGTTAAAGCCAAAGTAACTGAAAAAGTAGACCCTAGGTCATATGCAGTTAGAACTGAAGATGGAATGTTATATAGACGTAACAGAAGACATGCCATGGAGACAAAAGAGAAGTTCAATGAGAAATTTAATGAATACTCAGTGCCATAGAAGGACACAGGAATCAAGAACACTGTTAATGACAGGATGTCAACTCAGTTCAGCAAGAACACTATCAATAATGAGAATACTATTATAATGAGAATGCGAGTACAACAGGTGTTGCAGCAAAACAACGTCGTAACAACAAAAATCCTAAGGTTATTACTACAAGAAGTGGAAGGACGGTAAGAAGGCCTCAGTATTACCAAGCATACTCTCCAGTCCGGAATAGAAGGGGGGTGGCAATAAGCGGGGGGGGGGGGGTTGGAAAAACGTCTCAAAGTAAATAAGCGGGGGGGGGTTGCAATAAGCGGGGGGGTGGAATAAGCTCCAAGGTGAATGTCTATGGATGGGCTGTTATAAATGGATGTGGAGAGAAGACCAACATATGCATTAGATAAAAATTCTAACTTTTTGAAAAAAATTATTACGTTTATTACATATTTCTAGCATGCTAGAAATGTGTCTATCATCGTCGTTCATAATGTCATCATCATTGGCACAACTGTCGGCTATGTTTTCAGTGCTTCTTGCAGCAATTACGCATTTCACGCTAGCATTTTTTCAGCGCAACAAACATTCACAACGAGTTACTTTCGCCGGACAATTCTTGGTCTGGTTGGGAAAATTTCCTCTTGGCTCAAAATTAATAAGCGGGGGGGGGGCTGCAATAAGAATGACCTGGTGTGCATTTTTCGAAAAAATAAATAGTCGGGGGGGGGACGTCTATTCCGGACTGGAGAGTAGATTGATACAAGCATTAGAGGACGTTTGTTTTGATGAAAAAAACAAAGATTTCATTGAGTTACTAATGAAGAACTAAATATTTGACTTGTTTGAGAGGGAGATATGACGTTATGTCACCTGACTGTTGTATCACATGACTATGTCATATGATTGGAACTCGTGATGTTTGTAATGTGGAGAGGTGTGAAATCAGAGTTGTTTACAGTTATGTTGAGATTCTAAGAGTCTAGTCTTTTCTCATGTTTCTCTACCAATTTATACGGTTTCGTAGAACGTCACAGAAGCGTTCAAGATGCTGAAGATGTCTTCTGTATGTCGTCCAAGTTTCACATGCGCAGAGGAGGGAAGAAAGTACACATGCATTGTATACTTTGACCTTGTCGTTTGTCTAGTTTCCCAACTCCAAAGTCGTTTGTCTAGTTTCCCAAAAGCAACACTAGCTTTACTGATCTGCAAGCATATTTCATCATCAAGAGTGCCAGTCATGTTCAACGTGCTACCTAAATACACAAAACTCTTGACAGCTTTTAACTTATGGCCATACACATAAATGGATGGTTCTTGATTCGGCACATTAAGTGCTGGTTGGTACATAACAACCACCTTCTTTAGACTGATCGTCAGTACCAATGCTGTGTATGCCAATTCAAGAGCAGTCAGCAACTGTTGCATGTCAGCCTCTGTGTGAGCCACAAGATCACAGTCATCAGCATATAGCAGATCACGAATCAGATTCATGGACACCTTAGTATTTGCACTTAGATGCCTGATGTTGAATAATTTCCCAGAAGTTCTATATCGAATATAGACACCATTATGACAGTCTTTGTAAGCCATCTTAAACACGACAGCAAAATACAAAGAAAATAGAGTAGGTGCCGGAATATCCCCCTGCTTCACACCATTCTCTACTTTTATAGGCTCTACCAGCTCTCCACCAAAGTTTATAATAGTGTTCATATCATCATGAAAGAGCTTCAATATGGAGATGAATTTTTGTGGACAACCAAGCTTTATCAAAATCTTCCAGAGAGCACCTCTATTCACGGTGTCAAAAGCTTTGGATAAATCAATAAACACTTGATATAAACCCACTTGCTGTTCTAAACATTTCTCCTGCAAATGCTTTGCTGTAAAGATCATATCAATTGTACTACGTCCACTTCTAAAGCCACACTGAGACTCCGAGAGAACGTCATAATCAATATGTGTCAACAATCTATCCAACAAAATCCTACACAGCACTTTCCCAACTACTGAAAGTAGGGAGATGCCCCTGTAGTTTTGACAGTCGTCTTTTCGTCCTTTCCCTTTATAAAGCACTACCATCAATGCATCCCGCCAGTCTTGTGGAACACATTCATTATTCCACGCCATCTACAACAAATCAGCTAGACCTTTCATCAAATTAGACCCAGCACACTTAAAGATTTCCGCCTGCAGTCCATCAACACCAGGTGACTTGCCACAATGTAATTTGCTAACAACAGCTTTGATGTTCTCAATAGAAGGAACGTCTGCCATAGCTTCCTTAACCGAACTACAGGGAATTGAATCAATGAACTCTTGATTAACCTCAGATGGTCTATTCAAATGCTCATCAAAGTGCTCTCTCCATCTTTTTAAAATATCCTTAGGGTCTCTGAGAAGGTTATTTCCATCTTTTGACCGCAAAGGTGCAGTAGAGGAAGATGAAGGCCCATAAACCTCATGCAGTAGATTAAGTTCGTTACTATTACGAAGAATACGATTGGATTTTTTTATTTCAATGCGGTTGATGGATGGCCAATTCTCGTTGTGAATCGCTTCGAAAGTCATTTTCATGATGTTAAACTCTCTTCTTTCCATTATTGGAAGCCAGTTAAGTTTTAGGATATCAGCCGTAGCTGCATACCGACCAAACACAAACCTCGCTGCAACGTTCTGCAATCGTTGCAGTTTGTTAATTTGTGTGATCGTCAGTGGTGAGTAAACATGATCATTAAAATCAACCTTCTTTAAGACAGGGCTTTCAGCACTCTTTCATGGATCCAGGAAAGTTACGTCTCCCAATGAACAGCTTCATAATTGCGCAGTTTAGCTACTGCCCCCTAATTTGGATGTTTCATGACAGAAATCTAAATGCAAAGGTGAATAAAATCCATGAAAGAGCACTCAGAATTGTTTACAAAGATACCCATGCCGACTGTGAAGCTTTATTGAAACTAGATAATGCAGTGTCCGTTCATCAGCGCAATCTACAATACTTAATGACTGAAATTTACAAAACCAAAAACAGCCTAAATCCCAGCTTCAAGAAAGAGCTTTTTAAACCAAGAGATCTACAGTATAATTTAAGAAATAAGAATACTCTTGCGATACCAAAAGTAGTGACAACATCATATAATATAGAAACAGTGCAATTTATTGGTCAAAAACTGTGGCAAATACTTCTTCCCAATGTTACAGAGTCCCCATCACTAAAAGCATTCAAAAAGTAAGTAAGATCCTGCAAAATACAGCGTGATTGTAGATTGTGTAAAACGTTTGCATCTAGGCGTGGCTTTCTTTAACCTTGTACCGTTTAGTTTAGTTATTTTATCTACTTATTTTCATACTGATAGTTGGCCTTAATTAGCTTTATATAGCTATATAATTGTAAGCTAAGTTAAAATAAATAAATTATTATTATATATTATTATATATTGCTGCACATCACCTACAAAAGTTTTCCATCTCTTCCTTAAAGCTTCACACACCGGGCTGTCCCAACTTATCTCTTCTTTACAGGCATCTTGGGAAATCCTTGGAGCGTCAATGGAGACTGGTCGTACGACTCCTAGTGGGTCATAAATCTTTGACAAATGGCCAAGCAACTCTCTCTTTGTTACGCTTTGATCCCTTTCTGCCTTTTCAACAACCTGAGACAGTTCTATAGCCATAGCATCATTTTCTGACGTCCATTTAATTCCAAGCACTTTACTGTGACTTTCCTTTAGATTTTGTTTAGCATAGGTTTCATCACTGTTACCTTAAGCTTTCTTCAACAGCATTTGGCATAATTCCTGACTGTTAGATTTCCATTTATGAAGTGTAAGTCCTCCTTTATGCATAACCTCTATGAGTTTCTTTCTCAGCCTCATAACTTCCTTTGAATTTCTACCTCCACCAACAAAATCATCCACAAATACACTCCTGACAACCTTTCTTACAAACCTTGGATCTTCCTGTTCATGCTCTTCAATATGCTTTTTCAGTGTAGCATTTAGCAGAAATGGGCTTGGACCTGCTCCAAAGATTACAGGCGTAAATCTCCATTCACAAACCCTTGACAACAAATCCTTTCGATCCTCAACCCACAGAAATCTTAAGTAATCTCTGTCCTCTGCAACTACCTCTAAGTGGTGACAAGCTTTCCGAACATCACCTACCAATGCAACAGGGTACATTCTATAACGCAAAATAGCATCGAAAAGCATTGGCATCAATGGCGTGATCTATCACTCTTTCTCTCCTTGACTGATGCGTCAAAAACAATTCTGACTTTAGATGATTCCGCATCTTGTCGGATGACTGCATGATGTGGGATATATTTGATATATTTGATATTTGATATTTGATTTCTATCTTTATCTGCTCTTGCATGATGCCATCATAAACATCTAATTGTTCAGGTCCAGTTGATAGTCTTTTCAGCTGTGATCCTAACGGTTTCTCACATAGCCTCTTGTTATCTTGCAATGATGCTCTAACTGATTCCCGACTTCCAGGGTAGTTTAACTACATAACGTGTGCCATTGAATGTGACTATATCTTTAAACTCTGTATGCAGAGGATCAACTTCTCTAATTCCTACGGTGTCCAAGTCCCAAAGTTTCTTTATCTCTGAAGTTATTTCTGATTTACTGTCCATACAAAGCATGAGTTTACTTTTGCTACTGTCAGAATTTGTTCCTTGAAAAGTTAGCCTTAACAATGTCCATCTTAAGTTGGTTTCCTCAGCGACTGGTTGGTTCTCCTTCCACCATATGTAGCATCCTGTCTTCAATTTACCTAAGCCTTCTAAGCTAATGATTACATGTATGTCTAAGTCATCATGTTCTTCAAGTGTTCAAAGTTTTGCTGTACAACTTCAGGTCTTGCATTGCTCACCGTTGTAAGTTTACTTAATGTTGCAGCTTCAGTTTTGAACTGAATTTCTCCTTGCATATTTCGGACCTCCGATCCATAAATTGCACACCTATGAGTCTTACTGCCATTGTATCTAAGATATTGTATCTAAGATTCTGATCTCATGCCGAACTGGTTTACCCTTTAACTTGTCTGCAATCTTCTGCACCAAATACGTCCTGTCACTTCCTGTATCCAACAGCATACGACATGAAACTGGTTTCTTTCCTGGTATGTTAATTTGAGCTTGCACTGTCTGTTATGCAATGGCTCCCTTTGTGTTCACATGCAAATTTGGTGTTGCTTCTTCCTTACATATTGATACATGGTGCCCCATCTTCTTGCACTTGTCACGTAACCTTTTATGTCTACACCTCCGTTGAGGATGCCCCTTTCGAAGACACTGAGAACATCTGTTATACTTCCGCAAAATTTCTTTTCTTTTTTCAGGATCCTTGATTTGGCTACATTCTTTGCTTTGATGTGCTCCTAGATAGTAAACACATGTTGTACTGCTAACTGATAGCACCCTACCTTCCCTTTTCCTTTCAAAGGTTGGCTGATCATATAACTCATTTGAACCCCGGCCCTTATTACTAATTCTTGCCATAACTGATCCAAGAACTCTCCTATCTTCCATTCATGATTAACATCTTTTGAACGGTGAATATTAACAGCTATGTCTCTTGGTATCTTACACTTCAATTCTGGTACAACCACTACGGAGTAGTGCTCTCCGGATACTCCTAATACTGACAATGCCTTAAAGTGTGAATCAAGCTCTTCATACAATTTTCTCAATTTACTTATATCCCTTGGATTTGAGACTCCTTGCGTTGCTTTCATTTAATTGCTCCCCGTTATGCAAGGGTTGGCAACTGTTGAGCTTGCAGGGCCTTCCAAACATGCTTTCAAATATGAAATTTTGTGTACATCAGCATAATTTGGATTATTATGGACATTTCTCTGGAAATTATCCAAAAACTCCAACCACTTCATTGGATTTCCATCAAAGCGCTTTAACTCTAATTTAGAAAGTTTTACCATACTTTGGCTTTGCATTCTATAGTTATGTTCATTTTCACCAGGCTGCGGTATATTTCCATCAAAAGAGTGATAGCTTAAAAGTGTTAGCCCAGTGTTTCCAAGTTGTCTCTTAAACTGCCATTATAATCAAATTGATTTGATTTTATTCAGAATATCGGAAGGAAGTTGAAAGGGTGCCTACAGTGGCTTTACACAAAGTAGCATTTTGTGATCATAGTTATGGCGACAACTGAAAAGGATGGCTCAAACATATTCCAAAGGTATGTTTACGTATGTTGTGAGCAAATCCTACTACTTTATAGCTATTTCCTTCATTTCGTTGCCCGTGCTATAGCTATAATAGAAGATTATCGGTGATATCATTTTATTTTCTTTTCATGAAGTCTCAGTGACATAATGTCCGCAAATCATTCTGAAACAACAAGTAAGTTGAAACAGCTTGCTGTCGGACATATTGAATGCACCTACCTTGGACACCTTCAGGAAGCGTATTAAAGTCTTCTATGAGAACACTAATCGTTAGTTGCATGGCACCATAGTTTTGAGCTTTCTATAAGAGGTTTAAACCTAGAATTGCACAAGTGGTTCTATGGCAACAGAGTACTATATTAGTATGAGATTGTGAAAAGTCTGTTGGTACTACAGAACTTCACTACAGCACGAAAAAGCGGTACCATGTTTTAGACATACTGAAAAGTTTTTTCCGTGCTACACTCCTCAGAGTATGAAACGTAGGATAGCGACAGAAAGGTGAACCGAAATATATATGCGGGTACACGTGGTATGATGAATCATGTGTCCAGTTAGCCGTATGATTGGCCACTTGGCACCTATTCACCATTGTGTACTTGAAGAGTCCATGTGAGAAAATGAAGTCTTTTTGTTTACACAAGACTGGGTTTTGAGTCTTTATGTAAACTGACTCCAAAACACTCAAATGAAAGGACGATTTTGCTTGCCTTGTTATCCGAAAATTATCGTCTGAATATGTTTTGGCGCATTCTGGGCTTTTAATAGGGTGTTATCCTATGGCCGAATCATTTTTCATTTTAGAATTAGAGGTTTTACACATACGAGGTGGCTGTTCCCTTATTATAGTGTTTTTCGTCCTGATGCTCGTGGGTATATGTTGCTTTATTCTGTCTGCTAGTCTCTGCGTAGTGCGTCCTACGTACCGAGCTTCACATCGGCACGAAAATCCGTATACTACACAGCTTTTTTGAGTGGTAGGAACGCTATTTTTTTTAGCAGATGGTAGCATGACCTTAGTATTGTAGACCACATGAAGTTTCACAGCATAGACACAGGATGTAATAGCTTTGTTAATTTGGTTTTCAAATCTTGATGAAACATTACCAATCCAGGGCAATTTTAGGTAAACTGGGCACTTCTCAGGACCACACGGTTTTTCCGCTGCAAAGTTGGCAAGTTTTTGCTTAATACAAGAAATAAGGACATCATCTGGATATCCATTTTCAATGAGCAGTTGTTTTACTCTATCAAGCTCAGAGCCTAATTTAGTTTTGGAGCAAATCATTAGTGCCCTATGAACTAAGGTTTTAATAAGGCTAATTTTTCTTGCTTTTGGGCTGAAGGAATTCCAACGGATGTATTGCTCTGTAAACGCTGGCTTCCTGTAAACGCTGGTAAGAAATCCAGTGCCCTCTTCTTCCACCAAAACGTCTTGATGGAGTGAAACTTCTCTTTGGATGATCATGGAGCTCTTAAAGACAGGTTTACTCAAATTTACTGCTTGAGATCTAATAGTGTACGGTGTTTTTGTCAAGCCTTGCAATCTTCTCTACTTGGTTTGACTAACATTTCTTCAAAATAAAAATTTACATTTGGCACCTGAAAAAGAGGAGAAAAGAGGCTTGTACTTGATGGAGCTCAGTCAATACTAGGAGTATTTGGATTCAAAAGCATCTTTTTTATGCAACAGCTCCTGAAGTATGTAGGGAAGAGATCTCAAATCCACTTTAAACAATGTTAAATTCTGATTGGATATAGAAGAGAAGGTTACTTCAATATTTTGCGTCTATTTCCAAACCGCCTATCAAGAACAGCCAACCAAGAAGTCTCCAAATAGCCGAAGAACTTGTTCAGCCTGCATTCCAAAGACTTTACATAAGATAATATAGAGAAAGAAATTCTTCATAACTAAATGAAAAAACTTCCCTATTATGGCAACAATGGTACAGAACTGTCTTGGGTTAAAAGCTATCTGCAGGATCGATCCCAGTTTGTTCAATGTGGCAATTCGAAATCTTCATGCCAGTTAGTTAAATATGGAGTACCTCAGGGCTCAATTCTGGGACCTCTATTGTTCCTCGTACAAGTTAATGATCTAACGAAAGTTGTCAAAGCATGTAACATCCAAATGTATGCTGATGACACTGTCATATACGTGTCTCAAAAAAGCATTAGTGAGGTAGAGAAAGCTTTGACAAGTGATATGGCAAACATTGCAAAATGGCTAGAGGACAACAGGCTTATCATAAATTTAAAAAAAGGAAAAACGGAAGCCATGCTTTTTGGTACTGCCAAAAGGCTGCACTCTATAAATGATATAAAGATCTGGATGAATGAGCATTCGATACACGTTGTAAATAGTTACAAGTACCTTGGAGTGATTTTTGACGCTAGCCTGAATATGAAAGAGCACTTACAAAAAACTTTAAAAAATGCAGCAGCACGAATTAAGCTTTTGAAAAGAATGAGAACATCACTAACCAGTCATGCAGCTCAATCGATATACAAAGCAATTGTGTTGCCTAAAATGCTGTATTGTTCTACACCGACTCTAAAGATCTCGGACACAATGGGTAAGAAATTCGAAAACCTACAAGCAAGAGCCATTAAAATCCTTCATCATCACTCAGAGTTTGACCAAGAACGTGGGTATATGACGATATTCAACCAGAAAAAGTTTAAAGTGGGTATTTTGATCTTCAAGTGTTTACAAGGAACTACCATTCCTAACTTTGCGTCATATGCTGAAAGAGTCAGCCACAATTATGGTACAAGAGGCAATAAAACTACTTAACGTGTTCCAAGGGTAAGAACAGAAGCAGCAAAAAAGTCCTTCTGGTTCCAAGGCCCATCTTGTTACAACGAGCTGCCTGTTGAAATTCGAAGCTTGGAATCTTTTGTTGTTTTCAAGCATCGACTAAAAGAGCATCTGCAACTTTTGTAGTCATTTTATTTTTTAGCAATAAGTATTGAAGGACATTTTAGATTTTTACATTGTAAATTGGTGGATTACTTTTCGTTCTTTTTAATTTTCAGACAGGGCCCTTATTGATAACAATACTCATAGTATTGACAAGGTAACCCTGTATAAATATTGCTCTTGTTATTATGTATACAGTCAGCATTTGCTCAGGCTGGTTGAATTGCCGTTACTACATCTGTTAGGCGGGTTATAACAAATAACCAAGGGCTAACAGGAAATCCTTTGTTCATAATTCTAACACCCTTCTCAGGATCCTAGCTGTTCCCAACAAGGCAGTCTTCTGTATAGCTCCAACATTACTCGGTAATTCCAATTTTTCCATCCAGTTGTCAAACTCTTTTGTTACACTTCCCAGGGCACCTATAACAACAGGAACAACTTTAACATTTTTCAATTGCCACAGTCTTCCAATTTCCCTCCGTAGTTCTTGGTATTTCTCAACTTTTTCTCTTTCTTTTTCATGTACTCGTCCATCAGCAGGTACTGCTATATCTACAATTATTCCATTTTGTCTTCTTTTGTCTATTATAACAATATCTGGGCGCCTTGCCTCTATTACATGATCGCACTGTATATTTATATCCCATAACAGCTTTACATCGTTATTCTCTGATGTCCCATCTGGGTTATGATCATACCACCTTTCCTTCCGGTCTAATGCATGCTTCCTACACAGCTCCCAATGAATTCTCTTTGCTACATTATCATGGCGCCTCTTGTATTCTTTTTGGCTAACTTTTCACATTCGCTTATTATATGCTGCACACTTTCTCCTCTTTTACCACACATTCTACAAAGGGGGTTTTCTATGCTTCTATCAATGTGGTGTTTTACGTAATTTGTTCTAATAGCTTGTTCTTGCGCAGCACACAACAATGCCTCTGTCTCTACCTTGAGATCACTTCGGATTAACCAATCCCATGTTTTGTTCTTGTCAACTTTCTCTGGCATTTCTCTCACAAACTGTCCATACATCCTTTTCTCTGTCCATTTCTGTTTAAGCTCCTGGGTTCTTTGTCTTTTGAAGTCCATTTTATTCATAATACCTTCTGTCTCAATCGTTCCTGATGCACAAACTCCCTTAATTAACATTTCTGTAGAATTCAACACGTAAAATCCTAAACTGTTCTCCTCTGCTCTAACACAGTGTTCTATGCTGATCAATCCTCTGCCACCATCATGTCTTTTCAAATATAGTCTGTCTACATCACTCTTGGGATGAAATGCTCCATACATTGTCATAAGTTTTCTTGTTCCTCTGTCTAAACATTTTAGTTCATGATCTTTCCAATCCAGTATTCCAGCCCCGTATCTTATGACAGCTACTGCCCATGTGTTCATTGCTGTAATTTTATTCCTACCATTCAACTTTGACCTAAGAATAAGTCTCAGCCTTCTCTTATATTCCCTTGTAATTTTATCTTTCATTTCATCTTCCTTAATCTTATCAAGCTCGACAATACCTAGATATGTATATCCTTCCTGTTCAACTTCCCTCATTACTTCACCACTGGGAAGTTCGATCCCCTCACTTCGGACAACTTTTCCTCTCTTCAGCGTAAGAATGCCACACTTTCTAAGACCAAATTCCATTCCGATATCTCCACTACAAATATTGACTGTGTTTACAAGTGAATCTATTTGTTCTTCATTCTTGCCAAACAACTTTAGATCATCCATGAAGAAAAGATGGTTCATCTTGTACTCCTTCTTACCCCATTCATAACATGCAGTTACTTTCCTAAGAACTAAAGAGATTGGAATCACACTTAATACAAACAACAAAGGTGACAAACTATCACCCTGGAATATCCCTCTCTTTACGTCAACATCACCCAGGACTTCTCCACTAGATGTTAAAGATAGCTTCCACTGATTCATACTTCTTTCTAGAAAGGTTCTAACATTCTCTGCCACCCCAAACATTTCCATACACTCACAAATCCAACTATGCGGAACAAAGTCGTATGCTTTCTTGTAATCTATCCAAGACATCGCTAAATTAGTATGTCGTTTCTTACAATCTCTCAATACTGTCTTATCAATTAACAACTGATCTTTTGTTCCACGACTCCCACGCTTACACCCTTTCTGTTCTTCCGGTAGAAGATTCTCTCTTTCCAAATAGGTATACATCTCTTCTGCTATAATTCCCGTTAGAAGTTTCCACATCATAGGCAGGCATGTGATAGGGCGATAATTTTCAACTGCATTACCTTTTCCAGGGTCTTTTTGGCATAACACTGTACGACCATATGTCATCCATGAAGGCAAATCATCTTTAAACTCTAATATCCTATTCAGTTGGTAAACAATTCTCATGTGAAGGCTAGTGAGGTACTTAATCCAATATCCTTGTACCCCGTCTTTACCTGGTGCTTTCCAATTTGGACTCTTTTGACACTGCTTTCTCACATTCTCAACACTGACCTTCACTGGTTCCTGAAAGTGATCTCTGTTTCTCTCATTCTGTAGGCACCGTAACCAAGCAGCTTCTCTATTGTGCTCCTTTTTAACACTCCAAATATCACTCCAGAATCTCCTACTCTCATCTGCATCTGGTACATTGTGCGAAAACTTTCTTCCTCCATTCAATTCACTGTATAGCTTCTTCTGATCAATATGAAACAACCTATTCTGTTTAAATTGAGTGATTCTCTGCTCATATCTTTGAACTTTTGCACTCTTTGCAATCATCCTCTGCTTTAGTTCCTCTACCACAGTTTTAAATCCTTTTCGTTTTACGCCATATTTTTCTTCCAGATCTTTTAGTTTTCCTTTCTTCTTTGCTTCAAGTTTACCTCTCTGGCCTCTCTCCATAAAGTTTACTTCCCGCCTCAGTCTCTTGATATTCCCCTCTATTCTACGTTTCCACCTGGGTACATATTTCTCCCTAATTGTATATTTCTTCAAACCTAGCTGTTCTGCAACCCAACTACCTGCAGCCTTAATGAGATCATTTGTTTGTGTTATATTACTAGATTTCACAAACTGAAGTACTCCATTAACTTTTTCAGTTTTAGTTCTTAAAGTTTTCCTATCAACTTTCTTAAACATTATTCCTTCGGCTGTTCTTCCTTCTGCCATTATTTGCTTTAGCTGATCAACTATCATTCTTTGTTCTTGGTCTAATTCATCATTGATTAATTCATCTTCATTCATATCTTGTCCTCCTTCATCAGTGACCTCTGCCTGATTACCATTGTTGACCTCTTGGTCATTCCTGGCCCCGACTTCCTCGCCCGGAATTCCAAGTTGATATTCTTCCTCAAAACAAACAGCGTCATTTTGAACCTCATCTTCAATTTTCCTTTTAATCATTTCTAACTCAATATCTGATAGCCACTCGTTCTTTCTGATGGTTCTCGCTTGGTCACAAATCCGCTGCTCCGTTGAATCAAACATGCCCCTTAGTCTCCATTCTTTAAACATTCGTTGTCTATAGCCTCTGATAGGTCTCTCATTTTCATCAAACGGTTTACTCCTGTAAAAGCATTCCATCACTGCCTTGTTTACTTCTTTACCCCATCTCATTCTAGCAGTAGCAGGATAACGAAGGAACACCTGCCGGACGAGGAGCCTTCACGTAATGATCCAGCTCCATTAACGTCGTTATTCGATAAACTATTATTAGACATTCAGCACTCATATAGAGGTTCTAGTGAGTTTAAGGTTGCACTGCCACCAGTGTTTTTATCGAGACACCATCTCTAGGAGGGTTGCCAACCAAGGCTGAAGAGTCCCTCCCACCCATAAAACAGACTAGCCCCCGCCGGATGCCAACCGGGTATTTCTTAGCCTCGGGGAGAGCTGACAGGTACTACACCTTGCTCAAGGGTGACCTGGAGGTAATTGTGGCAAAGGGTAACCTCATTATCCCACGTCGAAACTCCACAACCGGATGCAGTTTTATGTCATACCCAGGACAAGCTCTTGTTATTATTATTATTATTATTATCTCATAACGCATACTGTCTATATCAGTAAAAATCGTGTCGTGAGGTTTGGTGACAACAAGTCTCCTCAAACCTCAAGAACTTTCCTGAGGATCCTTGCAGAATATAAGATGGCACTCTTCTGCAATTCCACAACCTTTGTATCAATGCCAATGTCTTCCAGCCTCTTTCTTAATAGTTTTGGAGTAGTTCCTCATGCTCGTACCATTTCTCTTTAACAACAAACCCGCACTGTTTGCTGACTTCCCAATGAACCTTCTTCCCAACCCAGTCGTGACGACGCTTATATTCCTTTTGTGCCATCTTACTGCATTCACTCAGAATATGACTAACACTTTCATCACTTTGACCACACATTCTACATTTACTTTCCTGCTGGGTTTTATCTATCTTTGCTTTGATTAAATTCGTTCTGATTGCCTGCTCCTGAGCTGCCATTATCAACGATTCCGTGTCTCTTTTCAAAGTGCCATCTTTTACCCAAAGCCATTGTTGTTCATCCGCTAGATGTTCCGTCTGCCTGATGAACTGCCCGTGTAGTATCTTTGCTTTCCAGTTGCTTTGCCTTTTGTGTTTTTTCCGCTTCTTGAATTCATGTTTACTTTCTACTGCTGTTTCCCAGTTTGTAGCTTCATCAGCACCTCTTGCAGCACTAACCAGCCTATCATCACTCATTTTCACGTACTCTTGCATTCTCAATTTAGCCAAATTCACTGTATCCTCGACATTAAGGAGTCCTCTACCTCCCTCACCTCGAGGTATGTATAAACGGTCAACATTACTCCTAGGATGTAGCGCATTATGCATAGTCATCAACTTTCTCGTTCTTCTGTCCATTTCCTGTAGATCATTAATGGTCCAGTCAAGGAATGCAGCTGAGTATCTTAATATTGGTATGGCCCACGTGTTGATTGCTTTGATTATATTGCAACCATTAAGCTTAGATTCAAGTATTTTCCTTATACGCCTTTTGTATTCTTTTCTAACTTTATCTTTCGTTTCTTTCCGCTGTATTTCGTTTGATTGTAATATACCTAGATATTTATAGCTGTCGTCTTGCTCTAGTGATCTTATTTTTTTGTCATTTGGTAATTCTATTCCGTCTGATTTTACTATCCTTCCTCTCTTCATCGTCAGAACTGCACATTTGTCTAATCCAAATTGCATGCCTTTGTCTTTGCTGAATACTCTCACTGTTTGAACAAGTGAGTCCAATGTCTCTTCAGTTTTGGCATATAACTTAAGGTCATCCATATATAGTACGTGGTTGACTTTCTCTTTACTCCGGGTAAACTCGTAACCAGATTTGATCTTTCTCAAAACATGTGTTAGGGGAATCATCGCAACAACAAATAAAAGAGGCGACAGGGCATCACCTTGAAAAATTCCCCTATTGATTTTGACTTCTCCCAGCTGCTGGTTTGCACATGTCAGTTCAACTCTCCAAGTTTTCATTGTCTTATCAAGGAACTGTTGTATGTTTTCGCTAATACCTAAGCTGTTTAAACACTCCAATATCCACGAATGGGGGACCATATCATATGCTTTTCTGTAATCTACCCACCCCATTGATAAATTCTTCTTTCTCCTCCCAGCCTCTTGTAGCACTAATCGGTCAATAAATAGCAAGTCTGCAGTTCCCATAGATTTCCTTTTACAGCCTTTCTGCTCCTCAGGTAATAGTTTCCCAGATTCTAAGAATATATAGATTTCGTCAGATATTAATCCAGTCAACAGCTTCCACACAAGTGGTAAGCAGGTTATTGGTCTATAATTACTTGGTTCTATCCCTTTTGATTTATCCTTTTGAATTAGAACTGTTCTGCCTTTTGTCATCCATCCAGGTGTATCTCCTTCAAGGCAACAGGTAAGAAACTTAGTCAAATATTTGTGAATGCTGGTAAAATTCTTAAGCCAAAATCCTTGTACCCCGTCAGGACCTGGTGCCTTCCAGTTAGGAATCTTTCTAAGCATCTTTTTTACCTTTACTTCAGTGATTTCAACTTTCTGTTGCTTTGGTGTATCCTCCATTCCCATTTTGAAATCATTCATCCATTCTGCCTCTCTGTTATGCTCTACTTTATTACTCCAAATATCTGACCAGAACTTTCTTGACTCATCTGCATCAGGTATGGCATTTTCGTTAGTTCTATCAGTATCATTGTTAAGTTGTTTATAAAATCTGCTTTCATTGTTTCTGAACATCCTGTTTTGTTGGTACTGATTTATTCGTTGTTGGTATCTTGAGATTTTGGCTGTTTTTGCTTTGATTCTTTGTCTTATTTCTTCCTTAGCTTCACGCAGTCCTTTATGTTTGATCTTATATTTTCTTTCCAAGGTATCTTGATGTCGTTTCTTAATAGTTTTCTTGTCAATTAATGCGTTTACCCTACCTAGATCTTTGTTCATCTCTCTTATCTGTGTGGTTAGTCTCTTTTTCCACCATGGTTCCTTCCAGTCATGTACCTTTTTCTTTCTGAAACCAAAGATTTCACATACCATAGCCACACCATAGTATATTGTATCATTCATTTCTGTGATGTTATCTATTTTAAGCTTTTCTAGTACACCATTAACCTTCTTCACTGTCTCCTTCAGCTTCACTCCGTCTATTCCACTCATTGCTGGTAATCGAATCCTTGGTTTTTTCTTGACTTTCATCATCATTTTCAACATCTCTCTATCCTCTTCCATTAAAACTACACCATCCTTGATTTTAATCCCATCTACTTGCTCATTACGTTCAATTTGTGGATCTCCTCGTTCACTACCACCTCCAGTTGTTGTCATTTCTAAGTCAGGGTCACTTTTTTCTACTATAGATCTAGCTACTCCACCATATGTGGCATCTTCGATATTCCTTTGTATTTCTTCTAGCTCTAGTGAACTCAGCCACTGTTTCTTAATATTATTATTATTATAGTTTATGTTTGCCATCTCAGACTTCATGTGTCCGGCTTTCTATTCCATGAGAACGGGTGACAACAAGTCACCAAAGGTCCCACGTTGGTCTTCAGTATGTATCCCTAAAGAGACAGGACTTTCCTTAGCAATCTTGCGGTCCCTAAGAGTGCAGTTTTTTGCATTATCTCCAGCCTGATGTTTGCTCCAACCTTATTGACATATCCAGTAAATCTTTGTGACACAGCTCCTAACGCACCAATCACAATAGGTAATACAGTAACAGTTTTCATTTTCCACAATCTTCTTACTTCGTCTTTCAGCATCTGGTATTTTTCTAGCTTTTCTATCTCCTTATCCTTAACTCTTTTATCTCCTGGAATTGCTATATCTATTATTCTTACATCTTTCGTCCTTTTTGCAATTAGCACAACGTCAGGTTTCCTTGCCTCTATCATCCTATCACACTGAATCATAAAGTCCCAGTAGATCTTATAATCATTATTTTCCATTACACATTCTGGCTTGTGTTCGTATCACTTGTCACACGACTCTATTCCCACATTTTGACAAAGCTGCCAATGAACATATCGTGCAACATCATCGTGCTGTCGCTTGTACTCACGCTTCGCTAACTGCCCACATTCACTAATTAGATGGTAAATACTCTCACCCCTTTCACCACACATCCTACATAAAGGTGAATCAGCCGTTTTGTCAATATGGAACTTAGTATAATTCGTTCTTAATGCCTGTTCTTGAGCACTGCATATAAGTGCCTCTGTGCAACCTTTCAGGTCACCCTTCAATAGCCACTGCCATGTCTTGTCCCAATCAACTCCCTGAAGTTCTCTGACAAACTGGCCATGCATTTCTTTGTCTTTCCAAGCAGCTTCAACTATTTGCTTTCTATTGTCTTTGTATTGTTTTGGCTCAACAGCTTCATCATTTCGCAGGATCTGGTGTTTATTTACACTTGCTAGCATTTCTTCATTACTTTTCTCTATGTACCATCTTAAACTATTTACCTCTGTTCCTACGCATTGTTCACAACTGATGAGACCTCTGCCGCCTTTCTTTCTTGAAACATAAAGTCTAGCTGTATCACTTTTAGGATGAAATTCTTTATTTATGGTCATAACCTTTCTTGTTTTTCTATCCATCTTTTGTAGTTCCTCTTTTGTCCATTCAATTATACCTGCTCCATATCTCAATAACGATATCGCCCATGTATTGATTGCTTTAATTTTATTCCTACCATGTAACTTCGACTTCATAATTAGTTTCAGTCTACGCATATGCTCTAAATTCCTGTTTCATTTCCTGTTCTTTGACTTTATCCAATTCTAATATTCCAAGATATTTATATCCTTCCTCGGTAACTTCTTTAATCATCTCTCCACTACGAAGTCTTAGTCCTTCTGCTTTACTCAACCTTCCTCTTTTCATGCATACTACACCACATTTTTTAATTCCGAATTCCATACCAATATCGCTACTGAATACCTCCACAGTTTTTATCAAGCTATCTATTTCCTTCTCATTCTTTCCAAATACTTTCAAGTCATCCATAAATAATAAATGATTAATTTTAACATTGTCTAGCATATATCCAGCTCTCATATGTCTCAGGATCTTAGTCATAGGTACTATACACAAAATAAATATAAGAAGAGAAAGACTATCACCTTGAAAGATACCCCTTCTTATATTAACTGTTCCTAAAATTTTCCCACAAGAAGTTAAATCTGTCTTCCAGTTGGTCATTGACTTGTCAATAAACTCAATTATATTCGGTGCTACTTGGGCCAACTTTAAGCTCTCTATAATCCAGGAATGTGGTACCATATCGTAGGCTTTCCTATAATCAACCCATGCCATAGCCAAATTCCTATGCTTTTTCTTACTATCCTTCAAAATTGCCTTATCGATCAATAGCTGGTCTTTAGTCCCTCGACTTTTCTTCTTGCAACCTTTTTGCTCTAATGGTAAGTAGTCACTCTCAACAATGAATTCATACAAAACATCAGATATGATACCTGTCATCAACTTCCACATAAGGGGTAAACAAGATATAGGTCTAAAATCATCAACTGCATTGCCTTTCTGTGAGTCTTTCTGACAAAGCACAGTTCTTCCTTTAGTCAACCAATCAGGTATGTTTTTGGTGTTGTTAATCATATCATTCATTTGTCCTACAATCCTGTCATGGAGTGAGGGAAGATTTTTTAACCAGTAACCCTGCACCCCATCAGGTCCAGGTGCCTTCCAGTTAGGCAGTTTTCGTACTTTATTTCTCATCATTTCCGCAGTAATCACAACATTCTTTTGAGACATGCCTTTTACTTCCTTTCTAACTTCATCTAACCATTCAGCTCTCCTATTATGTTGAATATCATTATCCCAAATTCTTGACCAAAATCTCACACTCTTCTCTGCATCTGGCATGACCTTCTCGCCACTTGGTTTCCCACTCATCTCCTGATAAACTTTCTTTTGATCTTGCTGGTACATTCTATTTACTCTGTATTGTTCTATTCTTTGTTCATATCTCTTCAGCTTTGAGGCCTTTACCTGCAACCTTTGCTTTAATTCTTCCATTACTTTTGAAATCCCCTTTTCTTTGACCTTATACTTTTTTACTAATTCGTTATATTTCCTAAGCTTTCGCATTTCCCCCCTTTGCTGTCTTTGAAAGATGTTAATATGCCTTCTTAATTCATTTATTGATTCTTTAATCCTTCTTTTCCACCATGGCTCTAGCTTTGTTACTCCTTTTATATATTTCTTTAGCCCAAGCTCTTTCGCAACCCATACTAGTCGCAACAATAAGATTATTCGTTTCAGTTATGTCCTTCGTATCAATACACTTTATGACTCTATTGGCTCTTTCAGTGACTATTTTCAGTTTCTTTTTCTTTCCACCCTCTTAAATGCTATTCCATCACAACGTTCTCCTCTATCCATAAATTGCCTTATTTGATCTAAGATATCTCTTTCATCTGCAGTTAAATACATCCCTTCACACGTCTTTTCCTTAATAATAGCATCATTATTAATAACCTCTTCCTCTATCACCTCTAATTGTTGTATGTAAGCTTCTTCAACGGTGCTATTAGTTTCATGGTGGTCTATCTCCTCCCTAATTTCCACATCATTCACAAAATTTTCTTCCATCTCGATATCTCTCCGAATCGCCTCCAGTTCTAAATCAGAAAGCCAACCATTCTTCTTAATTGCCCTAGCCTGGTCACAAATTCTCTGTTCTGTGCTCTCAAATATCCCTCTAATTTTCCACTGACTGTACATTCTCTTTCTATACCCTCTAATTGGTACTCCGGTTTCACTAACTGGTCTACTCCGGTAATAGCACTCCATAACTATCATATTTACTTGTTTAGTCCACTCTTTTCTAGCAGTAGCAGGATGACGGTCGACCTTGTGCTGCTCACCCACAGAAAGCCTACCGGGCGAGAGACCTTCCCTGTAAGGTCCAGTCTCCTTCACGCCGTTGTTTGAAAAACTATTATTATCACTCATTGTATTGAGGTAGCACTTTGAGGTTGTGCAATTACCGGTCTATTTCTTTGTGAAGACCAACACTAGGAGAGTTGCCTACCACGGCTTAAGACCCCCTCCTGGCCATGAGGCAGACTAAACCCCACTGGATGCCAACCCAGAATTTCAAAGTCTTGGGGTAGGCAAACAGGTACTACACCTTGCCCAAGGGTGACCTGGAGGTAGTTGTGGCAAAGGGTAACCTCATTCTCCCACGTCGAAACTCCACAACCGGATGTAGTTTAATGTCATACCCAGGACAATTATTATTATTATTATTATGGTTGTTGAACAGAGCAGTAACACGCTTGTTGTGCACAACCCAAAAAGTTTCATCGGTTTTGATATTGTCTGCAGTTATTACTTCGTACTATATCATTTATAACAAGGATATATTATCGACTTTCGATTGGATATGCTTCGTTCCGGATTTACATCGTTCTTGGCCATTTTTGTGATATGCTCGTTCTGTGGCGGGGAATTCAAATCGCTAGGCCGCCATGCATGGAGATGTAAAGAGAAGCTAAACTCGTTTGACAAAAATGACTCGGAGCCCAAGGATCAGAGGAAAAATTGTAATTCGTCAGTTTTTAGATCGGATAACGCTTCAAAATCAGTAAGTAATTGTTCGGAAGTAAAATGCTGCTGTGGAAAAGTTTGCAACGGTTTGCGTGGTTTGAAAATGCACCAGCGCAGCTGCCGTGTCATCAAGGGCCTAAGCGAGGAAACATTCGAATCACTAGATACCGACGAGGCTTATGAAGATACTGACCAAATTGAACATAATATTGATTTTACTTCAACGCCCAAAATAAAAGCAGGTGTTAAGTTGCCTAAATCTGACTTCGATTGGAACTTAGCTAACGATTTCTTCGCGGCCTCAATGCCTATTGCAGATGTGAATGCAGTAAACATAAACGATATTGTATCATCAATGAACTCAATTATCTATAATTATTTCTATGTGAACTTTGGTTCCTCGGACGATACAGGCACATCGGAATTCGCTCACAAATATAAGGATTACTCGATCTCTATGCTTAAATCAACGTTAAATCATCTAAAACAATCGAATGCTGATGCTATGGAAGTCAGATATGTTGCAAAGACTCTGCGATTGAAGTTACGTAGGACTTCTAACTCACTAAATACGGTTACCGATCATGATAAACTAATCAAGGCGCCCTTTTGGAGTTATGTCAAACAACAATTCAAGCAGCGTACCTCATCGCTTCCATCATTCGATTCCACTACTTGCATTCAGTTTTTTTGTACCTTCTTTCGTGCTATAAATCCTGCTAAATCTTTTAAAATCCCTAGCTGGATTTCCCCTGTTCCTCAGCCAACAATTTCCTATGATTTATCGCCCCCATCATATCATCAAGTCACGAAGATCGTACGTAGAATGAAAGCTTCCGGTTCACCATGCCCTCTTGATAAAATATCTATCATTCCATTCAAGCGCTGTCCCTATCTCCGTTCGTATATCACAGCTGTATTTAGAATCATCTGGCAGTCAAGTGAAATTCCAAATGCATGGAAAAAAGCATGCACAGTTCTTGTGCATAAAAAGGGCGATCCTTCTGATCCTTCTAATTTCAGGCCGATAACTCTCGAGAGCGTACCTCTTAAGATCTTTACATCATGTGTACGTGATTCAATGTTTGCTTTTCTCAAGGCAAATGGCTATATTGAACATCAAATTCAAAAAGGCTTTCTTCCTAAGTTGACTGGTACCTTTGAACACACTGCCCAGATGGCTAGCGTTATTAATGCTGCCAGAATTAAACAAAAGTCACATTGTTGGACCTTAAAAACGCGATTGGTGAAGTACATCATAACCTCATTCCTGAAGTTTTAAAATATCATCATATTCCCACTCAAATTCAACTATCAATCGGCAGTCTTTACTCAGAATTTCAGACATCTGTCATCACTGACTCTTTTAAAACACCATTTATTACAATAGGCCGCGGCGTTCTCCAGGGGGATTGCCTAAGCCCATTAACCTTCAACTTATGCTTTAATACGTTCATACATTACATTTCGGACTCGAAATTTACACAGTTCGGCTTCTCTATTAGTTCTCTTCGTCCAATTCATTGGTTTCAATTTGCTGATGATGCTGCTGTCATAACTGGGCTTGAAAATGAGAATCAACTTCTTCTTAATCATTTTACAAGATGGTGTACTTGGGCCAACATGGTTATTAGAGTTGATAAATGTTCCACATTCGGAATTAAAAAATCTTCTACTTCATCAACTCAATATCTCCCTAAACTGTTAATAAACCAGGCCGTTGTTCCTACCGTCGAGATGGGTAAGTCTTTCAAATACTTGGGTAGATATTTTAACTTCTCAATGGATAATGTCGACCACATGTCAGAAGTGCTAGGGTTAGTACATGATTTATTGAGTAAAATTGATGCAATCCCCTGTCACCCCAAAAATAAGCTTCTTTTATATCATCGGTTTGTCTTGTCTAAACTATCATGGCATTTTACCATCTCTGACCTCAGTAAGACATGGATTGTTGAAAACATCGATAGCCTTGTATCTAGATACGTTCGTCAATGGCTCGAGCTGCCGATAAGTGCTACACTTAGTTCGCTTCTCATATCTAAATCTAAGTACGGTTTAAGCCTTATTCTGCCATCTACCAAGTTTACGCAGTGTCAGGTTGTTATTAGAAGTGCCCTTAAGTCATCTCCTAATTCAGATATAAACCATCTTTGGGCAAGAACCAGCACTGGCTGCAATATTCAGTACGATCAATATCGTAACACAAAACAAGTGTTAAATGCGGTACAAACTGATAGTGAAAATCGCCTCCATCATGAACTTAAATCTCAAGGTTTCGTAATCTCATCTATTCTTCTTCATGCTAGTAGTAAAACGCGACACCTCTGGTCAAAAGTACAGAAAAATATGCCCAGAAACATTTTCAATTTTACCATAAAGTACCTAAACAACACTCTGGCTACAAAAAAGAACCTTTGCAAATGGTCCCTCTCTTCCTCTTCTGCTTGCTCGTTCTGTCTCCAGTCTGAAAGTCTCCAGCACATTGTGTCTAGTTGTAAGTCCTACCTGGAAGATGGCAGGTATACCTGGCGCCATAACTCCGTTCTTTTGCATATCTCTAGAACTCTATCTTCATTACAAGATAGCTCGTTGTACGCAGATCTTCCTTCTTTTCCATCTCCATCTTTGATTACTGGTGATTCTCTCAGACCAGATCTTGTTCTAGTGCTAAATAGTACTACTGTATACCTACTAGAGTTAACTGTTGGCTTTGAGTCAAATATAACGATCAATAGTGAACGCAAATCTGATAAATATCGCCCCCTTATTTTAGCCCTCCAGGAAAAGTTTTATGATGTTAAATTTATTAATCTCTCTATGAGTGCTCTTGGTATACTTGGTAGATCCTCTGACTCCTTTTCATCGATGCTGAAAGATTTGCACTTTGACACTACTCGTCAACAGCAGATCATTATGAAAGCTTCCAACATTGCCATAAGATGCACCTATTTCATTTTCTGTAGACGAAACAAATCTTGGCCAGGTCCGGAGCTACATGACTTTTAATTGCTAATTTGTATGTTTGCTGCTTCTAATTTCATTGCTAATATTTCTTTCAGTCTCCTTACATTATAACATTTGATTAAATATTATTTTTGCATAGCAGACAAGCCAGTTATACACTACCTAACAGTAGAGAGGTGTATAATTGTATGTAACTGTAATGTTATTGTCATGATATTATGAAGTTTCAAAAAAAATTATTATTATTATCTTTCTGCTTCCAATCTGAGACTCTTCAACATGTTGTTTCCAGTTGCAAATCCTATCTTCAAGATGGTAGATATACCTGGCGTCATAATTCCGTCCTTTTACATCTTGCGAAAACTCTCTCATCAGTAGTCAATAGCACATTATATGCAGATCTTCCCTTTTTTCCATCTCCTTCTTTGATAACTGGTGATTCTCTTCGTCCAGACCTAGTCTTAGTAAGTAACAGTTCATGCGTTTACCTGCTAGAAGTCACTGTTGGCTTTGAATCAAATATACAGATAAATAGTGACCGTAAGGCTACTAAATATCTCCCTCTTATTGCTGACCTCCAAAATTCTTATTCTACTGTCAAACTTATAAATCTCTCTATGAGTGCTCTCGGAATACTTGGAACGTCTTCTGAGTCCTTTCCATCAATGCTCAGAGACTTAAACTTCGATGACACTACCAAACATAAAATCCTGTCTAAAACAATTAATATTGCAGTACGTTGTACTTATTATATCTTTTGTAGATGAAATAAACCTTGGACTAACCCTAATTTACTGGACTATTGACTATGACTTTACTACCTTAGTATTACAGTTACTATTGCTATTACTTCAATTTGAGAATTTTTGTTTTTTGTTTTGTTTTGTTTGTTTTGTTTAAGTTGCAGACTTGCCAATTATGCACTGCCCTAATGTAGCATATTGGTGTTCTATGTCTTAGATTAATCCGTGTTTTATGTCGTGTCGCTTTACTCTTGATGTTGCGTTTTGGAATGGTGTATTTGTGTTAATTCCTGTTATGTATGTAACTTGCTTCTAGTGTCAGTATCACTCTTTCCTGGCGATGTGTTTGTCCCTGTCAACATGTACTTTGACGTAACGAATCTTGTATAGTGCTTACGATTATATTATGTGTTTTTAGTATTTGATTCAGTCAGCTAGTTAGTTCAGTTCTTGCCGTTACATCAACTGTAGTTTCTCTGTGTTGTTTCTAACTTAGGCCTAGGCTTGAAGGCTTGAAGATTGATAACCAACTATCGGCTACCGAAGTGAGACCCCTTGTACGCTACACTAATATAGTGAGGTGTATGATTGTATACTTAGATTGCATTAATACCATGAGGTTTCAAAAAAAAATTATTACTATTATTATATAAGAGTTTGACTGGAAGTTACTAGCAAATGGTAATAAAGTTTGAAAGGAAGCAAAAGAGAAAATAGCAACTGTAGACTTGATTGATTAATAGAACCAGTTTATCACCTCACTTGAGTCGCATATTTCTCCTGTTGATTAAATGTTTGCCTAGATTTGGGAAATAATAAAATGGGAAAGAACCCAGCAGCACCTTATTGCTAAGGGCCCCGAACGATTTGGTGCGCCAGTGACTGGCAAGATAGTATAAGTGCAGAATGATTGGGAGCAAGGATGTTTGACTCAATTGAAAATAGGGATACTTAAAAATGATTCAATTGCTCCTCTAGCTCATACAATACTATGCGTAGATAATGTAAAGCAAGGGTTGTAGAGCAAGTGCTGTTATTCTTATGACCTGTAAGCTTATGTAAATTTGCTCGGAGAACCGTTGAGGATGAATTCTCCAAGGTGTGTTTACATAAGAGGCTTTTTACTAGAAGCTGCAAACACATAGAAAGATTGCATAGATTGCATGGCTGCATTTGTTATCTGCCACGGAATACATATGGGGTTCCGAATACTCGAGTGTGTAAGGCAGATCTGGGCATTGACCGGCCTGCAGGCCACATATGGCCCTTTGATCGACTCTTGACTGGCCCATGAAAAGCCGCATAAAAAGTAAAAAGTGAAGCTGCATTGTCCTTATTTTTAGACGCTGGGTTTTTATCAAACGTGTTTAAACAATACAGAAAATATTATGTAGAAATTTATTTAGTCCATTTGGTCAGGCTCTCCTTAGTATTTCTGCTTCTAATGTGGCCCTTTGGATAGAGTAATTTCCTACCTCTGGTTAAAGGCCTGTTTCAAATTTCGAACTTCTCATGTGCCGAACTCAGTTCAATTTGGCCCTGCAACTGAGAGTGTTTAGTACGACTCCCGTTTAAATGTCGAGCTTAATTGTGCCGCTCCAATGTCAAACTAAAATTCTTACGTCAAGCATTCAAGTTTGTTGATAAAGATTGCCCCTTCGTACACAAATTATATACCATATGAAAGTACTTGTCACGTACGTCACGAATATGCAACAATATTTGCTGCATTCTGCATGGGTGGGAATTTATGATGAAAAAGACACTCATGCAAGTACAAAGCATTTGGATTGGCACATGAAAAGTTCGACGTTTGAAACCACGCCTAGCTTTAGCTTAGTGCAGCTCGTGAAGAGAATTCCGGACTTCACTACATCTGCCATTCCTAATTGATTCAAACGTCGCCCTTCTCATGCATTAATTCTCGAGTTAAGTTTTGGACATGAGAAGTACGACTTTTGAAACGGGCCTTATTTCGCAGCATATTGGTTCATAGAAATACAACTCCCAATGGGCTCCCAAAGAGCTTTTGCATTCAGCAACTTTCAAGATCAGGACAATGAGACTTGACCCCGCCTCGTGCTTTCCTCAGCCAATCATTGTTTTTCATTGACTCTACCTCAAGCTTTTCACAGCCAATCATAGCTTTGAGTCTAGGCAATTGAAATGAATTGCATGACTAAACAATAGCATGATTTCGCAAGCCTGACATTCACTTGGAAGTGCAGTGCAATTGTGTCACCACCAGACCGGAAGATTTTGAAATCGATCTTGCAAAAATCGATGCTTCGATCTGTAAGTTCGATTTCATTCTTTACCCATGTTCTTCATTAGCTATTGGAAACCTTCATAAGCGTGTGGAATAGTGAGCAGTATACAAATGTCCTAAATATGATAAAGGACTGATATCTGATTTGCCTAATCTTTGTTCAGTAGATTTCTCATTCACGGACATATACCGTTTAGTTTGTAGCCCAGAATCGAGCATCAGATATTTAGAAACGGCAAATGATCCTCTTTTGCCTTGAATACCTGCATAAACCGTATTGACGTCTTATATAGCGATTTTATGTTTAGTTGCATGTAAATTAAAGGATATAATTGGCGCCAAAATCTATATATACTAAGTCTTATGCTATTCAGAAAGAGATTTAAATCTTAATTTGTGCAAGCGATCATATAGCAACCAAGTAGTATATTAGTAATATATAACTGACACAGTTTGCTGGCATTTTGTTATGGCCTTTTGGTTTTTGCGGCACTTAGCAACTTACTACCATTTCTTTGAGGTTCCAGTTTTTTTTATTTTATATGAGGCAGGAGCAAAGATAGAAATAACAAAGGGAGTGAAATTGAACTTAGTTGTTCTATTCTATTGCATTATTTCTTGTCCAGTAGTTGCTAGTGATGTGGTTTCATTTCATTTGATTTCATATAATATCATATGCTTTCATGTACTGTTTGACAGTTAAGGAGGGGTACCCTTCAGTTTCGAGTGATTTCCAAGGGGCGATCGATAATTAAATTGAATTTGGTAGTTATAGAGAAGTATATTCTTCTCTACTTAAAAGGCAGTTCTGTAGATATATGCTAGTATGAAAACGGCATGGTAGAAAGGGTATGTTGAACAGGTAGTTAGTCCTCAAAAGCATAAGATATATCAAGTAGAAGTTCTATTGGAAAATGGTCGTGCAGGAATATTGTGCAAACTAGAATGGTTCGAATTATTGTGCATCATGCAGAATATCGTACTGGATTTGATGCAAGACTTATGTAAAATAGCGAAAACGATACAGTAATTCATGGGCAGCGGAGCCAGGAGGGCTGAGGACCTATTGCCCCCTTCACTTATCCTACGAGATTTACCTTTGTTTAACGTTCTGAAAGTCCAAAAGTCAAAGCGTTTAAGGCATAATCAGGTAGCAAGAATGAATTATAAAATTTCCTATCACACTATTTCAAAAGAGGGACGTAGTACCTTAGCTGGCTTTGATACAATTTAAGATATTTCATGCAAATCATATTTCATTTATTGTGTATTACTTCTAATGCTTGAATATTTGTGCTTCTTTGATTATTCTACTTCCGACAATGCATGTTATTTTATAGTCAAATCCGCTCAGTTAGGTCAAAGTATGCGGCCGCTTTATGTACCTTCAAAGCATCTATTAGAAGAGTTTTCCTGTCTTTTGTTTTTGTTTTGTTCATTAATCCTTAACTTTTTGTTTTGTAAACTTTAGACTTCGATTGTAGTTAGGTTTTAAGTCTAATTTTCTAATGATGTATATCCCCAATTGCAATAAATTTAATAAGATAATTTTTTATTATCAGTGTATAACTCTTAACGAAGGGCACCTATAAAGCAAATTGTAAAAACTAGAGCCTATACAATAAAAATATTGCTCCGCGACCCCTGTACTATTTAAGTTAAAGAAAGCACACAGTTATAAAACAAGAACTAGGTTTCATCCATGCAATTCAAGGGCATGACTTGCGCTCACCTGTTCTGATCTTCTTGATATTTGCACCGTTGATTCACGTTAATAGGGTTATGGCAAATGGAAAATTTCAGTTTCAGAGCCTTACTCCTTCCAAAGTTGTATCTTGAAATCAAATGTGATTCATAAAATAAAATGTCATAGGGTAAGACCTTATTGAAAATCCAGAAGGCGCCAAAATGTATACATTTGATAATTTTCGGTTTAGTAGGCAAGTAGGATCGTCCCTTTATTTGAATTTTCTGGAATATGTTTACATAGAGACTCAAAAGCTGGTCATGTGTAAAAAGAGTTTATTTCATTCCTTGGACTCTTCACCTAAGCAATGGTGAATAAGTGCCCATTGGGCAACCATATGACCGATTAGAAACATTATTCATCATATCACGTAGATATATCCATATCTAATTAAATATTAGAAGCAATGCACCTGATCAGTGTTATACTATAGGATCTAATTGTAAAGACATTAATTGCTGAGAAAGATTTAAGGGTAATTGTGGACAGTGACTTAAAATTCAAGGAACATAGTGACTTAAAGATTGCCATAGGAATGCAAATGCTAGGCGTTATACGAAGGAGCTTCCAGTTCTTACATAATAGAATGTTTAAGCTACTTTTCAAGGGCATAGTTCAGGTTCACTTAGAATATGCAGCATCAGTCTGGCCCCCTTCAAGCATATGTAGCATTTTCAATATGGAGAGGGTACAAAGGCGTGGTATAAAAGCACTTCCAGGAATTAAAGGCTTAACATATGAACAAAGTTTGAGATCCCTGAATCTGCCTTCTCTAAGATTTAGAAGATACAGGAGAGATATGATGGAAGTCGTTAAAATTGTGAAAGGGTTCTATAATGCTTAATGTGTACCATCCCTAAATGTAACAAAACGAGATTTGGAGAACAAGATGACAATCTCTGCAGTTGCAGATAGGTAGAACAAAATTAGAACAAACAAAGACCAGATTTTGCTACAAGGTAATTCCAGTTTGGAATAGTTTATCACAGGAAGTTGTGGATGCTTGCTCTATAAACCAATTTAAAAGCATATTGGACTGGTTTTGGTCTGGAAAGAGATATAAACATGACTTCCACTATAATATATTTGATGGGCAGGACATATTTTGATGATTTTTTAGTGACTTTTGAGCAATATTTTCCTATTTATATTTTTGTTCCAGTTGTCAACTTTTCATAGTAGCTAGTTTCCCTTTACTGTTTTATTTTCATTTTATTTTTTTGCTATTTTTGCTATGCATTTTGTTCAGTTGGTATATTTACATTAGAATAACAAAGGGTCAGGAGTCTACAGCATTACTCCCAATCATAATCGGCTAATTCTCATACTTGTTTGCTTTTTTTATAATTGATGTTTTCAATAGTCTTCTACAGGAAGTGATTCTATCTATATATAAAACCATGTAGTCTTCTTGGGGATTCATACCTCTAGGACTCCTGGCAATATTACAAAAAAATTACTGTGCATAAGATCTCTGAATAATGGACCATATTGCACACACAAACACACACACGCACACAGACACACAGACACACAGACACACACACACACACATATATATATATATATATATATATATATAAAATATCGTTGATAAAGATATTGAGGAGAAGGGTATATATATATATATATATATATATATATATATATATATATATAATATATATATATATATATATATATATATATATATATATATATATATATATATATATATATATATATATATATATATATATATATATTTATATATATATATATACCCTTCTCCTCAATATCTTTATCAACGATTTTTTTTATCTTGTGAATGATACTGAAGTATGCAATTACGCAGACGATACAACGTTATATGTTGGAGATAAGAACCTTAGGACAGTGCTCTCAAAATTAGAGAGAGACACGCTTTTACTGTAAGAATGGTTCTCTGACAATTTCATGAAACTAAATGAAGAAAAAAGTAATCTATCAATATTCGGAGCAAAAAGTGATAGAATGACACTAAATATTGGTGCCACGCTAATACCAGAATCTGAGTCTGAAAAATTACTTCGAGTAACAATAGATTCCAGATTAAATTTCAATTTTCATGTTAGTAAATTCTGTGCGAAGGTAAGTCGAAAACTTCATGCCTTAGCAAGGGTATCCAATTACATGGATACGGAAAAAGCAAAACTGATAATGAGGTCATTTATTATGTCACATTTCAGCTATTGTCCGTTAATTTGGATGTTTCATGACAGAACCACAAATAGTCGAATTAATAAAATTTATGAAAGAGCTTTGCGAAATGTATACAGAGACACGGAATCATCCTTTGATGAACTTCGTACAAACGATAACTCAGTATCAGTTCACCAAAGAAACTTGCAATTACTTATGATAGAGATATATAAAACCAAAAACAGTTTAAATCCATCGTTCATGGAAGATATCTTTGTTGAAAGACCTAACATAACATACGACCTTAGAAATAAGGATGGTCTTCTGGTACCAAGGGCAAACACAACTGGTATAGAATTATGGTATAGAAACCATACAATATGTTGGAAGTAGGCTTTGGCAAACATTACCAAGTGAAACCAGAGAGTCTCGCACCTTAGAAATCTTTAAGGGTCGCACCAAAAGCTGGAAAGCAGATAAATGCAACTGCAAGCTTTGCAAACGTTTATTGCAAACCTTGGATATATCTAGCTTGCTCACGTTTATTGCGACGGAGATAGCTCACTTTTATCAATACATCTACTTTGCACTTGTTTTCCTTATTTTAGGCTTTTGAGAAATTCATGTAAATAGGCGGATATTTGCTTTATACAGTTGGCTTTAATTAGCGTTGCCGCTATTATAGCTGTCAACTTAAAATAAATTGTATTATATACATATATATATATATATATATATATATATATATATATATATATATACATATATACAGTGTACTCTCGATAAATGGAACCCCCACGGGACCGAAAAAGATGGTTCCACTTATCGAATGTTCCACTTATCCGAATTGCTCGATAAGTGGAACCTCCAAGAAATCGAAAAAAGTTCCACTTATCGAACTTCTCCTTTGTCTGATTTTTCTGGAGAACGGGGCATTTACGAAAAATGAAAAACAGGGGGAAAAGGAACAAAAGGAAAGCCTTCATAAATGCTCATGTTTCATATGATGATTATTTTTAAAGCAATGTAGTTATGCAAAATAATCTTTTATGCACGCTTGTTTCTAGAGCTTGTGAAAGTTCCTATTTAATTAATTTGGGAATTCAGTTTTGAAACTGACATTGAATCGTTTCTTCTATCGATTCACCCATCCATCAGAAGCGTGAAAGTCATTGAGTTCTAATAATTTTGCAAACTCTAGAGCTTTTTTTTTAAATATACTACAGCTGATAGGAATATTGCTGTATCTTGCAGTTTTCAGCCAATTATAAGCGGCATAGGCCAACTCCTTGTATGTCGCAGTCTTCATTCTTTTTCTCTTTTTAGAAGCATTATTTCCTTCAATTGCTTCAAATATTTCAGCTTTCTTTTTTACCCAGTGTGAAACTGTGTTTTAGCAACACCATATTTCTTTGCTGTATCTATACAGCTTTGGCCTGCATCAATTTCTTATAAAGCCTTGTATTTGTTGACTATATTTAAACAGGCAAGCCTTCGTTTCGAAGACTGCACAGCTGCCATTTTTCAAATGTGGCTGCTATATTTTTCTTTGCTTTCATTACCTGATAGCAATCGAATGCTTGCAAGAATATTTGAATAAAGAATGTATTGATTAAAATGATTCGAACGTGCTTAAGATGATTTTTTTGGAAAAGTTCCACTTATATGAATAACTATTGCTTATGGGACCAAAAAATGGTTCAACTTATCGAAAGCTCCACTTATCAAGGGGGTTCCACTTATCCGAATAAAATAAGAGAAGTTTGTTAATGCAGATCCAAGAAACTTAGGAAATTGGTTCCACTAAATAAAAGTTCCATTTATCCCGGGTTCCACTTATCGAGAGCAGACTGTATATTTATTTATACATATAGTTGATATATATTTATATTATTATGTATTGTATATATATATATATATATATATATATATATATATATATATATATATATATATATATATATATATATATATATATATATATATATATATATATATATATATATATATGGACAATTTTGCTTGCCCTATGATCCGAAAATTATCGTCTGAATATGTTATGGCACATTCTGGGTTTTTAATGAGATGTTATCCTATGGCCGAATCACTTGTTTTTTTGTTTTTTTTATATGCAATAAAATATTAAGGCTAGACAACAACTACTTCATATGGTGCCATCTATAGAGGGAAAAGACACAAGGTCATCGAGTTCCCTCTATGAATGGCACTTACAATATATTTAACAACTTTGTCACTCTAGCGAACAAAGAGACAAGGAACAAAACAAAACAAAAAAAGAAAAATACAATAACCAAGAAACAAAAGCGGAACGAAGAGACAAAAGGACGAAATAAAAAAGCAAATAACAAGAACTTACAGTACAAAAACTAAATATGGGAGTAGCTTCATTCAGTCAAATCGTTTTGTTTCTTTAATAAAGGATATAGTAGCTTCCATAATTATTCTGTTGGCAATTATATTCAACAATGGAGATCCATAAAGAAGCAGTGCGCATAAGGATTTTGAGTCATAATTAGAAATGTCTAGACCAGGAATTTCCGAGAGTTGACCAAAGAGATCACAACGCATTATGTCGTACAATGGGCAGTGCAGGAGAAAATGTTCATTATCTTCTTTTTCTTTTCCGCAAATGCAAACAGGGCTTAAACAATCAAAATTATGCCTGAATTTGTGCTCGTTAAGTGCGCTATATTGCAAGCGTAGCTTAGTTAAATGCCTAACACCTATAATGTCGTGAATGTTATACATAGAATTTCCCACTGGTCTTACAGTGGAAAGGAGTTTGCTTTTAAACTGGGCAATGGATACGGCATGTTTAACGTCATTGTCAAGCTTATTCCATAAATGTGTTTTGAAAATAGGTGTTAGCAAAGCGATTGGTCCGTCCAATATTTTGGTCATAAACTCGTGGATTTCTAAGATTATATGTTAGCTGGCGTTCATTTGGAATCTCAGTGACCAAATATTGAGGTGAGTGCTGTTTCTTCAGGACAAAGAAATGGCACAAGCGTCGATACCATCTCCTATCATAAAGACTTTCCCAACCCAGTTCTTTGTAAAGTCTCTGCCTACTTGTACCTCTCCATGCACCAGTCACAGCAAGAGCTGCTGAATATTGTGTTTGCTCAAGTGTTCTTGTAAAATGAGATTGCATTTCAGGATCGTATCGATGATATATTATGTCACCATAATCTAAATGAGCCCTCACGTAAAGCTTATAGATCTGATCAAGCACATTTCTGGATATGTATTTCGATAGGTATCTTATCATACCAATGCCTCTCCTAGCTTTCAAAATTGCCTGCCTGATGTGACTTTGAAAGTCTAATTTGGAATCAAGTATCACTCCTAGATGCTTATGTTCCAATTTTTGCGCGACTTGATCATATCCTAATAGTAAAGGTGGGTGGTTGGGTTTGAACCTTTTACAAGAGAAAATGACTTCCTCAGTTTTTTCAGCATTAAAATGCATTTTCCATTGCCAAGCCCACAATTTTACCGTCTCTAAATCCTCATTTAACTCTAAAGCACTTCTTACTGGATCATCTACACGAGAGAATAAGGATGTATCATCTGCAAACATCTTGATATCACAATTTATATTATCAACAAGGTCATTGATATAAACGAGGAAAAACAATGGGCCCAAAACTGATCCTTGTGGCACCCCAGCGGAAATTGTTGCCCATTCGGAACTTTTTCCATTTAATACTACACGTTGTTTTCGGTTGGCCAGGTAATCTTGGATTAAGGTCAAAAGGTTTCCAGTGATACCATTGCATTCTAATTTGTAAAGTAAGCCCTCATGCCAGACTCTGTCAAATGCCTTGGAAAGATCTAAGAAAACAGACCGTGTTTCTTTACTGGGAATCTCTTCGAATGCTCTGTAAATCTTATGAGTGATGGATAGCAGCTGATTAACGGTAGAATCACCCGGACGAAATCCAGATTGATTTGGAGTAAGAAGTCCATTTACATAAAGATGGGAGTAAATTTTGTCGAACAATAGTTTTTCAAAGATCTTTCCAAGAATTGGAAGCAGAGAAATAGGCCTATAGTTATTTTTACATTGTCTGCTACCCTTTTTATGAATACGAACGATATTTGCTTTCTTCCAAGTCGATGGATAAATCCCTGTCTCAAGGCATTTCTCAAAAATCCGGCACAGTGGCTCAACAATAGAGGAACCACAGGCTTTTATCATAAAGGCAGATATATTGTCGCACCCATTTGCTTTCCTAGTGTCAAGAGCAAGGATCAACTTGAGAACGTTTTCCCTGTCGATAGTCAAATTTTGAAGGACAGATCTGCACCTTGGTCGAAAGTTAGGAAGAGTACTCCCAGTTGTTATTGTGCAGCATTGCTCAACAAAAAAGTCATTCAAGATAGCAGCTTTGGTCTGCACATTTGTCACAAATAGCTCATTTTCCAAAAGTGGAGGGATGTTCGCTACCTTCTTTTTATTAAGTAACCTATTTAACGTCGTCCAGTATGCTTTGATACCTTGGTTAGGATCAGACAACTTTCTTCCTAGATTCAGAAAATACTTTTCCTTTGCATTAATAATCATTTTTGAGGTTTCATTTCGAATATTCTTCACTTGGTCCCAGTCCTCTTTTCTTTGTCCTCTTCGCACATATTTAAGGTAGACCCTGTGCTTACGTTTAATAGCAGTCTTTAATTCATGAGTTATCCAAGGGGGGACTTTATCATTGCACTTAATGACTTTATTGGGAATGTGCGAAGAAAAAACCGAGAAAAGAGTATCGGTAAAGATATCAACCATCCCATTTGATCCTAGTCCTGAAAAAAGTGAACTCCAATCAATACCGTAATTCACATCCCTAATCTTGTTTGTATCAGCTTTGGAATAGTCCCAAATTGCTTTCCTGTACGGGGGTGGGTCAGGAATTGATAGATTCAACTTTCCGTAAATTATTTGATGTTGGCAATGATCATCAAGAGAGGGGTGAACCCCGGACTCTACAAAAAATTTTGGTTGGTCAGTAATAATGAGATCAAGACAAGTCATGCTCTCATCACGTAAATTCGTTGGTTCATTTATTAGCTGATATAAATCATTTGTTTCAATGAGTTCATCCAGAGCTGTTCCCTCCGGATTTTCTACGTCGTCTTCCCACCATTGGGAAGATCTACAATTAAAGTCTCCCGTTAGAATCAGGCAGTACGGTCTTTCACCACTAACCCGGTTTATAATTACTTGAATCCTGTCGACAAAGTTTTCATATTGCTCACTTGTCTGACTAGGGCTGCGGTAAAGGGTGATCAAAAAGATCTTTTTGCTGGATATGGTCAATTCGGTAACAATCAGCTCCTGCAGCAATTCAAGGTCAGACCGCCGTTTAATTGGCAGCCCTTCCCTGAAGTAGACACACGCCCCTCCCGTTTTAGAATTACTAGGGTGATCACTGCGACAAATTTCTCTACTGAAACCCTCAATGAAAATATCATTATCACTTATGGTCTGATCTAACATGGATTCGGATATCGTGATCACATCAAAATGATGAACAGAATTATAGGCCTCAATAAGTGGAATTTTTATTGCACCCCTTGCACAAATGCTATTCAAGTTCCAATGAAAGAACTTGAATTGATTTTCAGTATGGGGACTTGGGTTTAAATGGATGTCTCCAGATAGCAACAAAAGGAAGTTAAGAGGGAATACGTGCCCTAAAAACATTGAATCGAGGAACGTAGTTATTAGTAATATATATTCGATACTCTGAATAATCATCAAGACCTTTTTGTAGTTGGTGTGACAATTCGATACTTGTCCAAAATTTGATTTGAAAACTTCTAAGAGAGAATGGACCGTGTAATAGACTGTGGCAAAAACATATGTGAAAATCTTGATGCAATTCAATACAGGATCTTGAAATTCTTCCAAATTGCAAAAGCAATTATCTGCAAAGCAGGAGGAGAACGATGCAATCATAACGGCGATTGGAAGAGTTATAGCTGTTATCCACACGAAAAGGTACAAATAGGCAAAGGAATACAAAACAGAAGCCGTAATTTGCAGCACAGGGATATTTAGCGAAACTTTAATCAAAAGCCGCGGCCGTTTGAGAACAATTCCTGCACGCCACTCTTCAATTCCTACGGGCATTTGGTACACGCCTGATCCTGTTGGTCACTCTCGGAATTAGACTCTGGTGATATCGCACACTTTGAACAAAAGACTGATTGATCTGAAATGCAGCAGGTTGAACAGATAATTACACTACCAAAACAACAAAAACATTTTGAGGGAAAAATTACGAACATAGTCATGTAACACAAAGCACCGAGCATGATCATCGCTAGGCACAAAAGAATCTTCGCATTTTGGTCAGTAAAAAATCGCGGGTTTATTTCAGTGGGCATAAAAAGTTATGTTTTTTAATCGCTTGGGAGGGTAAACATTATAATTTTTTGTCGTATTTGTTGCCACAAAATAAAAAGACCTTGAATATTAAAATAAAGCAGCTGAGCAAGCGCTAAATTTAAAATAAATAAATGTAT
This sequence comes from Mastigias papua, assembly GCA_964019165.1. Taxonomy (NCBI): domain Eukaryota; kingdom Metazoa; phylum Cnidaria; class Scyphozoa; order Rhizostomeae; family Mastigiidae; genus Mastigias; species Mastigias papua. Next base: position 41,555 of record OZ025282.1, on the reverse strand, counting down.
GGTAAGCAAATAAATGTAAACAAATATATATATGATAAAGATAAGGTTAGGCCTGGAAGTCAGGGTGACTTAAGAAAAAAAATAGATTACTTGATCGTCACTCTATTCATTCACACTGCCTTCGTGTTCGCTGGCGTCAGTCATTTCCAGTCTATCAATTAAGGATGTCAAATCATCTTCGTCGTTAAAGTAATGAAAATCCTTGCCGATTTTGGCACAAAGACGATAGTTGACATCAGCAAAGGTAAATCCCTGAAATCCTTTCTCCTCGATCATTTTCGTAGTTTTTATGATCATATCAAGCCTTTTTTTCGTAAGATCCAATCTGATCTTGTACTTGTCGCATGACTTCCTTGCACGGTAAACTGCAGTTCTGTGACGCCAAGTCGTGAATCTGATTATCATTTGCCTGGTTCTTTTTCCTGCTACAACCTTGGCCGGGCCAATACGATGCGCTCTGTCAATAACTGCATCCGGTGTCTCTACATTTAGCTCATCGAATACTGCCTTTACCTTTTTTAAACATTGCTCGCCAGATTCTTCTTTCCCTTGAGCGACGGGTGGGATGCCATCAATTCTTAGACAAAGGCGACGTTGGTACTGCTCTTGGTTATCCACGTGTTTTTCTAATCTTGCGATGACATTCTCCATTATAGCTACTTTTGACTCAAGGATCTCGATTTTCTCGCTCTGGCCTTTAATAGTGTCATGTAGTTGTTGAATACATGCCTTGGTCGCCAGCTTTTCTTCCAATTTCTCAAACTTTTCGTCGAAAAAGCTTTGGGACGGCTCTGGTTGACGTTTCGGTGGCATGACGGCGAGTGTCGAACGGACTAATGAGACTGTATTTCGATTCTATTGTCGACCTTAATTTAGTACAGCAACAAGTAATATATCAGTAAATTCCTGATTATTTAATGTACATGTAGCCTTACTTTTTCTCCTCCTTCACTATAGATTATATCTAAAACACCCTCTGAAATACCAGCTATTATTTACATGACCGCCATACAGAAACAACAAACAACAACTTTTCATTTTAGCATTAGAGTTTTTACACATACGAGGTGACTGTTCACTTATTGTAGTATTTTTCTTCCTGATGCTCGTGGGTATATGTTGTTTTATTCTGTCTGCTAGTCTCTGCGTAGTGCGTCCTACGTACCGAGCTTCACATCGGCACGAAAATTCATAAACTACACAACTTTTTTGAGTGGTAGGAACGCTATTTTTTTTAGCAGATGGTAGCATGACCTTAGTATTGTAGACCACATGAAGTTTCACAGCATAGACACAGGATGTAATAGCTTTGTTAATTTGGTTTTCAAATCTTGATGAAACATTACCAATCCAGGGCAATTTTAGGTAAACTGGGCACTTCTCAGGACCACACGGTTTTTCCGCTGCAAAGTTGGCAAGTTTTTGCTTAATACAAGAAATAAGAACATCGTATATACATACATACATACATATATATATATATATATATATATATATATATATATATATATATATATATATATATATATATATATATATATATATATATATATATATATATATATATATATATATATATATATATATATATATATATATATATATATATATATATATATATATATATATATATATATATATATATATATATATATATATATATATATATATATGTAGCAATTACATTTTTAGTTACTTTATCTTCCACTCCATTCATTCATTCATTGCGTGTTTTTCTACAACTCATTTCCATCACTTCCTCTCCGCTAACACTAAACTAACATCACACTAACATTCTATTGCGTCATAACACCGTGCCCTTTTGTTAGGCCTATTTTTATACTAACTTTCCCTCAACACATTGTCTAGCCTTTCCTTTACCACATCGATGTTTGTTATTCCATCTTTATACGTAATTCCGGGGAGCAAATGTATATACCAATTAAAATTGTAAAAGAACCAGTTGAAATACACACTAGCGAGGATAACACACAAAAGAACATCTATGAAATTTCCTTGTTTCAATCCTACAAGCGATAGTAAAGCCAAGACTACATCGAGTGAGATCGAGCCTTTTAATTATACATAAAAATCTGTTATCAGATGTTTAGCCATTCTACAAAGTGATAATCAAGAATCCTAAAGTGGTGACCGAGCCTACGAACTACTGCGATCGTTTCATTGTTTATTCGCTGATTGTTTTGATTGTCTATTACTGTTTGTATTCGTACTTGCCTTCTTACACAACCGTTTTAATTGCCATTTCCACATCATCATGCTTGATCCACCGACCACCGCTGGTTCATCCTCTGCTGATCCTATCGTCCTCCCACCACCTCATGCTGTTCATGTTGTACTCATGCCACGTTGGAGAGAGTTTAAGCATAGAAGTATGGCCAGATAAACAACTACATTGTTAACATGCATCAGCAAATCATGTCGAATCACACACGCACACTCTCTGGCTAATGCACATTGAGCAACATATATATACACGTGTGTCATTTCACAATACTCGTGTCATCGGCTAATCATCGTTACTAATTTTAACATACGTTTCTATTTGAATCTATTGATTCGTGAATTGGAGCACGACTCTAACACCCCCACTTGCTACGATTCTACGAATAATCATACTTTATTTACCCATAATCAATGATCTAAATTTTTCTAACTTAATCTTTGTAACTGGTTTTGTAAAGATATCAGCAACATTACAATCAGTGGGTACATACTGCAAATTAATATTACCGATTTGTATCTCCAATCTAATAAAATGATACTTAATATCAATATGTTTCGATCTTTGATGATTGATTGGATTCTTAGCTAAATTAATTGCTCCTTGATTATCTACGTTAATCAAAACATTTTCAATCAATATGTCCATATCATTACATAATTGCTTCAAGAATTTTGCTTCTTGAGCAGCATTTGCTAAGGAAATATATTCAGCTTTGCAAGTGGATAAAGCTACGGTCTGTTGTTTTCTACTTTTCCACGAGATTATAGGACCATTATTGCTAAGCTGAAAGCTATATCCTGTGATGCTCCGTCTATCCTTCACAGATGCCCCCCAATCTGAATCGCAAAACCCTGTCAGCTTTAAAGGCAGCTCAGATCTTTGGAACGTAAGTCCTCTTTCAATTGAGCCCTTTAAATACCTCAGCACATTTTTTGCCATACTGAGATCTGACTGTGTAGGTTTTGCCATGTTCTGTGAAAGTTTAGTCACAGCATAACAGATATCGGGCCTTGTACCTGTCATAACATATATTAAGCTTCCTACAATAGCTCTATATAACTTGGGGTCATCTTATAATGGAGAATCTACATTTTCGCTTTCTTTTTCCGCACCACTAACACATGGAATGGGCTTAGGTTTACAATCAGCCATATTGAACTTAGAGAGAATCTTTTCCACATATTGCTTCTGACTCATAATGACCGACCCTTCGTTACACTCGAAACTTGTTCCTAAAAACCATGAAAGTTTGCCTAAGTCTTTCATTTTAAACTTTCTTGAAAGAGCTGATTTTACACTCTCTAGTACACCAAGCGTTGTCCCTGAGATTATAATATCATCGACCCAAACAATCAAAATCACTGATTCACTGGGTTCGACCTTTTTGGTGTACAAACATGGATCTGCAAGCGATTGGGAAAAGTTTTCACTGATTAAATAAGTGTGAAGCATGTTGTTCCAATTTCGACCACTTTGTTTTAGACCGTACAATGATTTCTTTAACTTGCAAACAAATTTATCGCCGTTTTCATCGCGCTCTTCAAAGCCTTGGGGTTGTTCGATATAAATTTCGCAATCTATTGGCGCATTTAAATAGGCGGTCTTTACGCCCATTTGATGCGTAATCATTTCATTTTGAACTGCTTTTTGCATAAGAGTTCGAACTGAACTCATGCGTGCGGTAGGCGCAAATGTTTCCTGGTAATCTATTTCGGCAATTTGTGAGTAACCTTTTGCTACATAGCGTGCCTTATGAGTTTCTTCCCCATTTGGGCCTGTTTTTACCGCAAATACCCATCTGCCCCCCCACTACTTGTCTGTCCCGGGGCAATTTAACTAATTCAAAAGTCTCATTTTCAGTCAGAGCTATCATTTCATCGCTCATAGCTCTCTGCCACTTAGCTGCCTCTGTGGATGCTAAAGCGTCCTCATAATTTGTAGGAATATTAGCAGCTCGATAACAATAGTCTACTGTGCAGTTTGTACTGTCTTCAAAATCACTGCCTGTAACGTATTCGTCCTGACCATAACGTTTTGGTCTACTATGAACCCGCTTAGGATAACGACTTTCGTTACCTTCTGTAAACTTAGCGTCCCTACGGTCTCCTTTTTCGTCACCTACAGAGTTTTCCTTGGGTGTGAGGGGCGACACGATATTGTCTTCGTATTCTTCTAACATATGCCTCCCAATGCTTTCGTCAATAACCTTGACACATCTTACCCTTTCAATTGCGTCTGAATCTGGGTAGAAAACAAGATAAGCAGGACTACGGTCATCGTAGCCTACAAAAACACCTTTCTTACTACGTGCTTCTAATTTCTTTGTGCTTTGCACATATGCATAACACTCGGAACCAAATATATGCATGTTTGAAAGATCTGGTTTCTTTCCGATTAAAGCTTCGTAGGGGGTTTTACCTAGCCTTCTGTTAAAGCATCTATTTCTAATGTGCGCCGCGGTCCTTACAGCATACGCCCACAGTCTTTTGGGCAATTTCGATTCTATCAAGAGACATCTTGCCATCTCGAATAAACTACGCCATGCGCGCTCAACTGTACCGTTCTGATGGGGGGAATATGGTGCGCAAGTTTCGTGCTTGATTTTATTTCTGAGTAACAAATTACGAAAATCCTTACTCATAAACTCGCCACCATTATCACTGCGCATGCGTTTCACGTTGCCAAAAGGGGCAACATCAGCTAAAAACTGTTGCGTTGCTTCTACGGTATCACTTTTCTGTTTGAGAAAGCACACTTTATGAATACCGGTAAAATCATCGACAAAACACAATGCATATTTAAAACCACCTTTTGCCATTGGCTCTATCGGACCAGCCAAATCGCAATGGACAAATTCTAAAGGCATTTTTGCCCTAAGGTCTGGCACTCTGCTTCTGGTTTGGCACATTTTACCTTGGCTACAAATGACACATTCATGCGATTGATCACTAGAAACTTTCATACCCTTTACTACACCTGATAGCCTTCGCAAATCTTCAAAATTACAGTGGCCCAGAATTCTATGCCAATCTAACAAAGAACTCGCATTATTTTGTGATGAAGAAATGCTGTTTAAATAATACAAACGCCCTTTCTGTTGTATTTCAAAAGTTGTTCCGTCCCGTGCTTTAAAATACTTACCTCCTTTATCAAGATTGATAGACGCCCCTTTGTCAATGGCGGCTGACACTGAGAATATATTCTGCTTATAGGATGGAATATATAGGGCATTACTCAAAGTTACTTCATGAGGGTTACCATTCACGTCATGTAACTGAAACCTAGCATTTCCTTTCCCTAACACTACATTAGCTCTACTTCCGTCAGCTAATTCTATAAAATGGTTATCAGCCTTAAAGTTTTCATCAAAACTTACAAAATTTCTACGATCTACAACAATGTGACTAGTTGCACCGCTATCTAACAATAATGTTGAAGTCCTCATACTATTTTTATCATCACCTTGATCTTGAAAAGTAAACAGGAATGCATTATTTTCATTGTCTTCTCTTGGCTTGTCTTCAGTTTTCTTCGCTGTATCACCTTCCTTTCTTTGGCAGTCCAGTGTGTTGTGAGAGGAGTTTCTACATCTTGTGCACCATTTGTTTCTCGTTTGTCTGCTCTGGCACTCACTACTTTTATGACCTTTTCGTCCACATTTGAAACAACTTCCGTGAAACTTCTTCTTCATAGCCATGACATCGTCACCTTTTTCGCTTGTTTTACTGCAACTTCGTTCTGTTTCTTCAAAGTTACGCAAGGCTGTCTTGAATTCTGAAAATGCTATCTGTGTTTGTCTTTGCGAAATGACAGTTGAAAAGGTTTTGAAATTCTCTGGAATACCTTTCATGACCATCGCTACTAGCAAACCATCACTAATCGTTTCCCCGGCTGCTTTCAGGGCGGTGGCTGTCTTCTCAGCTCGAATAACGTAATCTGTAGCGGACTCGTCATCCCTCAATTGGAGTGAAGTGAGCTCAGTATACAAGGCAATTACCCTCGGTTTGCCTTTCCCTTGATAATGTTCTCTAAGAACAGCTAGTGCTTTTCTCCCATCGTCTTTCGCCTCGCGAATAACTAAGGCCAAGGTTCTATCATCCAGAAATTGGACAAGCTCTGCAAATGCGTTGGCATTCTTGTCGGCGTCCGGTGCTCCTGTAGAGCCTGCTGTAGGGATAACCACATCATAAAGTTTTTGTAACCGCAGATGTCCCAGAAACTTTACCTCCCACAGCTCGTACTTTTGCTCATCTCCATCGAATACTAGCGTACGCCTGGGCCCATAACCTGTTGTACTCATGCCACGTTGGAGAGAGTTTAAGCATAGAAGTATGGCCAGATAAACAACTACATTGTTAACATGCATCAGCAAATCATGTCGAATCACACACGCACACTCTCTGGCTAATGCACATTGAGCAACATATATATACACGTGTGTCATTTCACAATACTCGTGTCATCGGCTAATCATCGTTACTAATTTTAACATACGTTTCTATTTGAATCTATTGATTCGTGAATTGGAGCACGACTCTAACAGTTTATGCCGTCTCTCTGAAATTACCACCTTTCTGGCCTACCGATCCTGTTGTCTGGTTTGCCCAAGTTGAAGCACAGTTTCTCACTCGTGGTATTACCTCTCAATCAACGCAATTTTCGTATGTCATTGCTTCGTTACAACCCGAAATTGCCCAAGAAATTCGAGACCTTTTGATTTCTCCCCCAACTGAAACTCCCTACGATGTTTTGAAAGCTACACTCATCTGCCGTACTTCCGCTTCTGAACAAAAACGCCTCCATCAATTGCTCATCGCCGAAGAACTCGGAGACCGCCAGCCCTCTCAAATCCTTCGCAAAATGCGTCAGCTCCTTGGTGACAATGTCCTCGAGGATGGTATTTTAAGGCAATTATTTTTTCAACGTTTACCTCAGAACATTCAGCTAATTCTTGCTTCGACACCTCAGACTGTCTCCCTTGACGACCTTTCTCTGCTCGCTGACAAAATCCTTGAAGTTGCCTCACCTCATCCGTCTGTCGCTGCTCTTACTCCAAGTCTCCCACCACCAACCATGCATGAACATAACAAACAAATTGCTGCTTTGCAAGGCCAGATTAATCAGTTAACTGCTCAACTTCAGGCCCTCTCTACTCAACTTGATTCACGTGATCAGCCTCGTTTTCGTGGACGTAGTCGCTCTCGTTCTCGCTTTTCTAGGCCTTCGTTTTCCCGTTCACCTAGCCGCACTCGTCTGTCTCCATACTGTTGGTATCATGAGCGTTTTGGCACTGCCGCCCACAAATGCACCCCACCTTGTACTTTTCTCTCTGGCGCACATACTCCTGTCTCTCACACTGCCACTCCACAACAGTCGGAAAACTTCACCGCCAGCCACTAGTGGCGACCAGTCCAGCTGGCTCTTCCACCGCCAGTCGCCTATTTTACATCACCGACTGTACTACTGGTACTCGCTTCCTCGTTGATACCAGCGCTGATGTCAGTGTTCTTCCCCCTTCTGCTGCTGAAAAATGCAAACCTGCTTCCATGATTCTACAGGCTGTCAACAAATCTGCCATCTCTACTTTTGGTGAAAAATCCATGACCTTGGATATCGGACTTCGCCGTTGTTTCAGATGGATATTCATAATTGCTGACCTTCCCCTCCCTATTCTGGGAGCAGATTTTCTCGCCCATTTCGGACTTAGAGTTGATGTTCGCCATCGCAAGCTCATTGACACTACTACCGGCCTCAGTCTTAATGGTATTCAGTCTACTACAGTTTCACCACATCCTGTTTTTCATTTCCCTGCTTCTACTCCTTACACAGATTTATTGCGCAAATTTCCGAACATTTCTCGTCCATGCTACAATGAATCGTCTGTTAAACATTCCGTCACCCATCACATTCGCACTACCGGACCTTCTGTCTTCTGCCGTCCTCGCCGCCTTGCTCCTGATCGTCTCAAGATTGCTAAATCAGAATTTGATCACATGCTCCAGTTTGGCATCATTCGTGCTTCTGACAGTTCTTGGTCTTCTCCACTCCATATGGTCCCCAAACCTACTCCTGGTGATTGGCGTCCTTGCGGTGATTATCATGCTTTGAACAAAGTCACTCTACCAGACCGTTATCCAATACCACACATTCATGACTTTTTCTCTTCACTCCATGGCAAATCCATTTTCTCCAAGATTGATCTTGTCCGTGCGTATCATCAGATTCCTGTCCACCTGGATGATGTTCCTAAGACTGCCATCTGCACACCTTTCGGCTTGTTCGAGTTTCTGCGCATGCCTTTTGGTCTTCGTAACGCTGCTCAAACTTTTCAACGTTTCATTGATGAAGTTCTCCATGGCCTTGATTTTGTGTATGCGTACATCGACGATGTCCTGATTGCCAGTTCTTCAGAAGCCGAGCGCCTGGCACACCTGGATATCCTTTTCAATCGTCTTTCGGAATATGGTATTGTCATCAATCCTTCGAAGTGCATTTTTGGTGCTGCCTCTCTTGAGTTTTTAGGCCACCAGATTTCAGTTCATGGTATCTTGCCTCTTCCGCAAAAAGTGCAAGCCATTCAAGACTTTCCTGCTCCATCCTCCTTACGCAAGCTACGTGAATTCCTTGGTTTGGTTAACTTCTATCGTCGTTTCATTCCACACTGTGCCTCACTTGTCCAACCACTTACTGATCTCCTGTCGCCAAAGCGAACTAGTACTGACTCATTTCACCTCTCCGAGGATGCACTATCTGCCTTTCAAGATGTGAAAACCGCTCTTGCCAAAGCCACTCTACTCACTCATCCTGATCCGTCTGCACCATACTGCCTTATGGTCAATGCTTCTAATGTCGCCGTGGGTGGAGTTCTTCAACAGCATGTCAATCACACCTGGCATCCTATTTCCTTTTTCTCCAAGCGTCTGCAGCCTGCTGAAACCAAATATAGTACTTTCAGTCGTGAGTTACTCTCTATTTATCTCTCCATCCGCCATTTTCGCCATTTCTCGGAAGGACGTGAATTTTATGTTCTCACCGATCACAAGCCGCTGACACATGCCCTCTCTTCTTCATCATCACGTTATTCTCCATGGGAAACACGCCACCTTGATTTCATCTCCCAGTTTACTTCTGACATTCGACATGTTCAAGGAAAAGACAACCCAGTCGCTGATGCCCTTTCACGCATGGATATCAATGCATTTACTGCTCCCACACCTCCTCTCGATTATACACTCATCGCACAAGCCCAACAGAATGATCCAGATCTCTCTCAGCTCCGTTCAACATCCTTGCACTTCCAAGCTCTGCCATTACCATTTTCCACCAGCACCATTCTCTGCAATATGACCACTGCATCGCCACGCCCATACATTCCTGCACCTTTCCGCCATCTAGTTTTCGATCAATTCCATAACCCTTCACATCCTGGAATTCGCGCCACACAACACCTCATCACGGAACGCTTTGTCTGGCCTGGCATCAATAAGGATATCCACCTATGGACCAAATCCTGCCTTCCTTGTCAACGTGTTAAAGTCCAACGTCACACTGTTACTCTCCTTGGTACTTTCACAACTCCGGATGCCCGCTTTGACCATATTCATCTTGATATCGTCAGTCCCCTTCCACCATCACAAGGTTACCGCTATCTCCTCACCTGTGTCGACCGTTATACAAGATGGCCAGACGCCATTCCCATTCCTGATATTACTGCTGAAACTGTCGCTCGCACGTTTGTCACTCATTGGATATCTACCTTTGGTGTCCCATCCACTGTTACAACCGACCGCGGTACACAATTTGAATCATCCCTTTTCACAGCTCTTACAAACCTTCTCGGAACCAAACGGATATGCACAACTGCATACCACCCATGTGCCAATGGAATGGTTGAGCGTTTCCACCGTCAATTGAAAGCCTGTCTGAAAGCCTCCTCCGACTCCTCCAAGTGGACAGAACTACTTCCTCTCATCCTTCTCCGTCTTTGCACAACATTCAAGCAAGATCTCCAATGCACTCCTGCCCAGCTTGTTTATGGAACTACTCTTCGTTTACCAGGACAGTTCTTTCTTCCCTCTCCAGCCACCATGCCACTCGACCCTACACTCTATGCAGATCGTTTATCATCCTATATGCACCAGCTTCGGCCAGTTCCACCACGCCTGCAATCTTCACCATCGCATGTACCACCCAATCTTTCTACATGCACGCATGTTTTTGTTCACCATGATGCCATCCGCAAACCTCTCGATCCACCTTACGATGGACCTTACCAAGTTATCAGTCGACATGAGAAACACTTTCTTCTTGACATTCAGGGCAAGCAAAGTTCTGTCACCCTTGATCGCTTGAAACCTGCATATCTTGATTCTGCTCCAGTCACTACCACTCCTGACACCCTTACAGATTCACCAACTTCGGACGCTCCTCAATCCAAGATTTTGCCACGTACCACTCGCTCAGGACGAAGAGTACATTTTCCGGACAGATATGGGACTGCTTGACTTTTACCATAGAGACCTTGAACATTATATTTTCTTTCCTTCATTTCCTCGTTGTATCTTGTATTTTTATATTTTTCGAATGTCATACTCCGCGTGAATTCTAGGGGGAGAGCCTTGTAGCAATTACATTTTTAGTTACTTTATCTTCCACTCCATTCATTCATTCATTGCGTGTTTTTCTACAACTCATTTCCATCACTTCCTCTCCGCTAACACTAAACTAACATCACACTAACATTCTATTGCGTCATAACACCGTGCCCTTTTGTTAGGCCTATTTTTATACTAACTTTCCCTCAACACATTGTCTAGCCTTTCCTTTACCACATCGATTTTTGTTATTCCATCTTTATACGTAATTCCGGGGAGCAAATGTATATACCAATTAAAATTGTAAAAGAACCAGTTGAAATACACACTAGCGAGGATAACACACAAAAGAACATCTATGAAATTTCCTTGTTTCAATCCTACAAGCGATAGTAAAGCCAAGACTACATCGAGTGAGATCGAGCCTTTTAACTATACATAAAAATCTTTTATCAGATGTTTAGCCATTCTACAAAGTGATAATCAAGAATCCTAAATATATATATAGATCCTCAAGAAAAAATTCCAACTTTTAAAATGTTTCGGCATAAGCTTTCATCAGTTATAACATTCCCAGTACATACAGCGCATATATAACGATAAAAACAAAGGAACAATATCTAATTAACTTACGACACTAGAGCACTTTACACAATGAAACTGGATTTACAATGGATAGCATTTGAAATTGAATGTAAGGGGAATTATATTTAGCATAAGGGAAAAGGGTGTTGGAGAAGCTGATACCTACCGTCCCAGCGGGGTAGAAAGAAAGCCATGCGAGAACAAAGTGGGTGTGAAGTAACATAAAATGAAAAGGAAACCCAATATGACCTAGAAAGGACGATATTGAACGGAGGGAGATCTAGCAAAGAAAGGTGTGACATAAATAATATAATAGACAAGCATAACTAAATGAAAGTATAAACCATGATATAAAATAAAAAGAGGAGAATAAATAGTGAAGACATATAGAATAAACCAGCCAACTCAAATAAATAATAAACCCATGCGTCTACTTCCTTAACATTAAGACCCCGGGGTGTGAAAGTGTCCAGCTTATGTTGCCAGAAACTTTCACGTGTCCTATCCCTCCCAATTAGTTTATCAATAACAGTGACACGAATGTCTTCCACGAACCCATGATGTCCTTCCTCAGAAAAATGTCTGAAAAAGTCCATCTGGGGAACTGAACACCCTGACCTAAACCTACGATAACACGCCTTATAATTATTAAACCTAAGCCTAAAAGGCGTGTTAGTACTACCCACATACTGAACACCACACACAACACAGTCAAACAAATACACAACACCCGACGAATCACAGTTAAACGAAAAGTTAATCTTATACTCCTTACTAGTTGCGTGGGAATAGAAACTATCACTTTCAGACATAGATTTACACACTTGACATCTGGACTTTTCACAACGAGTACAACCCCTTTCATCACAGTTATTGTTAGTAGCCAGCATAGCCCTAACTAACAGGTCCTTAAGGTTCTTACATCTCCTAAAAGCAGTGACCGGAGGTTCAGGAAACACCTCCCTATGCTCCTCTGAGTTTGAAAGCATAGAGTGGAGACTCCTTATTGTTTTCCCCACACTGTTGAACGCTGGATGGTATGTAATGACTAATGGAATCCTATCCCCCCTCCCAGGGTTGGGAGTATGTTTGAGGCAGTACGTCTTGAGTCGTTCAATGAAATCCTTTCTTATTCTATCTGACTCTGGTCCTGAGATATGTTTGAAGACAGTAAGACCTTCATCTCTATATAAACCAATGTTATTCTTCCCATAAATTCCGCATAAATTGTCTAAGATATATAATCCGATTAGTTCATATAATCCAGTTTGTCTTATGGATGCCTTGACATTGTCAAGGATCTGCTTGCTTATGCGACATAATTCACTCTTTGCGGGATTGATTAATCTGCAAGAGGGCTTGTTTAGGAAGTTGTCTTTGTGGTCCTTTACGGTTACGAATGCTTGCCGTTCTGCTATCTGTTCAGCCCTGTCGTGGATGTTCATTTCTGTAGCAATTTGTTGTGCATCCTGGTTTATATATAAGAACCGTTATTGGAAGTAGTATTCTTTAGAATAGAGTCTGTCTGATGAATGCACTAGCATGAAACTCAGAGTCACAGATACCATGTCTTTTCTTTAATTGTCTTCAGCTGTATATATATGGTTATATATATGGTTATATATATGGTTATATATATGGTTATATATATGGTTATATATATGGTTATATATATGGTTATATATATATATATATATATATATATATATATATATATATATATATATATATATATATATATATATATATAGTTCAATTCACCTTTCAGTTGTTTTTAGACATTTTGCACTCTGAGTTACAAAATTCAATTAGTTTTTTTCATTAGTTTGGTTTAATTTAATCAATCTGTACTTAGCCAATATTTTCTCGAGAGTTGATTTATCAAATTCAACAATAGTTATGGGTAGTTACTTTTGCTTGATATGTTTTGTTTGAATTTAAGTTCTGTCTTAAGCTTCTTTTTCTATTTGATGTGGCTTACACCTTTAAACGTAATTTTCAAAATTCTTTTCTCTCATTTTGATTTCTTCCATAGAATTTTTATTCAGAACTTAATTTTGCTTTATGTCAATAATTTTATTTGAAATTTATTTGGCAATTGTCTCTACTTAATTTGGTCTACTTTCTTTAGATTTTGTTCATTACAGTTATTATTACTTTTGATGACATATCTCAAGCAACATTTTTTTGCTCTTATTATTAATTGATTTGATGTATTTTGCTTAGTCTCCATTTGACAAGTGTTTGCAATTCATTTTAATTCTTTTATTTAGTATTTATTTGGTAATAACCTTATAAGAATTTTATTTATGTTGTTTAAGCTATTTTTTTAATTACTCTACTTGCTTCAATTCGAATTACTTAATCTTTATGTTTATATATTCAGGATTATCTATATAATACATCATCACCATTGATTAGTTCTACTGGCTATTGATGATGCATAGGACGTCAACTATTAAAGGAACACAAGTTATTTGAAGGAGAAGACTACGTGCTGCTTGGTATGGAATATATATATTTATTTATTTATGCATTTATTTATTTAATTGCTGGGGATTTTATACTTATAAACAGTACATAATTTTTAGATAAATATGATATGATTTTGTGAGAGTGGAATGATTGTGAGGAGAGAGAGATAAGGAATGAGAAAGAATCGGGAACAGCAACAGAGGTAAACGATCCATTATGCAAACACTATCAGATCAATTGCTCAGAGCTCTTAGCATTTTCACATTTGAATAAGCAATGAATTCTGTATTCCATCTTCCAGCATTTTCGGCTGATGAGAATGCAACTGCATTACTTTTGGAAATAATTTTTCTGTGCCATAACGTTCGAATCTCAGATAAAATTTGGTGAGTTTTTAATGTTCAATAGTTTTGGTTGCAATATAAAAGGAATGCTCTTACTTTCCTTCAAAACGTTTCCTGTTTTATTACCTGTAAGTAAACAATGAATATCGGTGTTTTTCAATGTGTATTGGTTTTCGCTGCAGTGCAAATAGAACTGTCTCCCTTTCAAGAAAAAGTCTACTACTTTCATATTAGTTAGCTTTTAAGGCTATTTTCAATATTTCAGTTTTCCCCAGTTCTGGCTGTAGTTCAAAAGCAATAGGCTTTCCTTTATACTAAAACTTTCAAGATTCCATAATTATAAGTATACAATAAATATTCTAACCTTTCAGTTTACATCGGATATCGCTGCAATGCAAAAGAACCGGTCTTTGTTTCTGCAAAATTTGTGCTTCTTTTATATTGTTTTGCCTGCAAAATTAATGTCTATATTTGAGTTTTCACCAGTTTTGGCTGAAGTTCAATAGCAATGGATTTAGTCTCATGCTAAAAGTGTGAAGATTTTGTACCCGTTAGTATATAGTAAATATTGTTAACGTGCTGGGTCACCCTCGGGCAAAGTGTGCACCCAAACAGCCTCACATACTGGGTTACGAACCCCATGGAGCAGTGCATGAGGTCATTAATGAAACAAGGCTAAAGGACATTAAAGTTACCTACAAGACAGAGGTGCAAATGGGTGAAAACTGAAATTCATCATAATCATTCATTAGTTCTACTGACTATTGGTGCTGTTTCATTCTGCACAGGACTTGAACCAGAGAAGGAGCACAAGCTACTTGAAAGAGAAAACAAAGTGCTACGTGGTATGCATTATTTCTATTTACATATTTATGTTTTTATATATTAATTGGGGTTTGAATGTTTGCTTGTACAAAAAGGACAATTGTTAGATAAATGTGACGTGGTCCGTAGCGTGTTTATGAGTTAATATGCCTGTTTAGTATTTGTGATGTTGTGAGAGTGCGAGTGGAATGGTTGTGAGGAGAGAGGTATGGAATGAGAGAGAATGGGCCACGGAAAGAGATATTGACGGTGCATAGTGCAATGAATATGAGACCAATTGCTCAGAGCCCGTAGATGACAAAGTAGATTAGCAGTGCGTTATCGTGGCATTGAACTCGGGTTTCATACCATATTTCGTGTGGAGTTGCTATAGGACTGTGTAGGACAAGAAAGCATTGCTTGACGGAGCAGTGGATAAGCTGAATTTCTAGAGGTAAGCGTATTTGAGTGTTCTAACTGTATGTTTTCAGTGTAGTCAAATGGTTTCTAGTTGTTCTAGTGGAGATGGAAGTGGAGATTAAAGTGAACTTGCAACTGAAGGTGGATCAGAGTTGGTTTCAAGGAAACAAGCTGATGGTGCGAGGTATGGATGAGTTGTTCATTTAACTACTAACTTATTTACTGTATCATCTATTTGCTCATTTATCTATTGGAGGTATGAGCTGTAGTTGTAATTAGTTGATAGCTGTCCATAGTTAGTGTGTGAAGCAGTAGATAGCGGTAGTTAGTTGACAAATGTGACGTGTGTTCTGTAACATTGTTTTGAGCTGTTGTGCTTGTTTTGTGTTTGTGCTTTTGTGTTTGTGCTGTTGTGCTTGTGATTTCGTGAGAGTGCAAGTGGAATGATTGTGAGGAGAGAGGTATGGAATGAGAGAGAATGGGCCACGGAAACAGATATTGACGGTGCATAGTGCAATGAATATGAGACCAATTGCTCATATCCCGTAGATGACAAAGTAGATTAGCAGTGCGTTATCGTGGCATTGAACTCGGGTTTCATACCATATTTCGTGTGGAGTTGCTATAGGACTGTGTAGGACAAGAAAGCATTGCTTGACGGAGCAGTGGATAAGCTGAATTTCTAGAGGTAAGCGTATTTGAGTGTTCTAACTGTATGTTTTCAGTGTAGTCAAATGGTTTCTAGTTGTTCTAGTGGAGATGGAAGTGGAGATTAAAGTGAACTTGCAACTGAAGGTGGATCAGAGTTGGTTTCAAGGAAACAAGCTGATGGTGCGAGGTATGGATGAGTTGTTCATTTATCTACTAACTTATTTACTGTATCATCTATTTGCTCATTTATCTATTGGAGGTATGAGCTGTAGTTGTAATTAGTTGATAGCTGTCCATAGTTAGTGTGTGAAGCAGTAGATAGCGGTAGTTAGTTGACAAATGTGACGTGTGTTCTGTAACATTGTTTTGAGCTGTTGTGCTTGTTTTGTGTTTGTGCTTTTGTGTTTGTGCTGTTGTGCTTGTGATTTCGTGAGAGTGCAAGTGGAATGATTGTGAGGAGAGAGGTATGGAATGAGAGAGAATGGGCCACGGAAACAGATATTGACGGTGCATAGTGCAATGAATATGAGACCAATTGCTCATATCCCGTAGATGACAAAGTAGATTAGCAGTGCGTTATCGTGGCATTGAACTCGGTTTTCATACCATATTTCGTGTGGAGTTGCTATAGGACTGTGTAGGACAAGACAGCAGTGCTTGACGGAGCAGTGGATAAGCTGAATTTCTAGAGGTAAGCGTATTTGAGTGTTCTAACTGTATGTTTTCAGTGTAGTCAAATGGTTTCTAGTTGTTCTAGTGGAGATGGAAGTGGAGATGAAAGTGAACATGCAACTGACGATGGATCAGAATTGGTTTCAAGGAAACAAGCTGATGGTGCGAGGTATGGATGAGTTGTTCATTTATCTACTAACTTATTTACTGTATTATCTATTTGCTCATTTATCTATTGGAGGTATGAGCTGTAGTTGTAATTAGTTGATAGCTGTCCATAGTTAGTGTGTGAAGCAGTAGATAGCGGTAGTTAGTTGACAAATGTGACGTGTGTTCTGTAACATTGTTTTGAGCTGTTGTGCTTGTTTTGTGTTTGTGCTTTTGTGTTTGTGCTTTTGTGTTTGTGCTTTTGTGTTTGTGCTGTTGTGCTTGTGATTTCGTGAGAGTGCAAGTGGAATGATTGTGAGGAGAGAGATATGGAATGAGAGAGAATGGGCCACGGAAACAGATATTGACGGTGCATAGTGCAATGAATATGAGACCAATTGCTCATATCCCGTAGATGACAAAGTAGATTAGCAGTGCGTTATCGTGGCATTGAACTCGATTTTCATACCATATTTCGTGTGGAGTTGCTATAGGACTGTGTAGGACAAGAAAGCAGTGCTTGACGGAGCAGTGGATAAGCTGAATTTCTAGAGGTAAGCGTATTTGAGTGTTCTAACTGTATGTTTTCAGTGTAGTCAAATGGTTTCTAGTTGTTCTAGTGGAGATGGAAGTGGAGATGAAAGTGAACATGCAACTGAAGATGGATCAGAATTGGTTTCAAGGAAACAAGCTGATGGTGCGAGGTATGGATGAGTTGTTCATTTATCTACTAACTTATTTACTGTATCATCTATTTGCTCATTTATCTATTGGAGGAATGAGCTGTAGTTGTAATTAGTTGATAGCTGTCCATAGTTAGTGTGTGAAGCAGTAGATAGCGGTAGTTAGTTGACAAATGTGACGTGTGTTCTGTAACATTGTTTTGAGCTGTTGTGCTTGTTTTGTGTTTGTGCTTTTGTGTTTGTGCTTTTGTGTTTGTGCTTTTGTGTTTGTGCTGTTGTGCTTGTGATTTCGTGAGAGTGCAAGTGGAATGATTGTGAGGAGAGAGATATGGAATGAGAGAGAATGGGCCACGGAAACAGATATTGACGGTGCATAGTGCAATGAATATGAGACCAATTGCTCATATCCCGTAGATGACAAAGTAGATTAGCAGTGCGTTATCGTGGCATTGAACTCGAGTTTCATACCATATTTCGTGTGGAGTTGCTATAGGACTGTGTAGGACAAGAAAGCAGTGCTTGACGGAGCAGTGGATAAGCTGAATTTCTAGAGGTAAGCGTATTTGAGTGTTCTAACTGTATGTTTTCAGTGTAGTCAAATGGTTTCTAGTTGTTCTAGTGGAGATGGAAGTGGAGATGAAAGTGAACATGCAACTGAAGATGGATCAGAATTGGTTTCAAGGAAACAAGCTGATGGTGCAAGGTATGGATGAGTTGTTCATTTATCTACTAACTTATTTACTCTATTATATATTTGCTCATTTATCTATTGGAGGTATGAGCTATAGTTGTAATTAGTTGATAGCTGTCCATAGTTAGTGTGTGAAGTAGTAGATAGCGGTAGTTAGTTGACAAATGTGACGTGTGTTCTGTAACATTGTTTTGAGCTGTTGTGCTTGTTTTGTGTTTGTGCTTTTGTGTTTGTGCTTTTGTGTTTGTTCTTTTGTGTTTGTGCTGTTGTGCTTGTGATTTCGTGAGAGTGCAAGTGGAATGATTGTGAGGAGAGAGATATGGAATGAGAGAGAATGGGCCACGGAAACAGATATTGACGGTGCATAGTGCAATGAATATGAGACCAATTGCTCATATCCCGTAGATGACAAAGTAGATTAGCAGTGCGTTATCGTGGCATTGAACTCGAGTTTCATACCATATTTCGTGTGGAGTTGCTATAGGACTGTCTAGGACAGGAAAGCAGTGCTTGACGGAGCAGTGGATAAGCTGAATTTCTAGAGGTAAGCGTATTTGAGTGTTCTAACTGTATGTTTTCAGTGTAGTCAAATGGTTTCTAGTTGTTCTAGTGGAGATGGAAGTGGAGATGAAAGTGAACATGCAACTGAAGATGGATCAGAATTGGTTTCAAGGAAACAAGCTGATGGTGCGAGGTATGGATGAGTTGTTCATTTATCTACTAACTTATTTACTCTATTATAGATTTGCTCATTTATCTATTGGAGGTATGAGCTATAGTTGTAATTAGTTGATAGCTGTCCATAGTTAGTGTGTGAAGTAGTAGATAGCGGTAGTTAGTTGACAAATGTTACGTGTGTTCTGTAACATTGTTTTGAGCTGTTGTGCTTGTTTTGTGTTTGTGCTTTTGTGTTTGTACTTTTGTGTTTGTGATTTCGTGAGAGTGCAAGTGGAATGATTGTAAGGACAGAGGTATGGAATGAGAGAGAATGGGCCACGGAAACAGATATTGACGGTGCATAGTGCAATGAATATGAGACCAATTGCTCAGAGCCCGTAGATGACAAAGTAGATTAGCAGTGCGTTATCGTGGCATTGAACTCGAGTTTCATACCATATTTCGTGTGGAGTTGCTATAGGACTGTGTAGGACAAGAAAGCATTGCTTGACGGAGCAGTGGATAAGCTGAATTTCTAGAGGTAAGCGTATTTGAGTGTTCTAACTGTATGTTTTCAGTGTAGTCAAATGGTTTCTAGTTGTTCTAGTGGAGATGGAAGTGGAGATGAAAGTGAACATGCAACTGACGATGGATCAGAATTGGTTTCAAGGAAACAAGCTGATGGTGCAAGGTATGGATGAGTTGTTCATTTATCTACTAACTTATTTACTGTATTATCTATTTGCTCATTTATCTATTGGAGGTATGAGCTGTAGTTGTAATTAGTTGATAGCTGTCCATAGTTAGTGTGTGAAGCAGTAGATAGCGGTAGTTAGTTGACAAATGTGACGTGTGTTCTGTAACATTGTTTTGAGCTGTTGTGCTTGTTTTGTGTTTGTGCTTTTGTGTTTGTACTTTTGTGTTTGTGCTGTTGTGAGAGTGCAAATGGAATGATTGTGAGGAGAGAGGTATGGAATAAGAGAGAATGGGCCACGGAAACAGATATTGACGGTGCATAGTGCAATGAATATGAGACCAATTGCTCAGAGCCCGTAGATGACAAAGTAGATTAGCAGTGCGTTATCGTGGCATTGAACTCGGGATTCATACCATATTTCGTGTGGAATTGCTATAGGACTGTGTAGGACAAGAAAGCATTGCTTGACGGAGCAGTGGATAAGCTGAATTTCTAGAGGTAAGCGTATTTGAGTGTTCTAACTGTATGTTTTCAGTGTAGTCAAATGGTTTCTAGTTGTTCTAGTGGAGATGGAAGTGGAGATGAAAGTGAACATGCAACTGACGATGGATCAGAATTGGTTTCAAGGAAACAAGCTGATGGTGCGAGGTATGGATGAGTTGTTCATTTATCTACTAACTTATTTACTCTATTATATATTTGCTCATTTATCTATTGGAGGTATGAGCTATAGTTGTAATTAGTTGATAGCTGTCCATAGTTAGTGTGTGAAGCAGTAGATAGCGGTAGTTAGTTGACAAATGTGACGTGTGTTCTGTAACATTGTTTTGAGCTGTTGTGCTTGTTTTGTGTTTGTGCTTTTGTGTTTGTACTTTTGTGTTTGTGATGTTGTGAGAGTGCAAGTGGAATGATTGTGAGGAGAGAGGTATGGAATGAGAGAGAATGGGCCACGGAAACAGATATTGACGGTGCATAGTGCAATGAATATGAGACCAATTGCTCAGAGCCCGTAGATGACAAAGTAGATTAGCAGTGCGTTATCGTGGCATTGAACTCGAGTTTCATACCATATTTCGTGTGGAGTTGCTATAGGACTGTGTAGGACAAGAAAGCATTGCTTGACGGAGCAGTGGATAAGCTGAATTTCTAGAGGTAAGCGTATTTGAGTGTTCTAACTGTATGTTTTCAGTGTAGTCAAATGGTTTCTAGTTGTTCTAGTGGAGATGGAAGTGGAGATGAAAGTGAACATGCAACTGACGATGGATCAGAATTGGTTTCAAGGAAACAAGCTGATGGTGCAAGGTATGGATGAGTTGTTCATTTATCTACTAACTTATTTACTGTATTATCTATTTGCTCATTTATCTATTGGAGGTATGAGCTGTAGTTGTAATTAGTTGATAGCTGTCCATAGTTAGTGTGTGAAGCAGTAGATAGCGGTAGTTAGTTGACAAATGTGACGTGTGTTCTGTAACATTGTTTTGAGCTGTTGTGCTTGTTTTGTGTTTGTGCTTTTGTGTTTGTACTTTTGTGTTTGTGCTGTTGTGAGAGTGCAAATGGAATGATTGTGAGGAGAGAGGTATGGAATAAGAGAGAATGGGCCACGGAAACAGATATTGACGGTGCATAGTGCAATGAATATGAGACCAATTGCTCAGAGCCCGTAGATGACAAAGTAGATTAGCAGTGCGTTATCGTGGCATTGAACTCGGGATTCATACCATATTTCGTGTGGAATTGCTATAGGACTGTGTAGGACAAGAAAGCATTGCTTGACGGAGCAGTGGATAAGCTGAATTTCTAGAGGTAAGCGTATTTGAGTGTTCTAACTGTATGTTTTCAGTGTAGTCAAATGGTTTCTAGTTGTTCTAGTGGAGATGGAAGTGGAGATGAAAGTGAACATGCAACTGACGATGGATCAGAATTGGTTTCAAGGAAACAAGCTGATGGTGCGAGGTATGGATGAGTTGTTCATTTATCTACTAACTTATTTACTCTATTATATATTTGCTCATTTATCTATTGGAGGTATGAGCTATAGTTGTAATTAGTTGATAGCTGTCCATAGTTAGTGTGTGAAGCAGTAGATAGCGGTAGTTAGTTGACAAATGTGACGTGTGTTCTGTAACATTGTTTTGAGCTGTTGTGCTTGTTTTGTGTTTGTGCTTTTGTGTTTGTACTTTTGTGTTTGTGATGTTGTGAGAGTGCAAGTGGAATGATTGTGAGGAGAGAGGTATGGAATGAGAGAGAATGGGCCACGGAAACAGATATTGACGGTGCATAGTGCAATGAATATGAGACCAATTGCTCATATCCCGTAGATGACAAAGTAGATTAGCAGTGCGTTATCGTGGCATTGAACTCGAGTTTCATACCATATTTCGTGTGGAGTTGCTATAGGACTGTGTAGGACAAGAAAGCATTGCTTGACGGAACAGTGGATAAGCTGAATTTCTAGAGGTAAGCGTATTTGAGTGTTCTAACTGTATGTTTTCAGTGTAGTCAAATGGTTTCTAGTTGTTCTAGTGGTGATGGAAGTGGAGATGAAAGTGAACATGCAACTGACGATGGATCAGAATTGGTTTCAAGGAAACAAGCTGATGGTGCGAGGTATGGATGAGTTGTTCATTTATCTACTAACTTATTTACTGTATTATCTATTTGCTCATTTATCTATTGGAGGTATGAACTGTAGTTGTAATTAGTTGATAGCTGTCCATAGTTAGTGTGTGAAGCAGTAGATAGCGGTAGTTAGTTGACAAATGTGACGTATGTTCTGTAACATTGTTTTGAGCTGTTGTGCTTGTTTTGTGTTTGTGCTTTTGTGTTTGTACTTTTGTGTTTGTGATGTTGTGAGAGTGCAAGTGGAATGATTGTGAGGAGAGAGGTATGGAATGAGAGAGAATGGGCCAAGGAAACAGATATTGACGGTGCATAGTGCAATGAATATGAGACCAATTGCTCAGAGCCCGTAGATGACAAAGTAGATTAGGAGTGCTTTATCGTGGCATTGAACTCGAGTTTCATACCATATTTCGTGTGGAGTTGCTATAGGACTGTGTAGGACAAGAAAGCATTGCTTGACGGAGCAGTGGATAAGCTGAATTTCTAGAGGTAAGCGTATTTGAGTGTTCTAACTGTATGTTTTTAGTGTAGTCAAATGGTTTCTAGTTGTTCTAGTGGAGATGGAAGTGGAGATGAAAGTGAACATGCAACTGACAATGGATCAGAATTGGTTTCAAGGAAACCAGCTGATGGTGCAAGGTATGGATGAGTTGTTCATTTATCTACTAACTTATTTACTCTATTATATATTTGCTCATTTATCTATTGGAGGTATGAGCTATAGTTGTAATTAGTTGATAGCTGTCCATAGTTAGTGTGTGAAGCAGTAGATAGCGGTAGTTAGTTGACAAATGTGACGTGTGTTCTGTAACATTGTTTTGAGCTGTTGTGCTTGTTTTGTGTTTGTGCTTTTGTGTTTGTGCTTTTGTGTTTGTACTTTTGTGTTTGTGATGTTGTGAGATTGCGAGTGGAATGATTGTGAGGAGAGAGTGTTGGAATGAGAGAGAATGGGCCACGGAAACAGATATTGACGGTGCATAGTGCAATGAATATGAGACCAATTGCTCATATCCCGTAGATGACAAAGTAGATTAGCAGTGCGTTATCGTGGCATTGAACTCGAGTTTCATACCATATTTCGTGTGGAGTTGCTATAGGACTGTGTAGGACAAGAAAGCAGTGCTTGACGGAGCAGTGGATAAGCTGAATTTCTAGAGGTAAGCGTATTTGAGTGTTCTAACTGTATGTTGTCAGTGTAGTCAAATGGTTTCTAGTTGTTCTAGTGGAGATGGAAGTGGAGATGAAAGTGAACATGCAACTGAAGATGGATCAGAATTGGTTTCAAGGAAACAAGCTGATGGTGCGAGGTATGGATGAGTTGTTCATTTATCTACTAACTTATTTACTCTATTATAGATTTGCTCATTTATCTATTGGAGGTATGAGCTATAGTTGTAATTAGTTGATAGCTGTCCATAGTTAGTGTGTGAAGTAGTAGATAGCGGTAGTTAGTTGACAAATGTGACGTGTGTTCTGTAACATTGTTTTGAGCTGTTGTGCTTGTTTTGTGTTTGTGCTTTTGTGTTTGTACTTTTGTGTTTGTGATGTTGTGAGAGTGCGAGTGGAATGATTGTGAGGAGAGAGGTATGGAATGAGAGAGAATGGGCCACGGAAACAGATATTGACGGTGCATAGTGCAATGAATATGAGACCAATTGCTCATATCCCGTAGATGACAAAGTAGATTAGGAGTGCGTTATCGTGGCATTGAACTCGAGTTTCATACCATATTTCGTGTGGAGTTGCTATAGGACTGTGTAGGACAAGAAAGCATTGCTTGACGGAACAGTGGATAAGCTGAATTTCTAGAGGTAAGCGTATTTGAGTGTTCTAACTGTATGTTTTCAGTGTAGTCAAATGGTTTCTAGTTGTTCTAGTGGAGATGGAAGTGGAGATGAAAGTGAACATGCAACTGAAGATGGATCAGAATTGGTTTCAAGGAAACAAGCTGATGGTGCGAGGTATAGATGAGTTGTTCATTTATCTACTAACTTATTTACTCTATTATATATTTGCTCATTTATCTATTGGAGGTATGAGCTGTAGTTGTAATTAGTTGATAGCTGTCCATAGTTAGTGTGTGAAGCAGTAGATAGCGGTAGTTAGTTGACAAATGTGACGTGTGTTCTGTAACATTGTTTTGAGCTGTTGTGCTTGTTTTGTGTTTGTGCTTGTGTGTTTGTGCTTTTGTGTTTGTGATTTCGTGAGAGTGCAAGTGGAATGATTGTGAGAAGAGAGGTATGGAATGAGAGAGAATGGGCCACGGAAACAGATATTGACGGTGCATAGTGCAATGAATATGAGACCAATTGCTCATATCCCGTAGATGACAAAGTAGATTAGCAGTGCGTTATCGTGGCATTGAACTCGAGTTTCATACCATATTTCGTGTGGAGTTGCTATAGGACTGTGTAGGACAAGAAAGCATTGCTTGACGGAGCGGTGGATAAGCTGAATTTCTAGAAGTAAGCGTATTTGAGTGTTCTAACTGTATGTTTTCAGTGTAGTCAAATGGTTTCTAGTTGTTCTAGTGGAGATGGAAGTGGAGATGAAAGTGAACATGCAACTGAGGATGGATCAGAATTGGTTTCAAGGAAACAAGCTGATGGTGCGAGGTATGGATGAGTTGTTCATTTATCTACTAACTTATTTACTGTATTATCTATTTGCTCATTTATCTATTGGAGGTATGAGCTGTAGTTGTAATTAGTTGATAGCTGTCCATAGTTAGTGTGTGAAGCAGTAGATAGCGGTAGTTAGTTGACAAATGTGACGTGTGTTCTGTAACTTTGTTTTGAGCTGTTGTGCTTGTTTTGTGTTTGTGGTTTTTGTGTTTGTACTTTTGTGTTTGTGATGTTGTGAGAGTGCAAGTGGAATGATTGTGAGGAGAGAGGTATGGAATGAGAGAGAATGGGCCACGGAAACAGATATTGACGGTGCATAGTGCAATGAATATGAGACCAATTGCTCAGAGCCCGTAGATGACAAAGTAGATTAGGAGTGCGTTATCGTGGCATTGAACTCGGGTTCATACCATATTTCCTGTGGAGTTGCTATAGGACTGTGTAGGACAAGAAAGCATTGCTTGACGGAGCAGTGGATAAGCTGAATTTCTAGAGGTAAGCGTATTTGAGTGTGCTAACTGTATGTTTTCAGTGTAGTCAAATGGTTTCTAGTTGTTCTAGTGGAGATGGAAGTGGAGATGAAAGTGAACATGCAACTGAAGATGGATCAGAATTGGTTTCAAGGAAACAAGCTGATGGTGCGAGGTATGGATGAGTTGTTCATTTATCTACTAACTTATTTACTCTATTATCTATTTGCTCATTTATCTATTGAAGGTATGAGCTGTAGTTGTAATTAGTTGATAGCTGTCCATAGTTAGTGTGTGAAGCAGTAGATAGCGGTAGTTAGTTGACAAATGTGACGTGTGTTCTGTAACATTGTTTTGAGCTGTTGTGCTTGTTTTGTGTTTGTGCTGTTGTGTTTGTGCTTTTGTGCTTGTGATTTCGTGAGAGTGCAAGTGGAGTGATTGTGAGGAGAGAGGTATGGAATGAGAGAGAATGGGCCACGGAAACAGATATTGACGGTGCATAGTGCAATGAATATGAGACCAATTGCTCATATCCCGTAGATGACAAAGCAGATTAGCAGTGCGTTATCGTGGCATTGAACTCGGATGTCATAGCATATTTCGTGTGGAGTTGCTATAGGACTGTGTAGGACAAGAAAGCATTGCTTGACGGAGCAGTGGATAAGCTGAATTTCTAGAAGTAAGCGTATTTGAGTGTTCTAACTGTATGTTTGTAGTGTAGTCAAATGGTTTCTAGTTGTTCTAGTGGAGATGGAAGTGGAGATGAAAGTGAACATGCAACTGACGATGGATCAGAATTGGTTTCAAGGAAACAAGCTGATGGTGCGAGGTATGGATGAGTTGTTCATTTATCTACTAACTTATTTACTCTATTATCTATTTGCTCATTTATCTATTGAAGGTATGAGCTGTAGTTGTAATTAGTTGATAGCTGTCCATAGTTAGTGTGTGAAGCAGTAGATAGCGGTAGTTAGTTGACAAATGTGACGTGTGTTCTGTAACATTGTTTTGAGCTGTTGTGCTTGTTTTGTGTTTGTGCTTTTGTGTTTGTACTTTTGTGTTTGTGCTGTTGTGAGAGTGCGAGTGGAATGATTGTGAGGAGAGAGGTATGGAATGAGAGAGAATGGGCCACGGAAACAGATATTGACGGTGCATAGTGCAATGAATATGAGACCAATTGCTCATATCCCGTAGATGACAAAGTAGATTAGCAGTGCGTTATCGTGGCATTGAACTCGAGTTTCATACCATATTTCGTGTGGAGTTGCTATAGGACTGTGTAGGACAAGAAAGCATTGCTTGACGGAGCAGTGGATAAGCTGAATTTCTAGAAGTAAGCGTATTTGAGTGTTCTAACTGTATGTTTTCAGTGTAGTCAAATGGTTTCTAGTTGTTCTAGTGGAGATGGAAGTGGAGATGAAAGTGAACATGCAACTGACGATGGATCAGAATTGGTTTCAAGGAAACAAGCTGATGGTGCGAGGTATGGATGAGTTGTTCATTTATCTACTAACTTATTTACTCTATTATCTATTTGCTCATTTATCTATTGAAGGTATGAGCTGTAGTTGTAATTAGTTGATAGCTGTCCATAGTTAGTGTGTGAAGCAGTAGATAGCGGTAGTTAGTTGACAAATGTGACGTGTGTTCTGTAACATTGTTTTGAGCTGTTGTGCTTGTTTTGTGTTTGTGCTTTTGTGTTTGTACTTTTGTGTTTGTGCTGTTGTGAGAGTGCGAGTGGAATGATTGTGAGGAGAGAGGTATGGAATGAGAGAGAATGGGCCACGGAAACAGATATTGACGGTGCATAGTGCAATGAATATGAGACCAATTGCTCATATCCCGTAGATGACAAAGTAGATTAGCAGTGCGTTATCGTGGCATTGAACTCGAGTTTCATACCATATTTCGTGTGGAGTTGCTATAGGACTGTGTAGGACAAGAAAGCATTGCTTGACGGAGCAGTGGATAAGCTGAATTTCTAGAAGTAAGCGTATTTGAGTGTTCTAACTGTATGTTTTCAGTGTAGTCAAATGGTTTCTAGTTGTTCTAGTGGAGATGGAAGTGGAGATGAAAGTGAACATGCAACTGACGATGGATCAGAATTGGTTTCAAGGAAACAAGCTGATGGTGCGAGGTATGGATGAGTTGTTCATTTATCTACTAACTTATTTACTGTATTATCTATTTGCTCATTTATCTATTGGAGGTATGAACTGTAGTTGTAATTAGTTGATAGCTGTCCATAGTTAGTGTGTGAAGCAGTAGATAGCGGTAGTTAGTTGACAAATGTGACGTGTGTTCTGTAACTTTGTTTTGAGCTGTTGTGCTTGTTTTGTGTTTGTGGTTTTTGTGTTTGTACTTTTGTGTTTGTGATGTTGTGAGAGTGCAAGTGGAATGATTGTGAGGAGAGAGGTATGGAATGAGAGAGAATGGGCCACGGAAACAGATATTGACGGTGCATAGTGCAATGAATATGAGACCAATTGCTCATATCCCGTAGATGACAAAGTAGATTAGCAGTGCGTTATCGTGGCATTGAACTCGAGTTTCATACCATATTTCGTGTGGAGTTGCTATAGGACTGTGTAGGACAAGAAAGCATTGCTTGACGGAGCAGTGGATAAGCTGAATTTCTAGAGGTAAGCGTATTTGAGTGTTCTAACTGTATGTTTTCAGTGTAGTCAAATGGTTTCTAGTTGTTCTAGTGGAGATGGAAGTGGAGATGAAAGTGAACATGCAACTGAAGATGGATCAGAATTGGTTTCAAGGAAACAAGCTGATGGTGCGAGGTATGGATGAGTTGTTCATTTATCTACTAACTTATTTACTGTATTATCTATTTGCTCATTTATCTATTGGAGGTATGAGCTGTAGTTGTAATTAGTTGATAGCTGTCCATAGTTAGTGTGTGAAGCAGTAGATAGCGGTAGTTAGTTGACAAATGTGACGTGTGTTCTGTAACATTGTTTTGAGCTGTTGTGCTTGTTTTGTGTTTGTGCTGTTGTGTTTGTGCTTTTGTGCTTGTGATTTCGTGAGAGTGCAAGTGAAGTGATTGTGAGGAGAGAGGTATGGAATGAGAGAGAATGGGCCACGGAAACAGATATTGACGGTGCATAGTGCAATGAATATGAGACCAATTGCTCAGAGCCCGTAGATGACAAAGTAGATTAGCAGTGCGTTATCGTGGCATTGAACTCGAGTTTCATACCATATTTCGTGTGGAGTTGCTATAGGACTGTGTAGGACAAGAAAGCATTGCTTGACGGAGCAGTGGATAAGCTGAATTTCTAGAGGTAAGCGTATTTGAGTGTTCTAACTGTATGTTTTCAGTGTAGTCAAATGGTTTCTAGTTGTTCTAGTGGAGATGGAAGTGGAGATGAAAGTGAACATGCAACTGAAGATGGATCAGAATTGGTTTCAAGGAAACAAGCTGATGGTGCGAGGTATGGATGAGTTGTTCATTTATCTACTAACTTATTTACTCTATTATCTATTTGCTCATTTATCTATTGAAGGTATGAGCTGTAGTTGTAATTAGTTGATAGCTGTCCATAGTTAGTGTGTGAAGCAGTAGATAGCGGTAGTTAGTTGACAAATGTGACGTGTGTTCTGTAACATTGTTTTGAGCTGTTGTGCTTGTTTTGTGTTTGTGCTGTTGTGTTTGTGCTTTTGTGCTTGTGATTTCGTGAGAGTGCAAGTGAAGTGATTGTGAGGAGAGAGGTATGGAATGAGAGAGAATGGGCCACGGAAACAGATATTGACGGTGCATAGTGCAATGAATATGAGACCAATTGCTCAGAGCCCGTAGATGACAAAGTAGATTAGGAGTGCGTTATCGTGGCATTGAACTCGGGTTCATACCATATTTCCTGTGGAGTTGCTATAGGACTGTGTAGGACAAGAAAGCATTGCTTGACGGAGCAGTGGATAAGCTGAATTTCTAGAGGTAAGCGTATTTGAGTGTTCTAACTGTATGTTTGTAGTGTAGTCAAATGGTTTCTAGTTGTTCTAGTGGAGATGGAAGTGGAGATGAAAGTGAACATGCAACTGAAGATGGATCAGAATTGGTTTCAAGGAAACAAGCTGATGGTGCGAGGTATGGATGAGTTGTTCATTTATCTACTAACTTATTTACTGTATTATCTATTTGCTCATTTATCTATTGGAGGTATGAGCTGTAGTTGTAATTAGTTGATAGCTGTCCATAGTTAGTGTGTGAAGCAGTAGATAGCGGTAGTTAGTTGACAAATGTGACGTGTGTTCTGTAACATTGTTTTGAGCTGTTGTGCTTGTTTTGTGTTTGTGCTTGTGTGTTTGTGCTTTTGTGCTTGTGATTTCGTGAGAGTGCAAGTGGAATGATTGTGAGGACAGAGGTATGGAATGAGAGAGAATGGGCCACGGAAACAGATATTGACGGTGCATAGTGCAATGAATATGAGACCAATTGCTCAGAGCCCGTAGATGACAAAGTAGATTAGGAGTGCGTTATCGTGGCATTGAACTCGAGTTTCATACCATATTTCGTGTGGAGTTGCTATAGGACTGTGTAGGACAAGAAAGCATTGCTTGACAGAGCAGTGGATAAGCTGAATTTCTAGAGGTAAGCGTATTTGAGTGTTCTAACTGTATGTTTTCAGTGTAGTCAAATGGTTTCTAGTTGTTCTAGTGGAGATGTAAGTGGAGATGAAAGTGAACATGCAACTGACGATGGATCAGAATTGGTTTCAAGGAAACAAGCTGATGGTGCGAGATATGGATGAGTTGTTCATTTATCTACTAACTTATTTACTGTATTATCTATTTGCTCATTTATCTATTGGAGGTATGAGCTGTAGTTGTAATTAGTTGATAGCTGTCCATAGTTAGTGTGTGAAGCAGTAGATAGCGGTAGTTAGTTGACAAATGTGACGTGTGTTCTGTAACATTGTTTTGAGCTGTTGTGCTTGTTTTGTGTTTGTGCTGTTGTGTTTGTGCTTTTGTGCGTGTGATTTCGTGAGAGTGCAAGTGGAGTGATTGTGAGGAGAGAGGTATGGAATGAGAGAGAATGGGCCACGGAAACAGATATTGACGGTGCATAGTGCAATGAATATGAGACCAATTGCTCAGAGCCCGTAGATGACAAAGCAGATTAGCAGTGCGTTATCGTGGCATTGAACTCGGGTTTCATACCATATTTCGTGTGGAGTTGCTATAGGACTGTGTAGGACAAGAAAGCATTGCTTGACGGAGCAGTGGATAAGCTGAATTTCTAGAGGTAAGCGTATTTGAGTGTTCTAACTGTATGTTTGTAGTGTAGTCAAATGGTTTCTAGTTGTTCTAGTGGAGATGGAAGTGGAGATGAAAGTGAAC
Source organism: Mastigias papua (assembly GCA_964019165.1). Classification (NCBI taxonomy): domain Eukaryota; kingdom Metazoa; phylum Cnidaria; class Scyphozoa; order Rhizostomeae; family Mastigiidae; genus Mastigias; species Mastigias papua. Next base: position 10,819 of record OZ025282.1, on the reverse strand, counting down.
ATGCAACTGACGATGGATCAGAATTGGTTTCAAGGAAACAAGCTGATGGTGCGAGGTATGGATGAGTTGTTCATTTATCTACTAACTTATTTACTCTAGTATCTATTTGCTCATTTATCTATTGAAGGTATGAGCTGTAGTTGTAATTAGTTGATAGCTGTCCATAGTTAGTGTGTGAAGCAGTAGATAGCGGTAGTTAGTTGACAAATGTGACGTGTGTTCTGTAACATTGTTTTGAGCTGTTGTGCTTGTTTTGTGTTTGTGCTTTTGTGTTTGTACTTTTGTGTTTGTGCTGTTGTGAGAGTGCGAGTGGAATGATTGTGAGGAGAGAGGTATGGAATGAGAGAGAATGGGCCACGGAAACAGATATTGACGGTGCATTGTATAAAGATGACATTACCAAGTGCTGAGAGACAGGGAATCACTGGATGGATAGTGGGTGCCTTGATGTGTTATTGATTTGGAGTGGGATTGAGGTGTTGTTAGCTGCACCTGCACTTTGTAAGTTGTAGCTTGCTGTCACTTTGGAAAATGCTATCAGTGCTATAGTAATATTTTACATTTGAATCTGCAATTGTTTGTGGTTGTTTGTTTTCCAGCGTTTCGGGTACAATATATATTTAACTGTATTACTGTTGGAAAGATTTGTGCTTTGTCTTAACTTTTGAATCTGAAGTAAAATTTCGGTGAGTTTGAATGCTCTTTAGTGTTGGTTGCATTACAAAGGGGATAAGCGTACATTACTGCTAAAAAGGTGGATGTTGTATTACTTGTCAGTATGCAATGAGTATCGGTGCCATTCATTGTATATTGGTGTTG
>OZ025282.1:0-5000 GCA_964019165.1 Mastigias papua | reverse complement strand
GGTTAGGGTTAGGGTTAGGGTTAGGGTTAGGGTTAGGGTTAGGGTTAGGGTTAGGGTTAGGGTTAGGGTTAGGGTTAGGGTTAGGGTTAGGGTTAGGGTTAGGGTTAGGGTTAGGGTTAGGGTTAGGGTTAGGGTTAGGGTTAGGGTTAGGGTTAGGGTTAGGGTTAGGGTTAGGGTTAGGGTTAGGGTTAGGGTTAGGGTTAGGGTTAGGGTTAGGGTTAGGGTTAGGGTTAGGGTTAGGGTTAGGGTTAGGGTTAGGGTTAGGGTTAGGGTTAGGGTTAGGGTTAGGGTTAGGGTTAGGGTTAGGGTTAGGGTTAGGGTTAGGGTTAGGGTTAGGGTTAGGGTTAGGGTTAGGGTTAGGGTTAGGGTTAGGGTTAGGGTTAGGGTTAGGGTTAGGGTTAGGGTTAGGGTTAGGGTTAGGGTTAGGGTTAGGGTTAGGGTTAGGGTTAGGGTTAGGGTTAGGGTTAGGGTTAGGGTTAGGGTTAGGGTTAGGGTTAGGGTTAGGGTTAGGGTTAGGGTTAGGGTTAGGGTTAGGGTTAGGGTTAGGGTTAGGGTTAGGGTTAGGGTTAGGGTTAGGGTTAGGGTTAGGGTTAGGGTTAGGGTTAGGGTTAGGGTTAGGGTTAGGGTTAGGGTTAGGGTTAGGGTTAGGGTTAGGGTTAGGGTTAGGGTTAGGGTTAGGGTTAGGGTTAGGGTTAGGGTTAGGGTTAGGGTTAGGGTTAGGGTTAGGGTTAGGGTTAGGGTTAGGGTTAGGGTTAGGGTTAGGGTTAGGGTTAGGGTTAGGGTTAGGGTTAGGGTTAGGGTTAGGGTTAGGGTTAGGGTTAGGGTTAGGGTTAGGGTTAGGGTTAGGGTTAGGGTTAGGGTTAGGGTTAGGGTTAGGGTTAGGGTTAGGGTTAGGGTTAGGGTTAGGGTTAGGGTTAGGGTTAGGGTTAGGGTTAGGGTTAGGGTTAGGGTTAGGGTTAGGGTTAGGGTTAGGGTTAGGGTTAGGGTTAGGGTTAGGGTTAGGGTTAGGGTTAGGGTTAGGGTTAGGGTTAGGGTTAGGGTTAGGGTTAGGGTTAGGGTTAGGGTTAGGGTTAGGGTTAGGGTTAGGGTTAGGGTTAGGGTTAGGGTTAGGGTTAGGGTTAGGGTTAGGGTTAGGGTTAGGGTTAGGGTTAGGGTTAGGGTTAGGGTTAGGGTTAGGGTTAGGGTTAGGGTTAGGGTTAGGGTTAGGGTTAGGGTTAGGGTTAGGGTTAGGGTTAGGGTTAGGGTTAGGGTTAGGGTTAGGGTTAGGGTTAGGGTTAGGGTTAGGGTTAGGGTTAGGGTTAGGGTTAGGGTTAGGGTTAGGGTTAGGGTTAGGGTTAGGGTTAGGGTTAGGGTTAGGGTTAGGGTTAGGGTTAGGGTTAGGGTTAGGGTTAGGGTTAGGGTTAGGGTTAGGGTTAGGGTTAGGGTTAGGGTTAGGGTTAGGGTTAGGGTTAGGGTTAGGGTTAGGGTTAGGGTTAGGGTTAGGGTTAGGGTTAGGGTTAGGGTTAGGGTTAGGGTTAGGGTTAGGGTTAGGGTTAGGGTTAGGGTTAGGGTTAGGGTTAGGGTTAGGGTTAGGGTTAGGGTTAGGGTTAGGGTTAGGGTTAGGGTTAGGGTTAGGGTTAGGGTTAGGGTTAGGGTTAGGGTTAGGGTTAGGGTTAGGGTTAGGGTTAGGGTTAGGGTTAGGGTTAGGGTTAGGGTTAGGGTTAGGGTTAGGGTTAGGGTTAGGGTTAGGGTTAGGGTTAGGGTTAGGGTTAGGGTTAGGGTTAGGGTTAGGGTTAGGGTTAGGGTTAGGGTTAGGGTTAGGGTTAGGGTTAGGGTTAGGGTTAGGGTTAGGGTTAGGGTTAGGGTTAGGGTTAGGGTTAGGGTTAGGGTTAGGGTTAGGGTTAGGGTTAGGGTTAGGGTTAGGGTTAGGGTTAGGGTTAGGGTTAGGGTTAGGGTTAGGGTTAGGGTTAGGGTTAGGGTTAGGGTTAGGGTTAGGGTTAGGGTTAGGGTTAGGGTTAGGGTTAGGGTTAGGGTTAGGGTTAGGGTTAGGGTTAGGGTTAGGGTTAGGGTTAGGGTTAGGGTTAGGGTTAGGGTTAGGGTTAGGGTTAGGGTTAGGGTTAGGGTTAGGGTTAGGGTTAGGGTTAGGGTTAGGGTTAGGGTTAGGGTTAGGGTTAGGGTTAGGGTTAGGGTTAGGGTTAGGGTTAGGGTTAGGGTTAGGGTTAGGGTTAGGGTTAGGGTTAGGGTTAGGGTTAGGGTTAGGGTTAGGGTTAGGGTTAGGGTTAGGGTTAGGGTTAGGGTTAGGGTTAGGGTTAGGGTTAGGGTTAGGGTTAGGGTTAGGGTTAGGGTTAGGGTTAGGGTTAGGGTTAGGGTTAGGGTTAGGGTTAGGGTTAGGGTTAGGGTTAGGGTTAGGGTTAGGGTTAGGGTTAGGGTTAGGGTTAGGGTTAGGGTTAGGGTTAGGGTTAGGGTTAGGGTTAGGGTTAGGGTTAGGGTTAGGGTTAGGGTTAGGGTTAGGGTTAGGGTTAGGGTTAGGGTTAGGGTTAGGGTTAGGGTTAGGGTTAGGGTTAGGGTTAGGGTTAGGGTTAGGGTTAGGGTTAGGGTTAGGGTTAGGGTTAGGGTTAGGGTTAGGGTTAGGGTTAGGGTTAGGGTTAGGGTTAGGGTTAGGGTTAGGGTTAGGGTTAGGGTTAGGGTTAGGGTTAGGGTTAGGGTTAGGGTTAGGGTTAGGGTTAGGGTTAGGGTTAGGGTTAGGGTTAGGGTTAGGGTTAGGGTTAGGGTTAGGGTTAGGGTTAGGGTTAGGGTTAGGGTTAGGGTTAGGGTTAGGGTTAGGGTTAGGGTTAGGGTTAGGGTTAGGGTTAGGGTTAGGGTTAGGGTTAGGGTTAGGGTTAGGGTTAGGGTTAGGGTTAGGGTTAGGGTTAGGGTTAGGGTTAGGGTTAGGGTTAGGGTTAGGGTTAGGGTTAGGGTTAGGGTTAGGGTTAGGGTTAGGGTTAGGGTTAGGGTTAGGGTTAGGGTTAGGGTTAGGGTTAGGGTTAGGGTTAGGGTTAGGGTTAGGGTTAGGGTTAGGGTTAGGGTTAGGGTTAGGGTTAGGGTTAGGGTTAGGGTTAGGGTTAGGGTTAGGGTTAGGGTTAGGGTTAGGGTTAGGGTTAGGGTTAGGGTTAGGGTTAGGGTTAGGGTTAGGGTTAGGGTTAGGGTTAGGGTTAGGGTTAGGGTTAGGGTTAGGGTTAGGGTTAGGGTTAGGGTTAGGGTTAGGGTTAGGGTTAGGGTTAGGGTTAGGGTTAGGGTTAGGGTTAGGGTTAGGGTTAGGGTTAGGGTTAGGGTTAGGGTTAGGGTTAGGGTTAGGGTTAGGGTTAGGGTTAGGGTTAGGGTTAGGGTTAGGGTTAGGGTTAGGGTTAGGGTTAGGGTTAGGGTTAGGGTTAGGGTTAGGGTTAGGGTTAGGGTTAGGGTTAGGGTTAGGGTTAGGGTTAGGGTTAGGGTTAGGGTTAGGGTTAGGGTTAGGGTTAGGGTTAGGGTTAGGGTTAGGGTTAGGGTTAGGGTTAGGGTTAGGGTTAGGGTTAGGGTTAGGGTTAGGGTTAGGGTTAGGGTTAGGGTTAGGGTTAGGGTTAGGGTTAGGGTTAGGGTTAGGGTTAGGGTTAGGGTTAGGGTTAGGGTTAGGGTTAGGGTTAGGGTTAGGGTTAGGGTTAGGGTTAGGGTTAGGGTTAGGGTTAGGGTTAGGGTTAGGGTTAGGGTTAGGGTTAGGGTTAGGGTTAGGGTTAGGGTTAGGGTTAGGGTTAGGGTTAGGGTTAGGGTTAGGGTTAGGGTTAGGGTTAGGGTTAGGGTTAGGGTTAGGGTTAGGGTTAGGGTTAGGGTTAGGGTTAGGGTTAGGGTTAGGGTTAGGGTTAGGGTTAGGGTTAGGGTTAGGGTTAGGGTTAGGGTTAGGGTTAGGGTTAGGGTTAGGGTTAGGGTTAGGGTTAGGGTTAGGGTTAGGGTTAGGGTTAGGGTTAGGGTTAGGGTTAGGGTTAGGGTTAGGGTTAGGGTTAGGGTTAGGGTTAGGGTTAGGGTTAGGGTTAGGGTTAGGGTTAGGGTTAGGGTTAGGGTTAGGGTTAGGGTTAGGGTTAGGGTTAGGGTTAGGGTTAGGGTTAGGGTTAGGGTTAGGGTTAGGGTTAGGGTTAGGGTTAGGGTTAGGGTTAGGGTTAGGGTTAGGGTTAGGGTTAGGGTTAGGGTTAGGGTTAGGGTTAGGGTTAGGGTTAGGGTTAGGGTTAGGGTTAGGGTTAGGGTTAGGGTTAGGGTTAGGGTTAGGGTTAGGGTTAGGGTTAGGGTTAGGGTTAGGGTTAGGGTTAGGGTTAGGGTTAGGGTTAGGTTAGGGTTAGGGTTAGGGTTAGGGTTAGGGTTAGGGTTAGGGTTAGGGTTAGGGTTAGGGTTAGGGTTAGGGTTAGGGTTAGGGTTAGGGTTAGGGTTAGGGTTAGGGTTAGGGTTAGGGTTAGGGTTAGGGTTAGGGTTAGGGTTAGGGTTAGGGTTAGGGTTAGGGTTAGGGTTAGGGTTAGGGTTAGGGTTAGGGTTAGGGTTAGGGTTAGGGTTAGGGTTAGGGTTAGGGTTAGGGTTAGGGTTAGGGTTAGGGTTAGGGTTAGGGTTAGGGTTAGGGTTAGGGTTAGGGTTAGGGTTAGGGTTAGGGTTAGGGTTAGGGTTAGGGTTAGGGTTAGGGTTAGGGTTAGGGTTAGGGTTAGGGTTAGGGTTAGGGTTAGGGTTAGGGTTAGGGTTAGGGTTAGGGGTTAGGGTTAGGGTTAGGGTTAGGGTTAGGGTTAGGGTTAGGGTTAGGGTTAGGGTTAGGGTTAGGGTTAGGGTTAGGGTTAGGGTTAGGGTTAGGGTTAGGTTAGGGTTAGGGTTAGGGTTAGGGTTAGGGTTAGGGTTAGGGTTAGGGTTAGGGTTAGGGTTAGGGTTAGGGTTAGGGTTAGGGTTAGGGTTAGGTTAGGGTTAGGGTTAGGGTTAGGGTTAGGGTTAGGGTTAGGGTTAGGGTATAGGGTTAGGGTTAGGGTTAGGGTTAGGTTAGGGTT
>OZ025281.1:15067542-15069326 GCA_964019165.1 Mastigias papua | reverse complement strand
TAACGTGTAACGTTAACTTGTAGACTTAACGTTAACTTGTAACGTACGGTAACTTATAACTTACATTAATCTTTACGTTGACACGACCCCTACCCTAACCCTACCCCTACCCCTAACCCACCCACCCCTACCCCTAACCCTACCCTAACCCTTAATACCCCCTAACCCTACCCTAACCTACCCCAACCCTAACCCTAACCCTAACCCTAACCCTAACCCTACCCCTAACCCTAACCCTAACCCTAACCCTAACCCTAACCCTACCCTAACCCTAACCCTAACCCTAACCCTAACCCTAACCCTAACCCTAACCCTAACCCTAACCCTAACCCTAACCCTAACCCTAACCCTAACCCTAACCCTAACCCTAACCCTAACCCTAACCCTAACCCTAACCCTAACCCTAACCCTAACCCTAACCCTAACCCTAACCCTAACCCTAACCCTAACCCTAACCCTAACCCTAACCCTAACCCTACCCTAACCCTAACCCTAACCCTAACCCTAACCCTAACCCTAACCCTAACCCTAACCCTAACCCTAACCCTAACCCTAACCCTAACCCTAACCTAACCCTAACCCTAACCCTAACCCTAACCCTAACCCTAACCCTAACCCTAACCCTAACCCTAACCCTAACCCTAACCCTAACCCTAACCCTAACCCTAACCCTAACCCTAACCCTAACCCTAACCCTAACCTACCCTAAACCCTAACCCTAACCCTAACCCTAACCCTAACCCTAACCCTAACCCTAACCCTAACCCTAACCCTAACCCTAACCCTAACCCTAACCCTACCCTAACCCTAACCCTAACCCTAACCCTAACCCTAACCCTAACCCTAACCCTAACCCTAACCCTAACCCTAACCCTAACCCTAACCCAAACCCTAACCCTAACCCTAACCCTAACCCTAACCCTAACCCTAACCCTAACCTAACCCTAACCCTAACCCTAACCCTAACCCTAACCCTAACCCAAACCCTAACCCTAACCCTAACCCTAACCCTAACCCTAACCCTAACCCTAACCCTAACCCTAACCCTAACCCTAACCCTAACCCTAACCCTAACCCTAACCCTAACCCTAACCCTAACCCTAACCCTAACCCTAACCCTAACCCTAACCCTAACCCTAACCCTAACCCTAACCCTAACCCTAACCCTAACCCTAACCCTAACCCTAACCCTAACCCTAACCCTAACCCTAACCCTAACCCTAACCCTAACCCTAACCCTAACCCTAACCCTAACCCTAACCCTAACCCTAACCTAACCCTAACCCTAACCCTAACCCTAACCCTAACCCTAACCCTAACCCTAACCCTAACCCTAACCCTAACCCTAACCCTAACCCTAACCCTAACCCTAACCCTAACCCTAACCCTAACCCTAACCCTAACCTAACCCTAACCCTAACCCTAACCCTAACCCTAACCCTAACCCTAACCCTAACCCTAACCCTCACCCTACCCTAACCCTAACCCTAACCCTAACCCTAACCCTAACCCTAACCCTAACCCTAACCCTAACCCTAACCCTAACCCTAACCCTAACCCTAACCCTAACCCTAACCCTAACCCTAACCCTAACCCTAACCCTAACCCTAACCCTAACCCTAACCCTAACCCTAACCCTAACCCTAACCCTAACCCTAACCCTAACCCTAACCCTAACCCTAACCCTAACCCTAACCCTAACCCTAACCCTAACCCTAACCCTAACCCTAACCCTAACCCTAACCCTAACCCTAACCCTAACCCTAACCCTAACCCTAACCCTA